>JABFEA020000017.1:9329227-9350053 GCA_019775915.2 Cyphomyrus plagiostoma | reverse complement strand
ACACACACACACACACACACACACACACACACACACACACACACACACACACACACACACACACACACACACAAATGAGAAAAGCAAACAAACCAAATAGCCTGACGACACTGACGGATGGCTTTGAGAACATTCTGGGACGCTACAGAGTAGCTTAACAAGAGAACCAAGGACACTTGTAAAACCAAAACTGTCGATACATATTCATAGTTAACAGAAACTGACTCCATTTTATTTTACGGCGGAAGCAGTAATCTGCCATAAGGCCACCATCACGCATCCAACCCTCCCCGCCGCCATAAGTCAGTTACTCAGAGTTGCGATTTCAGTCCCGCCGTTCTGGAGGTCATTGATAGGACCTCAGAGCAGCACCATCCTTAACATTCCTGTTGGCCCCGAGGAAAAACTTGGGCTCAGGAACACGGTGACCTTACGAGGGCACAGAACACTCAGGGAAAAGGGAGTAGCGTTAAAGGACAGATATACAGACACAAGAAAATAAGAAGTGGGGCTCAGTCTAAGAGAAACCGGCGACAGACAAACACTCAGAAAAAGGCAGAAATGAAAGCTGATTTAGTCGTGATGTGGTAACATCTTGACATCTGAGACTCTAGGTTCCAGCTATTACTAACACTGATGGAGCTTTCAGCTGCTTCAGTTTAGGCTGGATATTCACATGCACTGTACCGGTCTTTGGCAGTTCATACACTTTGTGTGCTGACCAATCACAGGCCAGTCTGCCATTAACTGCGGTGGTTTTAATTATCCCGAGTTGGATCCACGTTCCTGGGTTATGTTTAGCTTGGCCAACCACAGATGCAAGGACAGAGGAGAGATAATTAACCCTTGCAGAATTCCAAACTGGGGCATCCAGAATACTGATCCAGGCTGTCACTCCATGGATGTTCATCAGAGGATGCAAAAATAGAGGCCAAGTGCTGGAGAGCGCACCTTATAGTAAAAATGTTAGGAGCAGAATGTGTCCATTCAGCGTGACCCTGGGAGATTCTCACACTCCCACAGGAAGTGCATCCGCAGCAAACAGGCACACAGCTCCGGGACACCCAGTGGGAGAAGAGTGGGCTTCTGCAAGCAAAGGCTAAATTCCAGAGGGGAGAGGGTGGGGGAAAAGCCCAGAGGAAGAGGAAACCCTTTAAAAATTGGGCCTCCGTTGGCAGGAAATGGGGGCATTGAAGTTCTACTTCTAGCCTAAAATGTACAGGATAAGAAAATACATGCACATCAATGAAGAGGTAACTGGAGTAAGATTGAGTCACATGACTCCTCACAAAGGTGGTAGTGAGTGTCCTGTCTCACGTCGGCTACAGGACACTTCTGCTGCTGTGCACACAAACTCGATGCCACCACAACAAACCCGACATCTCCAAAAGAGTCTTATCAAAAGCACCAGGCGACAATAGCTGGCACAACGAAAGCCAACTTTTACAATAACCCTTAGTGACGCCCACCTTTCTGCGAGGGGGAAAGGAAATTCCTCAGATAGCTAAGATGAAAATAGCCTTGGAACTATCAGAACTCATCGTCAAACTCTTTCAAGGCTGAAAGGCATCTTTTAAAAAGGTCTGACTTTCATTAGATGGCTCCTCTCTGCTTTGTTAAACACATTAAGCCTAATTACAGGCTTAAACTCTGGATGCAAGGCCAGAGACCGCTGAGATCTTGTCAAGATACACGCTTTACTTTCACAATTGCCTTGGAGCAGCTGCACAAAAACGCAAACCATTCTCCTATATCCTAGCGCCACATTAAAATAAACAATGTCTTAAAAATGGTTTTACTGTGTCTTAAGTGATTGTGACTACACTGTTCTGTAATCGCAAGTCATTTTAAATAATATTATCATGGTGCATGGTCAAAACATTTATCACTGGAAACGCAGTGACCATTTTCAAACGTTCGGCCGGCCAAACTCTGAAAGTAGGCCTGGCTCCTGGCAGTTGAATTCAAGGACGACACTTCCAAGAATTCTGTGGACACTCACCTTCTGAGCTCTGTGATGAGCAAAGCAGTGCAGGGAATCCCCAGGGTCATCAGCGACAAGGAGTTAATGGCAGGTTTGATGAAGGCCAGGCCTGTGGTGACCCCCGAGAGGACGGCCACAGCGACCTTGAACCTTGACCTGCAGAGGTTGCAAAGCAATCCAGTCACAGTCAACGTATGTAATGGGATGGACCACAAAATCACTGCAGCCATTCTTTAGTAAGAAGAGGAAAATTAATATTGGACCATATAAACGCATTTATTTATTTATATGGCAGATGCTTTTGTCCACAATGACAAATCGGGGACAATGTGTTCCTACAGCTACTGGAGCTTAAGGGTCATGCAGACGAAATCCCTATAATTCCCTTAATCCACTGAGCTACACACCCGAAATTTGGGGGGAGGGGCTTGGTTCTATATATTAAAAACCTTGACAATAAATAAGTAAATGAGCACAATCTCCATGGAGCTGAAACAGTCCAACAAAAGGCATCACAAAACTTAGGACAGACCAGCGCCTCATGGTCACCTCAGCAGGATCTGCAGCATAAATTTCTGATTTCAAATTTGTCAGTTATTGAACGTTTCAAAATGTATATTTAAAAAAAAAAAAGTGAATAGTCCAACCTCAAAACTTTTACTTAGACCCTACTGCAAATCGGGGAATTTCTGCTCTGAAATCATCATAAGGCATCATATAGTGACTTTTAGAAACGGTTCCAAAACAATTCTTGAATGATTTAACTGACACGCCAACTTCTGTAAAGAAAACATTCGTCTTGCAAACAGATCGTTAATACTTAATATATGCCATTCATTAAACACTGTTAAACAATTTATCGCTTTACATGAAATATTAATCGCTAACAAAAGAGCAGCAGAAGGCTTGTTAGAAATGTACACCTTCCAGTACACTGGCCGATCGTGACCAGTGACGGTTCGTTAATAAGTGTGCGCTATGAGGCTAATTCATGCCCGTGACCTGGCAGCCTGGCATAGGCCTGCATGTGACAGGTCTGAAGTTCCAGGGCCTAAATGGGACGAGGTAACACTTTAAAACACTGCTTCACAGCTCAGAAAGAGCACCAATGCCTTTTCCCGGTGTGCTGCCGTGTGTGTACACTGCCGGGGTTCTCTCAACGCCCTTGCCTGTCTCGCCGGAAGACCTTGGGCAAGTATCTCTTGGGGAACCACATGCCAATGGCGCACATCAGGACCCACAAAATGGCCAGCTCGTCCAGCATCTGGCCCAGGAAGCTGAGGGTGGCATGGAAGTACGTGGAGCCAATGCCTGAGTCAGAAGGGGGAACAAAGCTGCATGAGGCCCCAAAATAGACGTCGTATCATTCTGGATTAACAAAACAGAGCAAGGTCAAAAGCACCACAGCAACCCTTAGAACCAATTTAGACTGCAGGGCTCGGTCTAGTCTTGCGGTAGCAACACAATAGTGTTATTAACTGACTGGAAAACATGAGCATTAAGATACGACAAAAGAGTGAAGTCAAATTTATCTGACTGGGCACTGCTAGGCTCTCAGAGCACAGAACGATAAACTAAAACCGTTATTAAACTCATGGTTTTGCAAAATGCGTATCATTCTGGGGCCTGAATTTATTGTGTTGAATGCAGGAACCACTTAGAAGGCCACAGAAATTGTCAAAAAATTGTTTCTATAGAAGCTCTAGCCATCTGCACACAAATTCGGGGGGGTGGTGGGGGTGTTTAATGACTGATAGCACGTGAATTCCAGGGTGTCAGGATGGTGCCAAGATTGAGCTGGTGCAGCCCACACAACATCCAGATGTTAGAACAGCATTTTCAGGAAGACCCGCCACACTAGAGTACTGCAGATTCTACATTAATGCAAAGTCAGTTTTTCCTGAAACTTGAAATGACCCTGGTCACATACTGCAAAACGTTGAGAACATTAATATTCACATAAAACGTGACGATTAAATAACTGTACTTTATTCCGCCTCAAAGCACAGGCTCAGCAACTTTAATTTCAATAAATGTTTGAATCGATATAGAACCATGCAAATAGCCCTCTTACATTCTGAACATGATCTGTGAAACTGATTTCTGCCTTTACAGAAGATTGCTGATTGCTGCACTTTCCACTTCCTTTATTTTTGTTAAATGCAGTATCTGTACTGATGCAATGAGCCAAGATTACATAGTGAGTTTGGTTGCATGACAGTGAGACCTGAGACCTTAATTAGACATCCTGCTTGTTCTAACAGGGCGGAAAGGCGCATTTTAAATGGAAATCAATTATGTCAACAATGACTGCAACTGACAGTGATAAGGACAAGTACAAAGAAACGTCATTCGATTGAACAGCATACATGTGAGGCTTCAACAGTACATGCCTTAACATGTTCGCGGAGGTCAGTCAATTGCCAGATAGTCTAATCACAAACTGTTTGGATGGTGCGCAAACTGCAAGACTTCAAGTGACACCCGTTGATGCTATTCATTAAGAACAAATAAGGACTTGGTTCTTCTGCACGCTCATTAGAAATCTTTTCTGTTTATTCAACGTTTGCGATACTGTCTTAAGCAAAATGCGATCAGCTTAAAAAAAACACTACACAATACGACATTGTTTTGCACCAGATATCCAACTGATCAGCTGGAAAATTTGTAAATATTCGGTGAATTTAAACACTATTTTGCTAGCCACACCAATAGAACTAAACGAAAAATGAAGCGCAATATTTTATGAACATTGGTTACAACTGCAGCCATATGATGGCTACATTTCTACAAAAATAAAACTTACCAACTACAACCAGGAGCGTCCATATTAGATAAATCCCACTGTTGAAATGTGTGGCGTACTGGCGAAATAAGCACATTAGAATAGGTGGCAAAACAAAAAACAGTACGTTGCTGATCTGAAATGAAAAAAAAAAAACGAGAAAAATTAACAACGATACGCACGGCTCGAACAACAAAGGCAACTTACGTCACACTTACTGTCACAAATAAATTCTTAAATACTGAATAGATTCACATCCTGCAGCATGTTACACATACTTATCAAACAATGGCAAGGACATCTTATGCACGCAAGTGTCTGTTATTAGTCATACGGAATCTCAGTAATGCGAACTTGCATCAAAAATGCAAGAAAGAATCCCACCATCTCGCAGACATCGAAGAAGTACGCTTCCGTGGATGCGCAATTAACTTTGGCGTGCAACAGCTTTCCTACAGGTTGCTTCTAGGGTATATAGAGTTTATATTCACCACGTGTCCAGTCTACGGAACTTAGCGTAGCGACACGCTGCCCGTTAACGACCATGCAGTTACTCTCCAGATACAACTAAATAAAACAGTTATGGTCTCTACTCCTTCGTACACTTCTTGGTTTGACTGACATTTACTGCGCTCATTTGGTTTAGGAATATTCGGTGACAGCTACATTACAGTGTCAGGAAACTCTTGAATTAATTTCAGCCCATTCTTTAAAAGTGTTGAACCCACAGAAACACGCTTGTATACAACTGCGGCTTGACCCGAGATGTAAGTCACAAAAGGCAAGAGTAAATATACTAACCGTGTTGTAAAACTCCGCAATTCCAGGATAAATTAGGTAATTCCCCTCACACCAGTCCACCTCGGAGCTGCCAGCCTTCAGCTGATTCCAAAACACAAGATCGCTCATGTTTTTTGTGCAGTTCTTAAAGCTGAAGACTTCAGAGAAGAAGATTACTAACTGGTGGGTGGTAAAGACGATCCGATAAAAGGATGTCAGGTCTCTTGACGAAAATATTCAGCAGCTACTCCGGACCAACGCTTTGAGGGTAGCTATATGTTATACCTGGATTTTAAGAGCACTCGCATAACAATCAGAAAGCCTGTAATGTCAGTAAATTACACGACCACTGCGACTCGACAGCTCCGCTCATTAGACTCAAAGCACAGCCTACGGCACCAACTACACAAGCTACCGAGCCGCGCATGCGCACCTCCGCCGTAACAGGCAGCTGAAGTATTCGCAACTTGTCCTGTTGCACAACTTATTTATATGCACGATGACGGCATGTGTTATTGTGATCACGTGGGATTTCATTGCGTTTAGACAAAGGAGGCTGAAAAGCACTGTAATGGGCTTCTTTGTCAGATATTACTGAATGCACATTTTAAACGTAGTAATAATACCCATTGAACACTGAGTCATTCTAGGGCTGGTACTGTTAAATGCAACACACTGTTAGTATTGTTCTAAAAACTACAGATCCTTATTGTCTAAGGCCCAGTAGGTAAAGAAATCATTAGTTTATCATTCCCGCCCGCGTGGCGAATTTAGCCCGCATCGATTTTTTTTTTAAAGTGTATTTTCCTGTGTAAATTCCACTGCCGGCGTTCACAAATTTCACAGGCAGACGATAGAAACCAATTGCCGCGCATTTGTATTCTTCCACCCCAATTTACTTTCTTCTACCATCCCTCTCGATCAGTACCGAACACGCACTGCTGAAGTTTAATATATTTTGTTCTAAGAAATAAAAAAAATCGCCCTCCCTCATCACTTGTTTCTGATTGAAAGGATGATAAACTATTTTTTTTTTACTGGGCCAAATATGGTTTTAGGAGTTGCTTAAATCATATTGTGAATATTAGCAATAGAAGCATTGCCATTTCCACAAATTATCGACCATCGTACTGCAACAATATAGTACTTTTAAAATATGTCTCTGCCTGAATACAAATATGGTGTGTAGTTTAAGACGGCAAATTTCCTAATTAACAAAACACTCTGAATGAACTTAATTACATTCATGTCTAATTAGTCATTGCTTTGCCTGCATCAGTGTGGTATGCGGATGACCATTTCTTAAAACAATAAATATTCAGAAAAAGGATGTTTTGCCGGAAAGTTAATTGCCGCGCTCCAGTGCATTATTCCTGTTGCCTCGACTTTTTAGGAAAACAATAGGGATGTTTCGAACCGTTTCCTGTATAACATTACCCCCATTTGTGCTTTTACAAAATGTTATCTATGTAAAAAGACGCAGGAAACAATGTGTCCTCCACTAAGTTTTCTGTCACGCTTCAGTGAAAATGCTCACGCAGAGCGCGTACATAATTCAGTAACATTTTAAAGACATGAGGTTCATTCACCATTAAAAATTAAACAATGAACAAATACTTCCTACAACTATAAAAGACAAATTATCGCACACAGCCTACGTATGAGAGAATATCTATGTTTATATGTAATATATTTTACACAGAGCGTTAGTTCAATACACAAAATGAATTAGTTAAATCAGGGATTCTATTAACTGTAACTTTACAGCGTGAACTATAGGTTGTTACACTCCCCCCCCCCCAAAAAAAACGCCAAATATCGCGATAGCTGTTCGTGGCTAAGTGAGCGTGTGGGCCGGAAGTTCGCTCTTTTTCTGTGGCGGACAGTAGATGTGTGTGAATTTCACACAAAATGAAGGTAGGGCTTTCTTATATGTACATTTAGTACTGGGCATTTGCGTTTACAGTCGCGATTTTCATACAGTGTCAAAATATACAGCTTGGACAACATGGTCGCTTAGGTATTATATTTGTTGGGAAGTGTAAAAACGGAGATGGATGTTGATTGCTCTCCACCGGCAAAGAAGTCGGATGTTAAAAATGGCTGCCTCCTGTAGTAGGACTGTACACTCACGTTGCGAGCTCTGTAATAACACTCCAGATGGCTTCTAAAAGTAATTGCACCCGCCCTTCTTATTTTGAAAACTAAATATTCCACATTTGTGAGTTAGAAGATTGTCCCATATTATGCTACTTATTTTACGAAATGATTTAATACGCATAGTTAAAGCCCCATTCCATTCTCTATACCCGTTTTCTATGAGGGCCCGTGTAGATTTTCTGCGTTAAAGTTTTCTTGCCATCTGTGAAAGCCTTTTGCGACAGCTGTAACGTATTAAATTTAATAACGATGCTTTATTTTAGCCTTGACCTACTTACTACTAAGTTTTAGTAATCGTATCGACCCATCTTTCCCCTTCGCGTTTGACATCTATAAAGGTAGCCTGTGTTGTTCGTCAGCGTGCCTTCATGCAAGTCCTAGTGCTAGTTATTTCATTATTTGATTGAATTTATGCCTGTTGGAATACAAGGCGTTTCTTTAACAGAAGTTCTGTCTCTGACGTGTGCCAGCTGAACATCTCATTCCCGGCCACCGGCTGCCAGAAGTTGATAGAAGTGGACGATGACCGCAAGCTGCGCATCTTCTATGAGAAGCGCATGGCCGCAGAGGTGGCCGCTGACCCACTGGGCGAGGAGTGGAAGGTGAGTTTGCCTTGCTGGACGTTCGACTGGCACCTGGTACCTTGACAGAATGGACCTCAACACCCACAGTAGTAAAAGGCTCCGGACAAATTGTAAACGGGTGTGTTATTAATAGCGGATCTGGAAGAATGGTTGTAAAGTGCTTTGTCTGTGTCTTTCTGCTTTTCTAACCTGGTCTTTGCTCTGGCTCTAAGGGCTACGTGGTTCGCATCAGTGGCGGGAATGACAAACAGGGCTTCCCCATGAAGCAGGGCGTGCTGACGCACGGCCGGGTACGTCTGCTACTCAGCAAGGGCCACTCGTGCTACCGGCCCCGCCGAACCGGCGAGCGCAAACGCAAGTCCGTGCGCGGCTGCATCGTCGACGCCAACCTCAGCGTGCTCAACTTGGTCATTATCAAGAAAGGTGCGTAACCCACTCCCAAAATGGGTTCTCGTGTTCTGCAGCTGCTTTTTACAGCCCGGTTCTCAGGGAGCCCTGGACTCTCCACTTGAGCTATTGTTCCCTCCCAGCTCCTAGCCAATCAAGAACACCGAATATCTGATACAGGCGGCTTGGGAGCTGAGTGGGAGACTGTCTGGGGGTCTCCAAGGTTTGGGCTGAGAAGCTTTGGACTAGAGCGGTGGTTCAGTCCTCTTCCTGGCACACAATGCTCCCCCCCCGTCAGAATGTTATCATTCCAACCCTACTTTAATCAGCCTTAGGTCTGCCCTTTAATAGACTAATAATGAATGTGACAGGTTGAAAGCAGTGTGGGTTGGAGTGGAAACATTTTGACGGAGGAGAGGTGGGCAGCGCCAGGAACAGGATTGAGAACTGCTGGTATCGAGAGAACCGATCTGAGATCTTTTTCCAATATGCTTTTGCTTAGCTTCCACTAAAATGCTTCCCTTTGTCATTCTTAAAGCTTCAAAATGAAACGCGAGTATATACAAACTTGGAAAACATGCATATATATTATATTTTATATATTGTATATGTATATGATCTGTTGCATGTACTGGGTCTGCTGGAGTCATGTGATGGGCAGGTTGCTTCCCGTATCAGCCTCTGGTGAGGGGCTCAGTGGGCTGAACCTCTGTGCCCGATTGGAAGGTTGCCTGCTTGGACCTTGACAGAGTAGATGCAGGTCTCTAGGCCCTTGAGAAAGGCCCTTGACCCCCAGAGGTGCTGGGTGACCCTGAACTGTGACCGCCCCCCCCCCCCAGCTTCCGCTCACCTGTCTGTGTGTCTCATGGAGAGCAACATGGGGTAGGAATCCTAGAGAAGCAGTCTAGCGTATCTGTACTGGTGCTAATGGGAAGTAAAGGATCATTTCACTTGTGTCTTAATGGTACGATGTAAAGGCCATGTGTGCACGTTCCAGGGGAGAAGGACATCCCTGGGCTTACTGACCGCACTGTGCCCCGCCGTCTGGGCCCCAAGAGGGCCAGCAAAATCCGCAAGCTCTTCAACCTGTCCAAGGAGGACGACGTGAGGAAGTATGTGGTGAGGAGACCCCTCACTAAGGAAGGTGTGTGTTTAGACGTCGCCTGTGCGTGTATGCAGGATGCTAAACTCGGGTTAGGTTTAGGGTTAGGTTTAGGCTTAAGCTGAATAACGAACAGTGAATAGAATGATGTAGCTGATGCTCAGGCTTTCTGCTGCTGCCCAGTGTCTGCAGAGGATTTTGGTCAATTTTCAAAATGGATGCGCATCATCCCTCTAGATTGGTAAATTTGACATTCACAGTCCTGGTTATTTCAGAGTTGGCTGTTAACAATTATATATAAATATCTTTGGACAAGGCATAAGCCAAAAATATATAAACAGTGGCGAAAATTATTTGAATCACATGAAATCACGTACATGTAAATATTAGTGTTATTTGATAGTGTGAGTGCATGCTGTATCTGTCTCTGCATCGTTCGCGTTTTATCTGTGGGATAGTTGAATCCCGATTTTTCTCGCAGCAACTTTTAAACTGTTAAGTGCTGTTAATTTTTGCAGTTTTAATAATGGGCATTTCAAATTTTCGCATTGGTGGGGATCTTCTGGCCCAACCTTGTCGAATGTGAAAAGGTGGCTGTGAAGATCAGTTTGGGCGGTTACATATGCTGGATTTATGCAGTGATTTTTAACTAAGGTGGTCCTCGATGTATATGCCCAGATAAGCTCCCCTCACTATACCGGTCATTGCGATTAGCGGGTCACGCTCCGCTGTGGGCTGACTGGAACCCGGTTTGTAGCAGCAGGGTCTCCTGTACAGGATAGGAGGCCAAGCCGAAAGTTCTGGGACATCCAGGAAGACCAGAAAGAGTCCTCTCTCAATGTGGCCGTGTTGCTGGTGTGCTATTGACAGTGTGCTTGTCTGCTCTCGTCCCCAGGTAAGAAGCCCAGGACCAAGGCCCCTAAGATCCAGCGGCTGGTGACTCCCCGCGTGCTCCAGCACAAGCGTCAGCGCGTCGCCCTGAAGAGGAAGCGCACGCTGAAGAACAAGGAGGAGGCCGCCGAATACGCCAAGCTGCTGGCCAAGAGGACGAAGGTGGGGTCTGCAACAGCATGCATACACTCACGGGGCAGGGTGTGCAGAAGGTCGCTGGTTTGAATCCTGCGGTCAGCGGAGTTGTCGCATCATTGTTGATGCCCTTGGCCAACACCCTTAATCCCAAAACCAGCTCGGTAGTACCAAAAAGAGGGGCTGACTTTGCACTCTGACACCGGGGTTTGTTCTCGTAGGAGCGCGAGAGAGAGAGAGAGATGTGTATGCCACAGAGTTTGTGTGCCTGTACTTGTAGAAATGGCAGTCTCATCATTGATTGGTTCTTGCATTGGGACAGCCCATTTTGCGCATTGAGCTGAACGGGAACGTTGTGAGTTTCCAAAGGATTTGGTGCAGCCAGTTTCTACTTCATAAAGGGTTTAAAAGTGGAAGAAGCTTCTGGATTTTATTTTTCGCTGTTGTTGTTCTTTTCAGTTGGCTATGGAGATTGTGAGTGTGGGCGTGTTAATTGAGTGTCTGAATGGCTCACTGCTCACTTTCCAGAAGGGGAGCCTGAGGTTTGCCCAGTGCCCACAGCTGTTGGAAATGAGACAGTACTGTGGAGATACTGAAGTGGTGGTGAACTGGAACGTTCCCTAATACTTGAGTAACACTATGTGACCTTATGGATGGGAGTGGTAGTACATAGCATCCTTGAATTTGATGTGATATGCATGTACCGGCCTGCAGTGCTTACCTCTGCTGGAAGATTCCTGGTACTGTGGGACTCTGAGAGGGTCTCCCAGCCACAGGACATCTGGCTGGCATCTCTGTGTAGCTGGACAGAACATGTAGGTGTCTAGGACCTGCTAGTGTCTTTCTGTGGAATATATTCATGGTCTGTATCTTGATTTTTCGTTCTGGTGTGAAAGTGCCGTTATTTGGAGTTCTAACCCATTCATCACCCGGATGGTTATTCAGAACTAGTTGAGTAGATTGGTTTAAGTGCAGGATGAGCTCTGCGGTTGTATCATTGGTTCTGTTAAAGGTATGAGCTGCCTGTGTGTGTATGCGGCTGGTGTTATGGTGGACCGTTCCACGCTAACGCACACGTCCTACCTGCAGGAAGCTAAGGAGAAGCGCCAGGAACAGATCGCCAAGAGACGCCGCCTGTCCTCTCTCCGGGCGTCCACGTCCAAGTCCGAGTCCAGCCAGAAGTAAAGTTGATTATGATGGAGAAGTATTAAAAGGTGTTTGCAGAAATGCATCCTGTGTTGGTGGTTTATTGGGAGTACTGGGATCCTGTCTTCAGTTTGGCAAATGGATACCGGGTACCTGCAGTCATGGAAAACCTAGAAAATTATTTAAAAATTCTAAAACTTTTTCCAGACCCTGGATAAGTTTTGGAATTCTTCGACATTGAGGAAAAGTTTTGGAAACCTAGCCTTCATTTTTTTCCCCCCCGCTTCAACAGAAATGTGAGTGGAGGTCAGTACTTAACTACCTTGGTAAACATGTTTCCACGCTATTCCAGTCTTACGGTTTAATTTTTTTGCACGTATTTGAGTCTTATTGATCAGTTTCCCGTTCTTTGATTCCATTTGCCTCTACCAATCTCAAGGTATGTATAATTTTAATATTGGTATTAATTTTCTTAATTGAACGCTATTTGCACATTGGCAAAAGTTGTCCACCATCTGTGTTTATTTGGTAAGAAGATTGGCTATTATCGTACTGAAAATTGTAGTATTACTGTCGCGTGGGACACAGAGCAGAGACAGAGGCATGGCAGTCAGGAAATCGGGGAACACGGGGTTTAATAAAAAGGGCAGGGAAGAAAATACGCAGTGAAATTGACCGGACTGGGGAAAGAAACTGAAACGTGGACTAAATACCGAGGACTAATGACAACGACCAGAAACAGTTGATCACACTGGGATTCCATGCTAGGTTAATGAGGGGGCGTGGCACACGGAAGGAGTGGACGATCGGGGTCGTACAATTAGGCTACTATCTGAAACTGCATGATCATCAAATCAAAGCAAACTTGAGGGTTTTTGAGAATTTTTCCTGTGGTACTGGAAAAGTAGCGAAAATTTATTTTTCCAGAACTGGGGGAACCCTGTGGATGGGATTTGATCAGCTAGCCTGAGGATGGTGGATCTCACTGGAACACTAATTTATGAATTCCCACTGTTGTTGAACAAATTAACTGTAAATATAACAAAGCCTCAGTTGGTATCTTGCACATTTCAAAAAGATGGGTATGTTTTCAGTGTCGGCTGAAATACTGCATATTACAGTGCAAATCAATAAACTATCCAGACTCTGCAGATTAGATCCTACCAGCTCCACTTTGTCTGCTTGAAATCAGCTTAATGTAAACAATGTTTCAGGCTACTGGATCATGCCTGATCTCCAGGATCTAGTTGCTTACCTTCTTGAACAAACTGACATGGAAGTACATAAGTATTGTCTGGGGTATTAAAGTGTTTGATGCCATTTAAAATTAAGCTACTTTTACACTGGTTATCATTTCCCATTTAACTCAAAATAGTACGATACATCGCTTACACTGCTGCTCTTCAGAAAAGTCAGAAAAAGACGTATCGATGAATGACTCGTAACAACTTGCTGTAGAAGCATTTTATTGAATTATTTTAAGACTTCCAGTAACATTGAAAAGTAGTCTCATTTTACAGGTGTGTACAAGGTTTCTTTCTGTGCATTTGTACAAGAGGCTATGCAATGTTTTTCTCTAAATGTCTTAAATAAACATCACTATGGATTATAAATCATTCATAGACAATACCCTAATATAAACTTGCAGGTGTCAGTTAGCCAACTTGATACAATGGAGACAAGTTACATTATTCATGGTAGTAGCTAGCATGTCTGAGTAGAAGTTAAGACTCCATATTGGTTAGCTTTCACAAAGCATAACCTAGAAAACCTTATAAAGGAAGCATTTAAGTCTCCTAAGGGTCAACTAACTGTTCCTAGTATCGTGACATGGAAACTAGCAGTCGGACACATGCAGCTGTATGACTAAGAGAGGCATTAGGCTGTGGAAAGACAGCAGATATGCATTTTCCTCCATCCCTGGATGGATGAGTTACCCAGGTACTATCAGTCCAGGTGCTCCCATCTTTACTCTACAACCGTCTTAGACAATGACGTGCAAAACTGCCCAGAGACAGGAGGAAGATTAAGGTCACTGTCTGAGGTATGTTTTTTGGAGCATGAACATCTACCTGTGTGCCATCACTGCAGCCTGAGAAGTCAGACTGTCTACAAAAATAGTGCAAGGATCCACCTGTTAGGATCCATGGTGTCCATTTGCAGGATTTCACACGCTGGCTTGATGTTGCCTTCTATGCTCAATTAGTCTTGGGTTCATAGATTCATGAATCCTCCACCTGCCCCTCACCCAAAATGCATGAAAAAGATTACAAAACAACATCCTGAATGATGAAAATGGTAAAATTAGGTTTAAGCCATTACAGAGTAAAAAATAAAAACAAAAAAACACACAGTTGAATTTACCCCCTTACATTTCATAGATGCTTTTCCCTTTAAGACAGGATGCAGGGTCAGAGGTCTGGAATGCCTGCCAATGAAATTCTTGATTGTCTACAGCATGTGGGCCATAGCTTATTGGTTGCTGTATGACCACCATCATATTTACATGCAGTTTTAAATATTTACAACACTTACGTAAGACTACAAAAAGCAAAAAAATGCTCAGTGTAAGGAACAGAATAAGGCATTGCTCATGCAATCCTAGTTCAAATTTCCATTTAGAAAAACAAAAAGCAGCTTTTTTAACAGTACATCTATGTACATAGTTTGATTTTCTCTCCTTGGTAGCTGTGGTAGAAATACATTTCCTCCAAGTAGTTTACAGTCCTCTGGGAGCTTTCACTGGTCGCCTATTTTCTCTTTCAAGTTTCAGTTTGCAACCTCAGCCAATGATTGCACGGACCTTCATGAACCTTCCCAATGACGGAACATCATAGGTGAAAATAAAAAAATAAACATGACAGTCGGACAGCATTTTGCGTGGAAATGAATTCAAATGCAGTTCTTTCAATGTGATTAAAAAGTACCATTGGGTAATTCCCCATTATGTAATGTGTTTAAAAAACATTATGAAATATATTTTAAAATATACAAATGTATTCCTTGCCATCAAAAGTTCAAAGCTTGAGGGTGAACCTTTACCCACAAATCTCAGGGTATCTGGTGTTTGCACCCTCTATATAAAAGTGGCTGGATCAGAGATTCACAGATTCCTTGACAGGGTCTTCAGATCAGATCACAGGGACTCCGAACCACTTGAGGCACCACTGTATGCTGCTGTGGGGCGGGCGGTCAATGCATGACAGAGCCTTCAGCTGTTCTGGACTCAGCTCTTCGAAGGCTTGCTGGTACTCACGGTCAAAGGCCTCTGCAGGAACAGATGAGAAAGATCAGACTTGAGACCTTGACATTGAGTGAGAAGGCTGGACTCACAGGCACACAAATCTGTAGAGGACTATTTGAACTGTACCTCAATGTCAATTTTAGGTTGTATCTAACCAGCAAAATACTTTGTCTCAAAAGCCCAGGCAGATGCCTCTTAAAAACCAACGAAGTGCAAAATTCTCATTCTATTTTTTCGTTGTTTTTGAGACAAGACCTCCAATGACCTTAAGGTCTGCTTAAGGTCGTCATATTTCATAACACTGGAAGCTGAAACTCACTCAGTCCTCATGTATTCCAAGGAAGAACTTTGATAAAGTTTGCAACACTCGCCAAGTCCATTTTAATCAAATATGTATCCTATTTACCAAGTGAGTTTTGAAAGTTTGCTCTTGAAATATCCACTTTGATTACCTCTGACACACAGAGTTGTGAAAAGTCACAGACGGGCATTCAAACTCAGCCGAAACGAGGATACTGTACTGGACCATCGTATACTGTACGAGAGCTTTCAGGCACTCACCGATATCAATGTTCTCTCTCCCTAGAGCTACTATTGATAAGAAAAGGATCTCCCTGTAGATACTCCTAAAAGACAGAGAGGATATGGTTAGATTTAACCATCTGCAGCAAAAAAAAAAAAAAAAAAAAAAAAAACCAGAACAAAACAAAACAGAAACAGACCTTTGCCTTTTGACATTGGGACACCTCTTGATCTCCCGCAGGAGAAGGTTGATTGGTCCATATACATCATTTGTCTGGATGCTCCGGACAATGCTGTTCAGCAGTGTCCTGGTCTCCTGCTGTTCACTGAGAGCCTGGAGGCCTTTCTTCTCCACTGGGGAGCAGAACAACAAGTAGAGGCAGGTCAGTCACCCCCGTTGGGATACTGGGCCGTTCCAGTCCACACACCAGATTAGGGTGAAGAATCAGAAGAACCTGTTTATTCACCACATGCATGTAGAACATGGGAATTTAACAGAGCAGTAGAAATTGAGAATAAGAATTAAAAGGTTAAAAATAGGTCATCGGAAGAAACAACAAATATTCCAAGTAGCAGTAGCACATAATGCAGAAGAGACAGTTCAAACAAACCAACCAACCAGATTCAGGAGTGCTGGGACCACAGTGGCTGGCAAGCCAAACAAAACTGTCATTATGTTTTCATTTGAGCGCCTTTATAGGTGCCTGCATACGATATGTAATTATTCAGATTAGATTATTTTATACATTTCCCCCCTCCCCCTATGTCTTTCATTGTTACTTGGGTATGTGAGATCTTCTTCATGAGAAACTTGCTGCTTACTGGCTGCCATATTTCTTCTGAAGTTTGCTCTCTCAATGCACCTTTACCAAGTTACGAGTGGCGGTTCAAGGAACTGCAATGGGGTCAGACTGGACATTTGAAGAGCATAGGTATTGACAGCCAACCAGTAGGCAGAGAGCTTGCAGAGCTAAAAGGGTGACCATATGACACAGAACAGAATACTGGTGATGGCAAAATGAAGCTTCCTGAACCATTTGCTGTATTTTCTGGCACCACTAGATGGTGCTCTCTGTTTTTCTTTTACAAAAAGTCTCAAATCATGCCCGAAAATAAACTAAGAGTACCATCTAGTGGTGCCAGAAAATACAGCAAATGGTTCACGAAGCTGCCATCACTACGAAACACTCACACAGGCTTCGCCAGCGCTGGTAGAGGGGTTCCCCGGGTTCCTGGTGCAGGTTCACATTGTCCCAAAGCAGCTGAATGTACACCTGCTTGCTGTCTTGGGACAGGGAGGTCAACGGGAGCTAAAGGACAAGAAAAAAAATATATATCACTCAAATTGATCAAACCAGCTGAATCCTTCCTTATTCAAAGCTGTACTAAATAACTAAGACAAGGAAAGGGAAAACAGAAGTTCAGGATCAAAAGGCGCAGGATCAAAGGTTATACTGAGAAAGGGCACATGGATGAAGGAGCCAGTAGTGATGGCCCAATGAAGCTTCATGAATCACTCGCTGCATTTTCTGACCCTGCTGGAGGGTACTCTCTGTTCAAAAAGAGGGCTCAAAGCATGTCTCAAAGCAAGCCAAGAGCACCATCTAGAGGGGTCAAAAAATACAGCAAGTGGTTCAGGAAGCTTCATTAGCCAGTGAAGCAGGGTGTGCCAAGGCTGAGGACAGGGCTGGTGGGCAGAGATATCACACACCTGCACCCCACTGTTGCAGTGCTCTGAGGTTAGGATGAGTCCTGGAAGGTAGCTGGGGAGGTCCAGTCGACGGAAGTACCACACCAGGTTCCAGAAGATGATGGGGTGCTGACTTAGGAAGGTGTGGGTGTAGATGACCTGATCCCCTTCATTCTCCAGCAGAGACTCTAGCTCCTTGCGCAGCACCAGAGGACTGAGGTAGGGCACAGACACGGGCTGTGGATTAGGCCTCTTTTGCCCCAAGGAATCCTGGAAAGACAGAGGTTTCTATTCTCACATGACAGTACAACAATATGACAACACACAGCCAGGCCAATGTCCCGCAAGTCCACAATCTTAGTTTTATTTTAATTGTTATTAATTATATTTAGCAGGGGTGGGCAATCTTATCCAGAAAGGGCCATTGTATATGCAGGTTTTTAGCTGCAACTTCCTAATTAGGTCACCAATTAGTGGACCGATTGGCTGAAGAGTCCCCACACCTGGGTTTGAACAGCTGACCTACAGGTTACCCCAAAAACCTGCATACACACCGGCCCTTTGCGGATAAGACTGCCCACCCCTATTTATAGAAATCTTTGGTCATTTAAAGTATTAAGCATATGGTGGTGATTTCTCAACCAGTTTTGGAATGAGGAATTCTCGTCACACATTTTGGCCGGCGGTAAACCCGTGAAATGCGACGCGTGTTGCAGAGCTCACCGAGGCCTCCTCGAGGCTGCTGGGCAGGCTGGACGTGGAGGCTCCATGGGAAGGCCGCTGGGCGAGCTCCAGGCTCCGCAGAGGCCCACCCACACTATTACTGCGGGTCAGCGCGCCGGTATGTCTCACAGCTTGCCGCTCCATCAGCCCCAGCGGGTCAGATTGCACCGGTTCCAGCACCAAACTGGTGGGAGGAACGTAAATGTAACATTATGTAACATTGCACTGCATCACGAAGCTGAGAGGACACAATCCAGAATAAGTTTTTGTAATATTTTTACGTTTTGGTTTTATCCAAAACAACATACTTGTTATGAAGAAAGCAAAATCAGCCAGTACCTAGGGCAGCGGGGGGTTAAGGGTCCTGCACAAGGGTCCAACAGCAAAAATCACACTGCTGACCCTGGGATATGAACTGGTGACCTTCTGACAACAGGCAAAGCCACTTAATCTGCTGAGCCACACCCCCCCCCCCCCCCCAGGCAGTTCTAGTTCCTGGGGTATCGTCCTGATGATTCGGTCCTTACTTGCTGCTAAATTAAAAGTTGTCTGGACACTAACCCTAACCCTCTAACCCTCTAACCCTAACCCTCTAACCCTAACCCTCTAACCCTAACCCGCGAACACACTGACAGATCGAAGGTAGCCAGGTCCAGAATGTGGAATTCTAGTTACAAATTTTGGCCCACAGCAAACCCCTTAAATAAAATACGTGGTTCAGAGGTGGCACTGCTGCCCCACATCTCCAAGGCTGAGGACTGGCATGTCTTCCCCATAGTATGGGTATCTGGGTACACTGGTTTCACCCCACAATACAGGGGCATGCTGTTAGGTGAAATGGAGTCTCTGAATTTCCCATAGCGTGTGTGTGTGGTTTTTGTATATTACATTGTGGGGACAAAATGACCCCACAACATAATAAATACCAGTCCCCACAAGTGAAAACTAAATTTTATTAAAATCCTAAGACTCCAGACCATTGCCCCCCCCCATAGGCCAGTACTTTAAAATCCAGCCACTAATGCTCTAATACAGGTCAGATCTGGGCTGTATGGGTTGCCATTATGAACTATAAAATTGTCATATTACCTTAGCAATCCGCAACAGAAATGTCATTGAGTTTCTTAAATTCATTGCTTAAATATTTATGAAAGCTGGTATCTGGCTGTCTTGCATCAGCATAGCACCCCCTGCTGTTTAAATCACGCACCACACTCTCCTGGGATAACAAGGTACCTACCTCTTTTGCTTGTTTTCCTGAGTCTCTGTGACCTTTCTGGGACCTTCTGCAGGAGAACCGGGAAAGTGCATCAGGTCCGTGGATCCACTCTTCTGTGCGGCCGGCGGTGGCGTCGCTGTAGCGTTGCCATGGATACTCTCACCCGAGGTACTGGGCTTCATAAAGAAGCTGGAGGAACAGCATACCAGATGTGAGCGAACGCCGACCCCCGGACACACAGATGCACTCACAGGTGGCTGTGCAAACACATACCTGCCCCCCCGCAGATCACGGAACTCCACGCAGAGCAGGGGCAGGAAAACGCTCTTGCAGAACGGGCAGGTGGTATTAAGGTTGGAGTCGTCGGCCGTCCAGCCAGCCATGATCTCCTCGTCGTAGACCAGAGCCTCACAGGAGCGGCACTGGGAGCAGCTCGACATCAGGACCTGTGAGGTCACAGCACTTACTGTACAACTGAAATTGGAGGATTATGGGATTCTGCAGTGACGGCCAATACCACCAGATGGTGCTCTCTGCTCAAAAAAGGGTTCAAATTATGCCCCAAAGTAAATCAAGAGTACCATTTAGTGGAGTCAGAAAATACAGGAAATGGTTCATGAAGATTAACTTGGCCATCACGGGGATTCTTTACAGCACAACGTCCTCTAGATGACAACATCTCAATTCAGGTGCATAGACACAGTAATATATAGTGACCTTTGACTGGTTACACACGCAATGGCTCTTTTGCCTCTTTTTGGAAGGGAAGCGGGTCATAAGATGCCGAGTGTGATTAGACTTCAGTGGGGAGCGTTCTCACCTCCAAGGCACAGTTCTGGTAGATGCTGGAGGAGCTGGCGTGAAGAGATGACCTGTGCTCAGCCTCCTGACCCCTATCGAGCCTCCCCGGCGTCATGTCTGAGGAGAGCAGAAGAAGAATCAGGAGTGAAAAGGAGGGAAAACAAATTGCAGTCACACTGTTATCGAAGTTCTCAAGACCCTCAGAACTCACTGGCTGGAGCTGGAGCCTTCCCGGCATCGCTGCTGCTGCTGCTGGCCAGGCTGCCACAGCTCCGTGCCAGCCCGTTGGAGACCAGGCCCGGCGTGACGACACCAAGGCCAGTGCCATCATACCCACCTCCATGAAGAAGCTGATCCCCTAGCCTCGCCGGGAAGCAGTCCCTGTCTGCTACATGCTCCTCCTGGAATAAATACAAATCCTCAATTGCCTAAAATCAACTACGACTTCAGTTTAGCAGATGAGCAGCACACATTACCTCCCAGTTTTACACACAGAGAAAAGACAGTCAAGTCTAAAGCAATGTTTCCCAATCCAGTCCTCAGGGACCCCCAGGCAGTCCACATTTTTGCTCCCTCCCAGCTATCAGCCAGACAGTCCTAGAATATTGTGTGCAGGTTTGGTCACCATATTTTAAAAAGGACATTGCGGCCTTAGAAAAGGTGCAGCGTAGGG
>JABFEA020000017.1:9317961-9329127 GCA_019775915.2 Cyphomyrus plagiostoma | reverse complement strand
GAATCCTTGGGTTCCTTTAAATCAGAGCTAGATAAGATTTTAACAACTCTGAGCTATTAGTTAAGTTCTCCCAAAGCAAGCTTGATGGGCCGAATGGCCTCCTCTCGTTTGTATAATTCTTATGTTCCACATTTCTGCTCCCTTCCAGCTCCCTGCCTGACCCTTCCAGCTCCAAACAGGGAGGCAGAAAAAACATGGTCCGTCTAGGGGCCTCTGAGGACAAGGTTGGGAAACACTGATGTAAAACTTTTCTAGCGTGCAACGTACTGTTCAAGTTTCATTACATCATATTCAGTATAAAAACAGCCAAACAAATGGTCTTGATTGTCTTGGTATTAGTATTTGCTAAAATAGTTTGAAGTCTATTTTTAATATGAGCCATTTCGGCAAGGGAGCCATGTAATTTACTGGAATTAAATTAAATTCCCCAAAAGTAATCAAGTAAAAGCATCCAAAAAAGCCTCCATCAGCATGTCAAAGGAGCTCACCTCATCATCCGAGTAAGCGTAGACAGAGGAGACTGCCCCCCACACCTTGCTGGCCACATTGGCGGCCTGCTTCATTCCAGACTTGAAGACATCGATCTTAGGCCCGGAGAGCAGGTGGTCTACCTTGATGCCAGAAATGGAGTTGATAACCAAGCCCAATGAGCCATTTTGAGGTGATCGAACCAGTGCTGCCAATGAAGGTTTCTGGTTCTGGTCCACTGTGGAGCTCTTTGACCGGGTGACTGTCTGGGTGTGCTTCAGAGCTTGTCTGGCCACCCTGGGTGGCTTCTCCGGACCAACAGGTAGACTGGACCTTCTCTCCGGCGCCTTCCCGTGCATTGAGTCTACCTCTGTGTTCTTGGGCACACCTTTGTGGAGCTCCATGCTGGAGGACTTAGACCCTAGTGAGCTGCTCATGTTCATGTACATCTCAATCTCGTCTGCTAGGTTGCGGGACACCAACAGTGGAATGGCTTGAGACTTCTCACTCTGGCCAATAGCGTTATCAGTACTTGCAGATGCCAACAGAGAGAGTGGGTCTGCACCCACCTCAACATCCTCCCACTCTGCTCCTCTGCTAGAGGCCATCTTCCCCATTGAATCCAATTCCTTGATCACATTTTTTCTCAGTTTCTTGGTCTCTGCCACTGGGCCTTGAGGACTATCTGAGCCTCCCATTCCCTTTTCCTCTTCCAGCAGCTTGTCCTGGGGACCAGGAAGGTCCTCTTCCGTAAAAAAGGAAGCACTAACTTTGTCGGATCCACCAGCAGGTGGCGTCTTGCTCCCCAAGAGCCCAGCTGCCAAGATCTTGGCATCGGCACCCAGGTTGATGCCTATCTGGTCCACATTCATCTCTCGGTTGTCCTTCTTTAGCTGAATGCCCGTGCTGAAGCTGTGGCTATGCTCGGGGAAAGCCTTTTGGCGTGGCTGCTGCTGGAATTTCGCCTCCTTGGACGCAGATCCACCCTCCAGCACACCACTCTCTGATGAGGCTACATCCTTGCTCTGGTGCAAGGCAAACAACTTGCCAGAAGGGTTACCTACAGACCACATGTGGAACAACAAGAGCACACTGACAACACTGATCAATTGAAATACATTTCTATATTCATCATCAAACATCAACAGCTACATGCATTCTTAGACTGAAACTTATGCTCCAGGGTAACAATGTCTTAAATTGAAACTACGGAGTCGGCATTGGGATTAGCTTCATCCATTAGTGAGAGAGTTCCCTGAAGCTCTCACCAGTAGCGTCTCGCTCACTGGTCACACCAAAACTCCCCACAGATTGCTTCACAATGCTGGGCCCCGGGGAAGGTGGGTCTGTGGGGCTGGGGAGCTCAGTGAAGACCACCGCACTGTCAAATGAGCTCACAGAGTCTTCATCTGGAGTGTTGTAACAGTTAGGGTTAGGGTTCATTTGGCCATCAATACTCTCAATACTTCATCTATTCTCTTTTGTATTCTATACTCTATTATAGCACAGTATATTGCATAGTACTTAAGCCCCAAAAATAATTTCTTAATTTATCTGCTACTTGTATATTGATAAATCTTCTACTGGTTTCTTACTGTTCAGTTGCTTGTTCGTGCTGGGAAGCTCCATGCCAGTTAAGAGATATGTTGTGTCTGGGCAGTCAAGTGGATCTTGGTGGAGCTCATTCTTTGACCCGTAGCCCTGGTCCAACTGACCACCTGCACAGAAGTTTCAGTGTAGAGTCATTGCACAAACACAAGGGTAGGTGGGGGTGATGGACAAAAGGCGGTGCAGGATGGGTCAAGACCACGCTGGTGAAGGACGGGGTGGAGAGGCCGACCTGTGAGCAGTGAAGGACGGCGTTCTGCACACTGGGTCACGGCACTGCATTCAGATTGCTAGGAGTTGGCCTGCAACCATGTGGCTTGGCTAATTTGTTATGCTGGTTGCTGCGTGTTCGTTTGAGAGGTCAGGTTGGTCAGACTTCGAATCGGTGTGGATGATTATGGAGGTTCATTCGGAATGTTGTGAAGATCATCCCCAGGCCCATTACCTGTGGGACAGTGGGGATCTGCGGTATCACCCACCACCAAGTTGCGAGTGAAGAGAGTGTGGTCCTCACTATTGGCGTCACTGGAGCTGTCCTCACTACCACGGCTCATTTGGTCTTCACAGCTTCCCGCAGACCTGCTCGTCTTTGCTTCTGCACAGAGCGATCGCATCACTTCCTGTCGTGAGCCACGACCATCACCACAGGTAATTCTAGGGACTCTAGGGGGGCCTAGACAAAAATCTCCATGGAGTCCTCCAGCTCTCCCTCCTCAGCCATGGCAAAATGCATTACCCTTATTTTACTGTGAAGTGGAAATTAATAATAATCAACAAAGAGAATTTGATTAACACAAGACCCTTATTTAGAATTTTGTGAAAAACAAAATACAACAAAATATAAAGCAGATTTGTCATGGCAATGTGCTTTGTAATCAGCCACCCATAGGGGCCCCCTCCCAGCTTGGGGCCCCAGGCCATTGCCTGTCCTGGCGCTGAGCCTCTGGCCATCACTAACTGGACGGGGTCAGCACTGATCACACCTACAGCAGCCTCCAGTAAAGGAAAATATTCTCAAATTACAGAAAATGCACCTTGGAATGGTGAGGTCATATTCTGATTAATCCTTTGTTAGAACAATAGGTGTTACTAGCTGATCAATTTCAAAACTCTTAGCTTGTTTTACTTCGCACGGGAGGTTGCAAGGTCACTGAACCACTATTTGTTTACCTGTGGTAATGGGATGGGTCTTCTCTGAAAGGGCTGCCCTCTGGTGTGCCTGCTTGAATTGTGCCACGGCCCGGATCACGTTGCGTACTTTTGTCCACATGAAATGTTTGCTGCGATTGCGGCTTGGCCAAGGGCTTTCCAGGACGGCCTGTACATATGGTGGGAAAGGGGATCGAAGAGACAGCACCAAAGTGTTCATCTTCCAGAAATAAACAAAAACCACTGTCATTGAGGTAATAATCAACCAAGATCAAAACCAATAAGCAAGATATTATGTAAAATATTAATTTAAAAGCAGTTGTACAACCATTACATTAAACATAGTATATGTACAAGTATATGTAAGCACACCTATGAATTAATGCAGAACATTGTGACCACTCCCATATGAAGTGAATAATGTTGACTATCTTGAAAGAAGTGATGCATGTCCGTACCCAGAAAGTTCAACTGCACAATATTGGAAAATCTCCAAATATTGCCCGTGATTTTTTTGCAGTAGTTATATCAATATTTATATAGTCAAAAAGCAGTTGAAAATTCACCCAAAATAAACAAACAACTTATTTTCTACCAAATCAAACAAGTAGGTGGGGGTGTCAAATTGTGTCAAAAGACACAAATCAGCACCTTTTGTTCAATATTTGTCTCTATGGAATCCAAAATATTTCCAGAAAGTGGAAAAAAAATGCTTATGGCGACCAGTCCTTGTTTGCTTTCCTCCTCTTCACTCAATTTGAGTCTGACAACACGGATGAAAATGATTTTGATTTGATTTTGAAGCTCATACAAACGCAGCGGCAATAAACTTCAAACTGATTTAACACACTAAATAATCTTAAAAAGGAACAATTAAAACTGCAAAGCCTGCCGTGATTTTGTTTCCTATGACAGAGCAAAAATGTTTTAGAGGAATTTTTTCTGATCACAATTTTTTCTTTCGGTAAACTGAAGTGACCAAATTCGCCGGAATATATATTTGAGTCTCTCAAAATAAAATATGTCCCCTCTGCTGAATGCTGAATTTTCTTCTGCATGCAGTACATCCACCACAAGTGCTGAACGCTACCTTATTATTTAATATATCCCAGACAAAACTTTAACGTGTGTGCATGTAGATAAAAGTTCTCATTACTCACTTAAGAAATCATTTGAATTTTTTTTAAAAAAAGAGAAGATTGTTGATCACATGCTATCAGGGGCACGTGAAGGTTTCTGTGCTAAACGTCAGCAGGCCAAAGGATCCAGAGAAAGAGAGCAGCCTGCCAGTGCAGACTCAGGTGCCTCTATTCCCTCTGCGGCATATTGCGTTAACCCTTTCACTGACTGGCGCATGACACTGGAGCAGTGGCCAAAACGCCGCTTATCATCAGTGCCACGGACATGGTGTGTCCCGGATACGGGGTCTGATTTCACCCCCGGGCACAATTCTAACAAGCCTACATTTTGAATCACTTCTTGGTGGGATCACTTATCTTTAATGCGCATTTAATGCACCTTGTTGTAGTAGCCGTAGGTGATGGCGTTGGGTTGCACCCCTGCCTTCTTCATTTCCATCAGCACGCGGACGGCCATTACAGGCAGCCCCCAGGCCCCACAGAGCTGCATCATCACTCGATAGCATACCTGCTGGGGAATTAATACTGAATTAGCACCCTGTTCAACTAGTCCTGCATTGCCTCTAGGACATCCTGAAACGACTAACAGTTTATCGTTAACTAATTTATCCTTTAAGAATCTTAACGGCCAGTGGCAGTGTTCACCACCATTCACACAATCGTGTGAGGCCCCTAAAGTTTAGGGACCCCCCCCCTGCCGGTCACAAACACACTTCGCAATGGGACCGACAGCAGAGCTACACTACGAAGGAGAGTCATGAGAAAAGCCAACATTTCCCCGCTGTCCCGTGCCGTGCCGAGCCACTCGCCTCATCCAGAGCCTCGACCCGGGCACTCCGCATGCCAAGCAGCACCCGGTGAGCTTGCTGCATGGCGTGCAACTTGGACTGCGCCGAGCGCACCCCCGCGGGCAGACAGATGAACCACAGGCTGTAACAGTGGCTGTAGAGGCACCGCGCCCACAGTGGCGGATTCGAGCAGTACCGCCGGGCAGTCTTATAGGCCAGCTTGATCTCCTGTAGGGGGCGACGTGGAGCAGAGGTTATAAGGCGCCAACAAACTACTAGCATTTCACACACTCTAAGGCTAAGGTGTTTACACCTATATTCATTATTTTACACTTTTATATAGAAGTCTCTCTGTGCACTTAAAGAATAAACATTATTTTCTTATTTCTTTATTTTATTAAGAATAAGAGCAATGCAGACAGAATACCAGACCCTTACAAAACACGTGAGATTCTGTGGTAAACCCGCGACACGGGGCAGATTAAGATTTAAGCCCCAAGACTCCTGGTTCTATTACTGCCTCATAGTTCGCAGTGCGTGTGACGTGTGTGTGATGTAGATCTCACCCGCCCCCTGCCGGCAATGGCTCTGCCTTCGTGGAACAATGGGGGTGTAAAAACACACAGCGAACAATGGCACAGCATCCTGGCCCTTGAGTCCTTTGCAAAGTGCCCCGCCCCCCCCAGACGAACCAATACTCAGAAAAGCCAGCAAATGAGTAATCAAACCAACACCCCCAGACCCTTGAAGGAGTAAAACAGTGACATTTACAACCATCCCTGCTGTAAAACCATATAACCAGGGACTCGGCTTCACCTGCTTGGTCCTTTTGGCCAGCAGGGCGGGGCTGTTGGACAGGCTGGACTCAGTCACCCTTGTTGCTGGACCTGGCCGTCGTTCCTTTGGCCGGTCGAAAAGCTCATGCCGCAGGTGAGGAAAGTTCTTGGAACTGAGAATAGATAAAGGTCAACCTTGGCACAATGCCTTCCTCTCAATTGTTCTCAATGGTATTTGTTTCAAAACAGATAACGTGCTTCTGCCTTAGCTACACCTGCGTTCACTGGTAGTATTTTTCTACAACAAAATGTGGGAGAGATTTCACACAACTGATGGGGGCAGCTGCCTGAAAGTGTAAATGAAGAGACAAAAGGATGCAGAGGCAAGCCTCCTTAACCATATTACCGCCCTTCGTTAGTCATAGCCAAAGAAGCTTTATGAACCATTTGCAGTATTTTCTGACACCACTAGATGGAGTTCTCTCTTCAAAAAAGGGCTCAAAGTATGCCCCAAAGTAAACCAAGAGCACTAGTTCTGGCTCTAGCGGGGCCAGAAAATACAGAAAATGGTTCACAAAGCTTCATTTGGCCTTCACTTAATTATACAAATAAAGACATATAGGTCAGTCACGTACACAGGTTTGGACGATGGACATATACCAAAAGTGTACAAAATCCTCACCAAGAGACCAGGATACAACAAAGAGCAAGCTCCCACACACCAAGGCAGGTGGCATAGTGCAAGAATACACTAGGCATTGCCATTAAAAAGAGACACACACACACACACACAGAGTCATGGCAGAGATTCAAACCCTGGTCCAGTAGGTACAAGGCGACAGTGCCAGACAGAGCACCACCAGGCCCCCCATTAGTGAATCAGCTATTAACTGATTATAGGTCAGATCTTCATTTAACCCCAGGCAGCTTGGTAGTTATGGCTAGTTTAAATAATGTCAGCAGAGCAGACAGAACTAAAATGCTACTTAATCTAGCAGCAGAAGGCTCTTGCCGTGAGTCCGGCAGCAATGTGCACTGCAGCAACTTGCCGACCTAGCAGGCAGGATTCCTAAGGTATCTGTTACACTCTTTTCATTGCCAAGGAAAACACGCCTGTCACCTACGACAAAAACAGAAGACGGATACCCCAGAGTCAGAAGGAGCACAGCGTTTGCATACCACGCCGCTGCGGTTTGGGGGGGGGGGATGGGGCAGGCTGGCCTCCCTCCAGCTGGGTCACTTTGGCAAAGCTGGCAGAGTGCCACCCAACCCCGTTTCACAGTCCCTCCCAGTGAACAGTGAAATGTCCCTCGGAGATGGACAGATGGATAATCAAACCCACAGACAGAAGTGGGAAGATGGACATCAGCTCGTGAAAGGAATACCTTCTTAAAAAGCATGAAATTTCAATGTGGGGGGGATTAAATGTGCGAGCTGGATCACCGATAGCGTCAACCGTCACCGTCGCTGCCACAGCAGGTAGAAAAGCCAGCCAGGAATATGAGTAAGGCTGGATTTCACTTTGTGAAAATTCATTACAAACCCCACCCCAGGCAGTATAGTTGCCAAGGTACCTGTAAAAAGTGTTGGGGTCCGCACCATCCTCCGCGGGCGCTTCAGGGGGCATGACGAACACTGTGTGCTCACTCTTCTGAGACTCGTCCAGCTCGATGAGTCGGGTGTCTTCCCAGCACTCTGCGTCCACCTTCATGCAAAAAGGGGCATGGCCATTGTGAGGGGGCGTGGCCATTGTTAGGGGGCGTGGCCAGGATAGATTGGGGTACTGATGGAGTTCTTAATTGTTTGAGACAGATTTTTTATTCTGAGGGTTTGGGGAAACTAGTTAGACAAGTGCAGCGTATAAATTCAAAGGGACACGCCCTCTCCTCATTTAACGAATACCTAGGTTCATGTGACCATTCACAAACATGTATAAAAGTAATTTCTGACCAAATCGATGGACTAACCAGCAACCTTTATTATGTCTGAAAATGACACACGCAAGAGCAACTGTGAAACTGTCCAAGTGCATTATCTGAATGAGACTGCAGCAAACAATGATCTTTGTAGCGTGAAGTCACAACTAGGCTTCCGTAATTTTCACTCAGTGGCCATTTTGCTTAACGATCTGGTTGTTGGGCCCGAATTAGGTCGCTGAATGAGGAGTGGACGCATTTAGCACCTCACTCGCATTAATATACACATCTTAACTGAAACAGAGTTAAACGTGGAAAAATCATATCGCCTGACCTTCGCTCCCTTCTCAGATCCTTTATCAGATGGGAAAAGCTGGAGAGAGATGCAATTACACGAAATCAGCATATCGGAACAGATAAAGTGCTTAGTGGCTTAGAGACACAAAACAGCAACCTACTGTAAAAAAATTCAAAAACGGCCTTAACCCAGGATAAGGTGAAGGTGGCCTTTGAAACAGGGCCCTAGTGTGTCACCTTTTCAATGCAGTCGTCAAAAAATGCCAGGCCAGTGTCCTTGTCACTGACAAAGGTGCGCTCCTCTATGAAGCGGATGAAGATCTGCGTCTTGGTTAGCTGGGAGTAGAACTTGTGTTGAGTGCGGTCTCTGCTTTTCAGAAACCCTGTGTGGGGTAAAGGAACAGGGACTCAATCCCAATGCAAATAACCTGTCCCTCCCCCCCCCCCCCAATTCCAATGACATAACAGCTGCCTGGCCGGAAATTTATCAAAGCATCTATTCAGTTTACAGCTGGGGAAAATGGAAATAGAAGAATTTAATGTGTTAATTACATTCCTCAAAAAAAGACTACCAAACAAAAGGAATACCAATCAGTCAAACTGTTTATTTAACAGTTTTGATTCAGCTCAGGGAAGCACAAGGCCTCCTGTTTACACAGAACGTTCCACAAAAGCTCACAAGCGCCACAGCTGGATTCCCTTCCTCTGTAAGAGTAAAGTCTCCCAGCACTCTGCCAATCACTCACATCCTGTGTGGAAGCCCCGCATTGTATTAACACACTTTGTTTATTGTTTTTGGATACAGCAATACAGATTTTTATTTTCCAAGCGTTGCCTGGAGAAACTTCATCACGTCCTCCATCCTGGCGATTCCCCAGATGGGGTCGCTGTGATGTCATATTAATCTACCCAATGAAATATTAACTTGGGAAATGACCTTTGAAAATTCGGCCTGATGACGGTATGACACCTTCAAGCACTGGCACAAACCGAAACAGAAAGGAGGGTTTAATATTCTGTTTGGGAAGATTGGGCAAAGGTCACCTGTACACTCCAGTAAATATGCCAACTTATCACTGCGGTCCTTCACCATTTGCTATGTTACTCTATGTTCCCTGAATTTTCTTACAGCTTGACTTTTTATTTTGAATAGTTGTCTTATTAGGTTCTTGCACTGCTTGAAACGAGCTGTACAGCGCTGTCTCCAATGCTGTTCGGCCGAGTCGCGCTTTACTCAGATAATTCCTCGATAGCTGAATCCATATAATACGCCATTTGACTCACTTGTACGTCGTTTTGCACCGAACCACCTTTCGAATAAAAATAAATGCCGCATGTTCTGTCTGTGGAGTATTTACAGGCAGTAAGCACTGCCAAGTACTTCGAACAGCGACGATGACAGCCAGTACCTTGCCGGTCATAGAGGGACTCTATGGCGGTGGCCTTCTCTGAGGGCGCCTGGGTGATGGGCTTGAGGTAAGAGCGATAGTCCCTCAGGATGGAGGCCATGAAGCGTAGAAAGGCTTCCTGCACCTCCATCTCCAGGCCAGTCTTCTTCTTGTGCCTGGTGAAGTCCGCTTCCATCGGGCTCATCTCCACAGCCAGGCCCTCTTGGAGGTTCCTGTTGACTGCATCCCCAGTCTCATGAAACACCTTCACACTCAGACAAATGCCAACAGGGGGGGCGCAGGTGAGTGGGCAGAGTGTGGCAGTACCTGTGGCCAGCAGGGGGCGCAGGTTACTGAGGGAGCTCATTAGGCTTTTGCAGGCTTTCTTTGGGAAATTCTTCCAGCTGCAGTGCTTCTTATCTTCAGACCTGCAGGCACAGAGGAGGTACATGATGTCGGCTTGCAGGCCAGCGACTCCCACAGAGCACCTCAGCGGCCTCACACATGACGGGGTCCTCACAGGTAGATGGTGTTTGTGTCCAAATCCACGCAGACAACGTCAGCTGGGGGCTCATACAGATCAAAGTAGCGGGAGTCCACCCCAAAGATGAAGGGGAAGGGTGCATTCAGAACCCCTGCCAGGGCAAGGGGGCACAAGGGGATGTAGGGACACTGCCACTGGAAGGGGAAGATCATCTGAAAACAAGCAGAGCAGACGTCGGGTTGTCACGGCAACGGTGCCTGAATACCCGAAAGAGTCGCGCTTGTCATGTGACAGAAACATGTGACAGGCGTGGCCGTTTGTCAGCACCTTCTGTGCATTTCCCATACCGGTTCCCACCTGAAACAGAGGTGGGACCACACCTGTAACCCAGGCACAGCCCGCCTGTAGCCCGGGTGTAAATAAGCCCGACTGCAGACCTCTTTATAACAGAAGAGGGGGGGGTTATTATTTTCTATTAGGGCAGATTAACGAGTCCGATTTAGTTGTACTCTAGCTGCTTATGGTATGAATCGGAGAGTGATTTGGCTTTGAGTTTTAGGAGAAAAATCATTCGCTGGAAAACCACCAGGGGTCCAGGTGCAGCGATTCGGGGGACCCTGCCAGGCTCGTCTCGCCAAAGGGTTGGCACTCCCGCCTGTGTGCCAGCTGGGGGCAGCAGACTCACCGCTGCCACAGCTTCAGCCACCCCTGTTAGCACGGCGGGCCGCAGCGAGTGTAGAAGGATCTTGCTCTCCGTCAGGACGAAGTAGAGCAGCTTGGTGCAGTTCTCCACCCCCAGGTTGGTCAGCAGGCCACTGAAATCCGCCCCACTGTGGGAGGGGTGAGGAGGGGTTGGTCAGACAGGTGCAAGCTATGGCCCAGGCAAGACCGAATGCTGGGGGCACGGTAAGCCAGCCGCACGTTTGTGGGGTGTGTTGGGGCAGGCGGACTGTGTTTATTCGCTTCTGCTCCCACCCCCATCAGGGCAAATCCCATACAACACGGGAATAAGGGAAGGGGTCTCAGGGTGGGTGGAGACAGTGTTGGGGGCCTAAGTGGAAGAACTCCGGAAACCAGCACCCCACCCTCGACAAGTCTGTAAACCAGGCCTTTTTGCTACAGCTAACCACCAGCTGGCTCTACTCTCGGCAAC
>JABFEA020000017.1:9275942-9299315 GCA_019775915.2 Cyphomyrus plagiostoma | reverse complement strand
GCTTCGCGTCGGGTCCTGATCACACTGTCGGGGCTTATTTCTGCGATAACTACCGGCTGCCTGTACAATATCCCTTATTTACCACCATCAGGTGAGGACCCCCCCCCCCCCTTCTCCTAAGCGAGGAATAGAGCAAGCCAGCAGTCACGTAGCCTTAGCTCAAGTATTAAATCAACCGCAGGCGGCTTTCATGAAAGTTTAAGTTCATTACTCATGTCGGGGACACAATTTCGCAAGAAAGCGAATTCACTCCGTAGAAACAGAAAACTACATAACGTTCAGCAAAGGGTGGCAATAGGACAGACGCAGCGTGAACAGCACTTGCTGCGCTGTAAGGGCAATAAAGCTCGTTTGCATATGAAACGACGAAAGGTACTGGCGACCGTGTCATAGTTTACCCCCAAGTTAAGATTAATTTTGTAGTCTGGCACGTTTACAAAAGAGCACTATATAAGGGTAATTGGCTGCCAACTATGGCACCCGATTGCAAAACAACTGCGACCTGTACACTAGCAATGTTTGTATTGAGGGATCATGAAAAATTACATTTATACGTGATTAGCCTCAGTAATTAAACGCTACCTAATTCAATATCAACGTGCCAATGTAGCGGTTGTAAGATTATAACACTTGTACTTAAAGATTGCTGTCATAGCCTAGCTGCAAGCACTCACATGTCAATATCAACATTTTACCGATCTTGTTCATTTCCAGTCTATTTCACCACCGCCGGTAAATCCGGCGTTAGTATAATAGATAACACACCCAAACCAAATGCATACCTTGATTCGTCCAACAACTTGTGCAGCTTTCTAAACATCACGTCAAGAACCGCATCCTCAAATCAGACTTCTGTCACTCAGATCTATAACTTTATCTGTGTATTCCAGGCAAGACTGATAAAACTGATCATTCAGATTAGGAAGAACTGATTGAGCATCTCCGAAACCAGCGTTGCAAAGAGAAACACGCCGGCGCTGCATCTGAAACTGACCGACCAAGAAGTCAGACGGCAGATGCTGGAGGAGGTCGCATTACAACAAAGTTCCCCCGAAAGCATTTTTAATTTGCCAGCGTGACAGATCACGACCTGTTCAAGACTGCATTGTGCCATCTAGTTAAAGTTACAGTGGTTATCTAGCCCCGAGACCTACGCGTGTAACTTACCAGCAGTTTTCACGCCGCCAGAGGAAAGATCGCTGTCATCCAGGCGCCTTGCTGCTTTTACCAACCCTTGAGAGATATCCCACCCTTGCGGTAACCGGACTCTCCACTGGGAGCACAAGGCGAATGTACTCCAGGCGTGCTTGGAAACTTAGTTTCCGACTTCTCTGCTACACTGTTCAGCTCACCCTAGCAAAACCGGGCGCCATGTTCGCCTTTTCCTCGCTTTTGATGGCTCTCCGGCTTTTCTGAGAGCGCTGCCGGAGGCGGGGCTGAGCCGCCTAGTAGCCCAGTGACGGGTTTTGGTGCCCTCTGGCTTCAGAAACAGGTCCAAACGCGAACTCCCGTTGCGCAACAGATGGATCCCTGCTTCCACTCAGCTTCCCCAGAGGTAGAGAAGGATCAGCACCAATCAGTGCTTTTCTGTTTCCTATTAATCAATCTTTCATTATGTAGCACTTTATTCATCAACGTGTTTGACTTTGAAAATGTACTAAACAAATAGACTGATTTATGAATTTGATTAACTAGGGTGACCAGATAATCCATTCAGGGAGGACACTTTGAGCTACTTCAGGTTTTACAAACTACTTCCAAACTGAAAGGCTCCGGTGCTCGGCTAATTAGTTCAGCTCTTCTCTTGCTTTCACTGGTTTGTGTTCTTGATTGAAAGACTCATCTAGCTGTTTCACATTAGCATTAGTGACACATGCATGATTATAGGAGATTGACCAATTAGCACACAGTAAGAACTCAGTGATCAAGTGAAATCCAGGTCCTTTTAATTGAAATGGTAGTTTACAAATCCTGTCCTAGCTCAGAGTGTCCTCCCTGACATGGATTATCTGGTCACCCTAGATTAACCACTCACTCCAAGTCACTACCACTTTTTTCCATGGTCATCCACATAAATGTTACAGAGAATTAGATGACACCATTCACAATCTACTTCACAGTTATCTATTTTAATACACGAGCATTCCCAAACTGCAGAAGATGCAGAAGACATCAATAGCATTAAAATGTAAAACCATCATCGATAATATAGGTTACAAGAGGGATGTCAAACGTCACATTTTCCTAAAATAAACATGATCCAAACCAGCTTTGAAGTACAAATGCAAAAATCTTGACATCTTGTCTTGATTTGGCATTTTATATTTATATTTTATTGCATTCCTTATGCTTTATATAATATACTATATAGTATCTCTAGTTCCTATTCTGTACTGCAGTCAGTGAACCTGCCAGAACAAGCATCACAAATCCAACAAAAGTAACCTAAGTATACATACAAAAAATACCATTTCCAAAGAATTTACAATATAGGTTTTTGTTCAGCTACGCCCTGTCGTTTAAAGAATAACATAAGCACTCTATTTGTGGAACATAAGGCTGATAGATAACAGGGATGTCTACTCACAATGGATTTATAGATGGAAACATACCACAAACACCCACCATATAGAAAAATCAGGCCAACCATGATAATGTGCATGTAAACCAACAATGCACCAAAGATCTTCAATTCCTAATAAAACCCAAGGCTCGATGATAAACATTATCCAGGATACAAAGTGCATCTAAAAGCTGCTCCTAAAATAAGAACCCAACCTCAGTTTCCTTTGAACAAAATTTTGTAAAATACTTAAAGAATAGCTGGTCAACAATGAACACATCCTAAATACTTAAGTGGAAACTACCTCAAGTTGTCGACTTAGTAGTAACGATTCCCCAATCCAGCTGTAACCCAACCTGAATTTACCGTTAAATGAAATCATATAATTTTCACCATCGAAATGGAAAGTAAATGAATATTCTCTCCTATTCAGTGAGGTGCACACACTGATGGGCAGGTGCTCGATAGTCATCGAAAGGGGAACTTTCGATCATGCTCAACAAGTGTCTATTCCAAAGTAGTTTATGTATATAGTTCATAAGTGACTCAACATCAAAGCACGAGGAACACCCCTATGAACTCATCACACTGCAGATGCACAATCATCGGAAGAGGTGACTTAAAAATCTGCGAGAGAGATGGAGACGAGCGAAACACAAAGGCCGGCATTAACAAGGCTGTGCATAAATCCATCAAGATGCCAGCCCACCACCAGGGGCAGGCGGCTCTAGGCAGTCACCTAGGACTGCGTTAGACCTGCCCCGATCAACAGTACCAAAGGCTTTAGATAAAAATAGATAACAGCCAAACAGCATTTCTTACGATCTGTAACTAAGGTCATTTACAATGTTCTGGGCAACAGTAACAAGCACTGTAATTGTTTGCGAAACCCAACTGCTATTTGAAAATGTACCAGAACAAAAGGTTTTGAAATTAGTTCATACTGTTCATTATTCCCTTCCTTCAGTTCAGCCACAGCACATGCAGCTTTTCTTACTGTAAAAACTGCATTTGTATGCAGGGAAAAATTTTAAAAGACTAATTTGCAGCTAAATTTTAAAGGCAGGTGCCAAATTACCTAGACTAGATGGTTTTCTAATGGCATTCAATATAGTGAGCAATGTCATCATTTATGGATTTAACTACATAGGGGTTGACAAAAACAAAGATTCGAGATGAAAGACGTAACCACAAACACCTTTAAAGATATGGGTATTAACAGCAGGGGCAGCTCAAGAAAATGTCTACTGCTGGTGCTATGGGGTAACTTGGCTTTTTATTTAGGGTGCTGTGAAATTTACGTTTCCTGGTGATGTGTTATCAGTTTTTTTATTACAACACATATACGCACGTGTATGCTTACTCATGGTAGCCATGAACAACAAATCTACAAACAATCTCTGACAATGAAATCACAGGCAAATCTACTTGCTCAATACAAACAGAAACGGAAGCACACTGCATCATGAACATAGCGCAGCAGGAAAACTATTTGAAATGAGTCACCAGGAATCAGCAGTAGCTTATTCCATTCCAGACTTAAAATAGTCTCAAATAATTAAACTCATAATGAGCTTGAGATTGGAAAATATTTCATTTACTATTAGTTGTCTTAATAATAGCACAATGTGCCTGTTGTTGGGGTAAAAAGGCATCAATGATTTTTTTTTCCCACTGTCTCGAGCTCTTGTTTTTTGAGGGTTACTCGCCAAAAGTGCCAGGTTGCTGCATGGTTTGACAGTCCCCACTGCTATTCTGCAGGTTGTTTTTTAAACTTCACACGTGGACATTTATGAAGTAAAAAATTATCTATGTCCTGTTATTTTAGGGTAGTGGTGCACTCTGTCTCTTTCAGGCAGAATGGGTGCATTCAACTTTATGCAGCCGCTTACAGCACTGGCTTAAAACAATGCATTCTGGTAAGAATTGCATTCTACTCTGTACGTACATAATAAAAGCTTTTAATCCCTGAAATACAGTGGTACATTAGAACTCGAATTTATTAAAAGTTGAACCAACCACGATCTGAATCTCAGAAGTCGAACCATGAATACCGACCTAATATAACTTGTACGTGCAGGGAAATGAGTCACGCGGCATGTCTCTCAGTGGAAGCAAAGGGTAACGCTTCAGTCTCAGCCTTGAGTTCGCTGTGATAGCATCCTGCATGTTTACATTAGCTGAATACATGTATTTAGACAGTAAAATTTAGACAATGGTAGACGGTAACAGTAATTTATATAATAAAATGCATTTTTAAATAAAGATTTATTTTAATATCATTTATAAGTAATACATTTGATTATAATAACATCGTCGTGCTAAGCGGAGACGGAACAGAGACAAAGGCGCAGACGTCAGGGTGTCGGGGAATATGGGGTTTAATTACAGGTAAGGCAGGCAAAACGCAGACAGACAATATACAGTGGTACCTCGGTTCTCGAACTCACTAGAAACTTGAATTTCTTGAAGGTCGAACAAACCAGTTTGACCTAGAACTCCTAGAAATATCAGAAGTAGAATCGTGAACGCTTACCTAATATAAATTATACGAGCCAGGAAATGAGTCATACTATAATGCAATTCTTACTTGAATGTCGTCTTCACAGACTGGACGATTAACCAAATAAAGTAGGGCGACAGTTACAGTAACTAAGAATAAATAAACCAATAACTTACGTGTACTATTAGAGTACTTATTTAAACTATTTTACTCGGTAAATCCACTGAAAACCAGTTCTCACATGCTTTACGTGATATTTGGGAGAAATAGCAGATTACACATCAGAACTACCAGGGATACAAATGTCATGCGTGTAACTAAACTCTTCAGCCAATAAGGGCAAAGGTGTATCATCACAGAGGCGGTTCCAGTTTGTGCAGCCGGGCGAAAGGTTGCAATGCATCTAACCGTAATGTATTGCGCCAGGATCAGAATGCGTTGCTTTAGGCCAGTGCTGTAAGCAAGTCGAACGCACCCAATAACCGGACTGGGGAAACAAACTGAAACACGGAATTAATACAGAGGACTAATGACAAGAACCAGAAACAGCTGATCACAAGGGGATCCCACGGGAGGTTAACGAGGGAGCGTGGTACACAGAAGGAGCAGACGATTGGGGCAGGACAAATATATATTTTTTTTTTTTTTAACTTTACCTAGTTTGGATACATTTCCTTACTTGACAAATTACTGTTTTGATAAATGTGCTTAGATGTGTTTAGTATAGTATATGCTCTTCTAGTTTTATCCTGTCCGTTTTGTGTTAAATGCTTATACTTTTTAAAATAAAATACAAACACATAGCATTTTTTTGGGGCCGCGAACCAATTAATTGGATTCCCATTATTTCTAATAGGGAAAATTCAATTCGGAACTTGAACTTTTTAGGATTGGAACCTGAGTTCTTAACAGATTAAGTTCAGAGTTCTGAGGTACCACCATACATGTATGATATTTTTCCTGGCAGCTCTTTTTTACACAGGGCCACTTTACACAATAGTGTATTTTTCTTTCCCCCACTGCCAACAGTTTGGATCAGAAGTTGCTTTTTGTAAAAGTAGTAATGTGCATGCAGGTGATATTCGTATAGATTCATCTACACCCTTCTGGCACTTTATAATCCACCCCTGCAGCTGCCAGCAGATCTCACTCCAAGTCACGTCAGCTGCAGACAGACCTAAGCCCAAGTCGAATGCACCCAATGTAAAGAAGTATGTAAGGTCAAACGTTAAATACGCAGAATCAGATCATTTAGGTGACGTTATTTTTATTTGGTCAAACATAGTATCCACGCAATAGAAATGTAAAATTAAAAATATAAATCATAAAAAAAAAAAAAAATACCTAGGGGGTGCTACAGAGGCACTATAGCACCCCCCCTGCTTAACAGTTGGCACAAAATTTTGCAACTGTCAAAAATGAAACCCCAGGCAAACTACCATTGCTGAACAAGTCAACTTTTTATTTACATCTTTATTATAATGTACAGCATTTCATTTCATTTTCTTTAGCAAAGGATTTTAGTCAGTGTGCAGGCAAACTGTTCGAAACACTGACTGGGTTTTCGATTGCTAAAACTACACATTTTCTGTTTTCAAAAAACATCGAAAAATGTTTCAAAATGATTAACGCTACTTTGTAGGGTGTACAACAGAATGCTTCTAGCTGCTGCTTTCCCACTGGTTAATCTTTGAAAAAAAATTAAGGAATATGGATATTAAGTGTCAATGTACAAGTGGATGGGGTGAGTAAATTCCCAAACTTAGCAAGGTTCTAAAAATCATCCAAAGGAGAGAATGTGACCAGCTTGGGAAGGCTACACCGACCTTTTCTGGGAGACGGACTCTCCAGTGCATCAAAATCTAGGGAGAAGACCTTGTCTCCAGCTTTCCAGTCTGCCTCCTCTGGACTGACTGCCCTCCCCTGCTGTTGGCTTTGTAGCTCTAGAGTCTGCCCATCGTCCTGGTAAGACGTGTTGCTGTAGGCTTCTCGGATCTTGCGGAGCCGCAGCTCCCCCTCAAAATCGACGAGGTTCGGAAGCAGCTCAGGGAAAGCTAGTTCGTCACAGTCGTCCTCCAGGGATCCGTCGCTAGAGCTGAGGCTCTCATCACCCAGCAGGTCAGGCATGGTCTCACTGGCAATCCCAAACCGGACGATGACATCGTCATCAGCCTGGGAGTAGGCAGCCACCACACAGTCAGTGTCCAAGGGCAAGGTGGAATTCAAGGATTCTGTGGCCTGATGAATGGGAGTTTCCGGTGTTTGCACCACCGCTGCGCCTAGAAGGGATTCAGTTTGACTCTGATAAGCAGCCTGCAGAGCTCGATGGCTGGGAGGAGAGCTCCTTCCTGTGCAGTCCGCAAACCTCCCAGAGAGACGGGCCTTCTCCGCTTCACCCTCCTCCAATGCCCTTTTCCAGGAGCTCTTCACTTCAGAGACTGAGAAACATCCACAAGCCAGTTACCCCCCCCCATTAAACTCCTTTAGTTTCACTCATGACTAAAACTAGGCTAGCATGCAATGTCACGGCGAGCTCACCGAACGACGCCAGACTGAACTCCATTCATGCTTGCGTTATTTCCACCCTACACAGCGAGCCAGCGTGTGTTAGGTGTTGGAAAAGAGAACTGCAAGACTTACTGAGGCTCTCTGGGGTGCGAGGCAGCTGCTTCCGTGCAGAGAAGGGGTCTGAAAGGGTGCTGAGCAGGTCCTCCAGATCCAGGCCCCTGATGCCATTATCCACACAGCTACCAGCGACAGCTGCTGCAAACTACAAATGCGAGTAACAGGTGCAAACTAACCACTACCAATGCTGAAATCAGAATCCCTACAGCTTAGTCCCAGTAAAGGCTCTTCCACCAAGGCAATATGCGTGAACTGCGGCACAAGCAAGCAAAACTGAAAACACACTTGGGCTACATGGGTTTGTCTGCCCCGTATCTGTCCGTTGCGGTTTCCCTCAGTCCGCCCCGGTCATCGGAGAGCAGGGATGCTATAGGGAGGGTCAGTGACAGGCAGGCCAAGTCTTAGGCCAACCCAGGTATCATCACTCCCAAAGCAGCCAGGCACGTTTCCCTAACGTCACACAAGCCACAAGTGCTAAAGCCCAAACAATTCATGTTGCACATGTAGATGTTTCTGTCCAGAGACAGTCTGAACTCAATAACAGCAGAGTTTCATTTGACTCATTACTCTAAAAAACAAAACTGATGCTTCATATGCCAAAATCTTGTGTATATCAACCCTACAAAAGGGGGAAAAGGCTAAAAACATTTCAACATAAAGCAGGTTTAAGCTATAGGGGAGACACAGGAAATCCCAACAGTAGCCGCATACCTGATCAGCAAGGCTGTCACACTCCTGATCCAGAATCATGGCCTTTTTCTTAGCACCAGTGACCCGGGGCCTTTGTGTCCTCACACTGGCATGCTTCGGCACACTAGTCTGCAAAAAGATGGAGTGATATGTGGCTCAATTAGGCACTGAGACTGGAAAGCAAATAAAAGCTGTCGTCTTCAGTACACTGCAGATTATTTAACAAAACACAGTAGGGATGGACCAGTCCACATTCTTTTCAGTTCAGATCTGATTCTGATCCAGTGATTCCGTGTTACCATTCAGCTTGAATGCCACAAAAAAACATCTCAAATGGGAAAAGGCTGTTGTGTGATTGATTGCACAAACAGATTTAACGTGAAATAGGAACTCTCTCAGACTGCCAAAAACTAAGAATCAGACTGGGTCGGTCACGCATGACCGATACAGACCTTTGACAGATTGGATAACGACACCAACGCAGAGCCGAATATTGGATCAGTACATCCAAGACAGCATTACCATTCTCCCCAAAAGATTTCAAATCAGGTCACAATTAACTAATCAGCTATACAAATAAGCTACCTGTGTAGAAGCAGGCAAAGGATTACAGCAAGCTGTGTAACACCTAGAAGGCGGCTTGCAGGGGGTTGAAGGTCTCGAAGATTCTGAACGAGCCACTGACTTGTTTGCTGGTGCTGGGGTAGAAGAGCTGAAATTATAGATGTGTGGAATTTAGCTTGTCACATCAACAAATAAATATTGTCTGCCCCGTATCTGTCTGCAGCGATTTCTCTCCACTAACTGCAGTCAAAGAAAGGCAGAGATGCTATAGGTAGGATTTGTGACAGACAGGACAAGACAGACCAATGCCCGAGTATCACCCTCCCACAACAGTACAGGCATTTGTCCATCAGATCCATAATATAACCCATAACTACCTTTCAGGAGCGCGATCCTTCATGCAGACGTTCCCTGCAGAAGTTGGACCATGATTGGCTGGCTGTTGCTTAGGCAATTCATCTATGCAGCAGAAATAAGATTTAACAGATTTAATTGAATCTGCAGAAACCGTCACAAAAGAATCCATGGCAAACAAAGGGCTACACTGACCAGGCAACATTGCTGGGTACTGCGAGAAGATACAGGACGTCAAGCTGGCTTCAGTCGCTGGCTCAAAGGACAGAGGGGCCATTGGCGATAGGAACTTCAGAGCCTGCAAACAAACCACCATCAGAAACTTCACTGCCCTCAAATCCAGGGTTTGAAGCTTGACAATGAACACTACTCACAGGGTCCTCAGGGAGAAACGATTCCAGGGGTGTCCGATCAAGGCTCTCGGCCCACTTTCTATCCCACGACTCCTGCATCTTCTGAATGAATCCCTTTGCTTCTGGGATCTCCTCCATTGTTACTTTCCGCCTGGGGGTGGAGAGGGAAAAAGCAATACTGAGAGGGGTAGCAAAACAAAAATTTGGTTACAAGTTTATTCATTACACACACACACACACACACACACACAGACACACACAGACACACACAGACACACGGTTAACCTTGATGAACGCCACCCATACCTAGTCTTCTGCTTACCCTGTGAGGCGCAGGGCATCCAAGGCTCGGCCTAGGAGCGAGGCCTGCTCCTCCAAGTGCTGTAGGTCGAACTCTGGGGCAGAATCTCCCAGCTGTGCATGTTCCTGCTCCAAGAGCACCAGGGCCTCCCGTAGCAGCTCCAGCAAACGGAGAACGTTGAGCTGGCCTGCCTCGTACACATTCCCTGCACTTGACTAGGACATGGGAAGGAGACTTGTTCGACCATTCCTCCATCTTCCTGACAGTCATGAATGGGGTCATGAATAGCTGAGAATACCATCTCCTAAAAGGATTGTAAGGTCTAACGATTTCATTGCAAAAATTCTGCTATTTGCAAGCAACTTCCATAAAATTTGGTCAGGTGACCTATTCAGAAGTCAGTTTTTAATGCACTGAGCCAATACAAAACAGCCAAAGTCTCTTGCTGGAAATGGGGCGACCCTGTATGGAGACTAGACGCCACCAGCTAATCTGAATAAGTTCGGCTGCATCTCAAAACACCACAGGCGCTGCTGAAAGGTGAGCCTGCACCAAACGTCGATGGCTATTAAAGCTCAACTAATCACCCTGAGGCCCACAACATCTCTCACCGTCTGACATGAATTCTCAATCTGCTCCAGCAGACGTCTTGGGATTCTGAGGACACGATCAGTCCCATCCAGAACATACTGATCAACATCTCCTTTAACCACGCTGTCCACAACCACCCTCTCCTCCTCTAGGCTGGACAGGATCTTGCTAACACTTGTCCACAAAGACCTAACCTGGAAACAGCACAAATTTTCAGCCTGGTGCATTCGGGCAGAAAACTAAAACCACTAAAAAGGACTTCGAATTTCCATAGTTTCTCTTTAGGATCAATAAAATTCAGTGTAATTAAAAAAAGCTTTATAAAAACAGACCTTTATAATCTTCTCACTTAGAATATTTTTCTGCTGTTCGTCTTCCTGTTCATATGTCCTACAAAAGAAAACAGCAGAACTGAAAGACTGACGGAATGCAGGCCAAGTCCATATTGGCTTTGATTCATTAGTCTGACAGAGGCCGGCCTACCTCAGCAAGTCGTCATATTTCGCCTCTTCGGCTCTCACATCTCTTATGGATCTCACAAGAGTCCTGGGACAAAAGCAAATCAAGAACTTTTAAACTCTGTTTGTCACGATGAATGATCGATCTATTTTTGTAAGCAACGGGTGTGTGAATCTACCTATTCTCTCATTCTCACTGATTGGCAAGTTGTGTGCACATAACTATATTTTACACAGAGTCAAATTTTTGCACACAGATTTTCTACTATAGTGTGTTACTTGACTAAAAATGCAATATTCAATATTCTTTGCCAACGAGTACCTTTACATTACGATCACCAGTACTGTACCTTTATTAGCAAAAAAAATGTAACTTTGAACCAAAGATATGACGTCCTCTAGCAGTTATAACAGAGAAAATCTGAGACAATCTTTCTACAAGTGACATGAAATACTGCCGTTTCATTGGATGAAACAGGTAATCACTGCATTTAAAGTTAAAGGACAGCCTATAATTTGACTATGGCATCACCACATAAACAGTTAAGATGTCAGACCTTGCACTGTTACCTTTAACAAGGAAAAAGTATGTATTTGGTTTTTGACTTAATTTTCATTTATTAGTTGTGCACTCAACTTTCCAATGCTTAACAAAAAAAAAGTTTATGAAATAAATGGAAAAGTGGTAAAAAACCCACACACACACACACACACTTCAGTCCCCATCTTCCCACCTTAAACCTTCTAGTAGGAACTACATACCGTGCTTTGCGCTGGTAGCTCCGAATGACAGAGTCCTGCTCCACAGCCGCCCGGAGAAACCTTCTCTTCACCAGCTGAAACCTCTTTACCGCCATTTCCAGAGACTGAGCTTCAGTCGCCACTGATTCAGGGACCCACCCATCTATTCCAAAACAGAGAAGGCAGAAAGAACACCCCAGCAAAAAAAATATATAAATGACTCACAATACAGCAGAATGCTTAAATGGCTGAACACTACACTGGTACAATGAATACCCGTGGAAAAGGACTTCATTTCCTGCAGCATGACATGCTTGGCCAAGTGAAACATCAGACTGATAAACTTTGGTCCTCCTGGGGAAAGGAACAAGGACGCCACGACTTTAGGGAAAGCATTCCCATACTCTGCCTGAAGAGACACAAGGATATGATTATGATCAGCACTCCTTCTTAATAAAACTGTACTGAACTTGACAACCCAGATGCTGTATCCTTACCGCTATATCGCGGAGCCAAGCGAAGGTCACCTTCCGAAATTCAGCATCTGCCTTACGGTCCAAGACCGGCCAACAATACCTGTACGTTTTGAAAATAACACGCATATGAGCGAGGGAGGGGGGAAGCACCAATATTTTTCTACAACTGAAACAAACCGGAAGATACATGTCATCTTACCGGAATAACTCGTGAGCACGGCCTGGATTAAGTTTTTCAAATAAAAAATAAGTGACAATGTAGAAGGCGTCCTTGTTCGGCTTTTCAAACATATTCCTGAGGTCAAAGGAAGAAAAGGACATCGGTTATTTTCGACATAATGCAGAAAATTCTTTACGATGATGGGCACGTCAAAATCTGTAGCGCAAAACCGGCGCCAATTATGCATCATCGGCACGAATTCACGAAACCCAAGGAGATGACAACTGAATAATTCTTAACTGATAACGAATTCTTAAATACACAAACGATGGCGTTTCGCACGGTTCTTTTTGTACATTGAACATTCACATACTTACATCCCCAAGTTGACGTGACGGACATTAGGTTTGCGAATCCCCGCGGAGGATACAGCAGCTTCGGGTTGGAACTCAAGACACAAAAGAGCCCACCACAAATATTTGGAGTTTTCTTGAAGGCTAGTCATCTTCAAGAACTTCAAATTAAAGACAAGACCAACTTCGATTCCGTTGTTACAAAACAAAAGAACCTCGCCTAAACATACATGAATGAACTGTATTTTAAACCAAACATAATATGCTGGCCTTCCATATACCCGACGTAAAACATTAATAACAAAAACACACGACTCCGTACATCACGCTTCATAAAACGAAAAGTGGGTTGGTCTAGAACGGGAAACCGCCAAAACCATTCAATACGGTCCCATGGCCCGGAATTTATTCTCCGACTAATTCCGGCGCGCGCACATGAAGCGCGTAGTCGTGAACTGTTATGCACGTTTTGTGACGTCATGTTTACATAAAAATCAACTACCCCTATCGTGGTTTGAGGATGTCATACTTCATAGATTTTTCATCTAGCTATATTTAAATGAGCAAGTGCCTATAATATTTCAGTATTATTCATGCTACATCTTTGCATGCAAATGTATAAAAAAATACTAAGAAACAGTTACAGGATAGCTATGACGCTGGATGGCGCTCTTTCGAATTGAAAATAATAGTTATTCACAAATTCAACGGTAGACGGCATTTTATCCCTGCTTAATCATAAAAAATAAACGACTACGTTCATTTATCGCCGTTTAATTTAGTTATCCGTATTTTTAGTTGTATTAAATCCTGATTTATGCAAGCCTATATTGTATATAGATTATTACCCTTTTTTACGAAATAAAAAATGGTCAGGAGGCTACAGGATAACTCAGCTGGTAGAACATGGCCTATTTATAATCCGGTTTCAGGGTTGTAATCCGAGTTTTGGTAAAATACATTTGAGGGTGATAAGTACAGGGTCACAGGTCTGGTTTTTGTGTCCAGATAACTGCATGTTCAAACTCTGCAGCCACCATAGCAGTTATATCACTGTTGGACCTTTGGGCAAAGCCTTCAACCTCGACAGAACCAATTTTCCGAGCTACTGCTCGGCGCTGTGCTCTGATCCCGAAACGGTGTCTCGAATATACATATGTTTGTGTCTTATGGAGATAAAAATCTAAAGTTCTATTGATTGAAGATAAAATCAAGGTGGAATGCTTGAAAACTAATTAAATAGAACCATTATTCCATGTACAATGTCACTGTGATGTTAGACTTATGATCTAAAATACGAGTTGTCTAAGCGTTTCTAATCATGAGCATTTATAGCGACATAAGACAAAGTCAGAGGTAGACAAGGCCAGTGTGGAGTGTGTTTAGTTCACATTGCAGTGTTGAGAATTCATGTCAGACGGTTTTTGAGCAATTTGTGTGCATTTTAAAATTGTCAACTATATGTTACCTAATTAGTCATCTTTTTACCCGAGATTGTATCCATAAACAATTAGTTCTACAAAAAACTAATCACTTGTGTACTTGAGGTGGATATTTCCATTTAGCATTAACCACCCTGATCTCCAATGAGCCATCTAACTTGGGCAAGGATATCAGGTAGCAAATGGCTGGCAACTGAATACAAAGTACTCAAGATACATAGTTACAGAACTGAATGCACTCCTAAAGTTCTCAATAAGCAATGTGCTAAAGCCATCATTCCTCACTTTGGGGGGGAGCAGTTTCTGAAGGTCCTTGATTAAAATGTACAATGTACCACAAAGGAAGAAAAAACAATTGCTTTACAGTGATTTATTGTGACACATTCCAAAAGGGAAATAAAGTTGAAATGAAAAATGCTCTAAATGCTTGGGGGGGGGGGGGGGGATGGGTGTTACTTTGCATTATTCATTTAAATTCCGCATACACGTGATGGACTGGAGGCTTTGTACATTGATAAGGTCGTTAGTCACTTCATGGTCTTCATTTTCGTCAGATTCAGAGGAAAGGTCTGTGATGATTATGTCAGGCACCTGTCAAATGGAAGAAAACTAGGAGTGAAGGACATCTTGTTCTGCAAGAGATCCTTCATGTCTGCTTATGGAGGCAACCGCTAACATTCCTGGTTAGTTAGGACTGAAACAAGGCCAAAGTTCAAGCAAATAGCCTCAGTGAAGCACAAGTTTGTGCATTCTAGCATAGAAGTACGCTTAACACACTACGAAAAGTAGACCAGCTACACTTGCCCTTGGGTTACATTATGCCAACCTCACACAAATCAACACACAAGTATTAATCATTGACATACTTCCTTCTTTATTATGAAAGTCATACAAAACCTACAGTGGAAGTTAATACAATATGGCATGCCAACTTCATACAAAGCACCCTAATTGCACCCATGAGAAATTCTGCATTTTGTTAAATTTTATGCAGTAAAGAATAAGAGCGCAAGCTATGAGCCAGTAAAAGGCAGCAGTTACATGAGCACCCGCTACAAGCTATTAATATGGTGTCAGCTTCCCTTGGAGGTAATGGAATGTTCTGAAATACCACTGTGACATTTGTTTTATGCTATATTTAGTGCAGAAATAAGGTGTAGATTAAGTGAGGCTTTTACAAATGCAGAAGGCATTTAGTTGTTAGAGTCCAATGGCTTCATTTCCACATTTGTAGGTGGGGTCTCGTTCTGTCCAGCTGCCAGAGAGCTGGAGGGAGGTGGGGTCATCCGTGGGTAGAAAGGACCTACCAGCCAGTTGAGGGGCGTGTTGTTGACCAGATAGTCCATGATACCATCCAGGGAGTCCTTCATTTTGCCCAGCTGCGACTTGCTACTGGCCAGCACGTTGTCAGAGACGTCGCGAAGGGTGGAGGCCTTGCCGAAGTGGTCATAGACCTCGGAGGCAGAGCGCGCCACAGACAGTGCCTGGCTCTGTACATTCTGCGGGAGGCCCTGAAGGCTGGAGACCAGGGTGAGGCATGTAGTCTGCAGCTGGTGGCTCAAGGTCCGGGCAATGGTCAGGGTGCGAGACTCAATATGCTGAAGAAAAGAAAAGACGGGCATCCCATTACCTTAATGGCATCAACCATCTCTGATCCAAGGTGTGCTGCAACATTCAGATAGTTTTTTTTGCCTTAAGGACGAACCCCGAAACCTTCAGTGTAAATGCAGCCCTGCAGTCACTCGCCACGAATGGACACCCCAACCCTGAAGGATGCAGAAAGTTCCATTACCTCTGCTTCATTCTGGTCTCCCTCGCTCCGCCCATCTGACTTCCATTCAACCCAAGAGTTGAACTTCTGATGTAGCTTCAGGTTAGCATCATCCACATTCTTTCGTGCATATTCAATCTAATGGAGGGACAGGGCATTTAAGTAGGACCAATTCAAACTTTTGATGAAAAGCATCATCTACTTCAAGGGTATCCAGCCATACGAAGGGCTACCAGTTTGAAATGCCCTCCTAAACTTATCTAGACTTCATGTATAATAAACATGTTTTAAATGCTTTAAAAGGCACTGCCATTTTCAAATCTATAAATACAAATGTGATTAAAGAATAGCAACAGGATAAAAATTAAATTTTAGACACTGCCCACTGGCAAGTTGCACTACTTTTAGAACAGGTTTGCGTGTGACTCATGTGGCCCTTGGGGGCATCCGGGTGCCCTGTTGGTGGCCCCTGCATTATAGGGTTCAAACCTAAGCTGAAATCAAGAGCAGGCCAAAACACAGACACACCGCATGTCAGCTGGTGCAAAGACCTACCAGATCCACAGTATTATGCAGCTGCGAGATAGACTCCTGACTTCTCTGTTTAGTGTCTCGCACCTTTTCCATGGCCTGATGGTAGGCCCTCTTGCGCAGTTTGACAGAAAGTGACCCAAGTCGTACGTAATAGCTGGTCTTCTGGGGTGTTGCATCAAACCCTTTCACCATTTTAGCTTCCTTTTCTGCAAGACAACAGCTGGAACGGTCAGCAGTGAGCTGGCAGTGCAGCAGGGGATTTCCACACAAAGCCTAACCTACATTTTCACAGTGAACAGTTAAGCTTCCATTTCATAGCAGCTGTGCAGTAGTGTCCCCCATATACGCGAGTGTGGCATTCCTAGAGCTGCTGCGGATGGCCGAAACTGCGAATAGTGGCTAACCATCCACAAACCCCAGATAACCAAATCATGTTATATACATATAGTGAAGGTTTAATTGATAAATTACACACAATAAGACACTACAGACATTAAATACAGCAACAAAAGTTATACATCACTGTACTCTCGAATTAAAGGAATTCAGACATTAGTCCAATTAGTCAATAGAGGAATGAATAAAAATTAAAAATAGGCATCCTGGGATGACAGCAATAAAAATATGTTCTGGGTAGTGTGGGTATGCAGACAAAGGGAGAGGAGGCATGTACTGGTGTGGCTGGACTGGTAGATTTCACCATGTTACAGCAAGTTCTCGCTTGATACTCGGTTTGAAACTTGAACCATTAACTGAAATTCAAATAAATGAACCATTTATTTCTGGATTTTTCCCCAATTGATTTTATATACAGCAGTAAAGCATGGATAACCAAAAACAGCAGATATGGGGGAAGTAGATTCTAGTCATGCCAGTAAGGTGGGATGATACTACTCACCTAACTCCTCCTCAGTCAGTGGAAGATATTGGTCCACCAGAGTTTCTGACTTGCTGAGGGCTGTGTCAACTCCTGTGCTCAGCAGGTAAGCCACACGGCTGCTCATCACCGTGTTGACACCACCACTGACCATGGCCTTGGTCTTCTCCATGCTGTCCTGTACAGCCCCTTTGGTTTTGTCCATCACCCCAGTGAGGGTGTGGGACACACCATCTTTGGCTCCACCTACAGTGACCACCACTGCCTCTTTGGCTCCAGTCACTGCATTCTTAGCACTGGCAACAATCTGATAAAAAGTACCGTCAAAAATGGATTAAAATCAAGAGATCCCCCCACCCCCACATGCAGCAACAATGCTACATGGCAAGATCAATCATTATTTATGGGACCAGAAGCTCCTCTCAAGTTCCTAAAAATGCTATATGCTGCTATGCCAAGAGATCAGGACGACTGGTTCTACAAAGCAAGATTTCTCAGTTTGCTGGGTTAACTTAAGCGAGAAGGCATGAATGTCCAATAGGAAGGCTCCTAACCTAAACTCATATTGGTTAATCATGCCTTCTAGCTCAAGTTTACCCAGCTAACTGGAAAACCCACCTTTGTGGAACACCCCCTAGGTCTCTGACAAGAGCGGTCCCACACTCGCATACGCTACTAGGTCCTCTCATACCTGCTCTGATGGCTGATGAAGGATTGGCAAGGACTTCTCGATCTTGTCCAGGCCTTTACATGCAAGGTCATTCGCAATGGCAACTATTGAAAGAAAAGGTACATCAAGGGGGAAAAAAAAAAAAAAAAAAAAAATCATGAATTTCAAGTTTATGAACATGGATGTTTAAATTAGTGAAATTTTGTATCCATGGACAGCAACGAGAATAGACTTAATTATGAAACAACTAGGTTAAAGTTTATATTGCACAAGGGATGGCTAATCCATCATGTACGTCCACTTGTACAAAAAAAAAAAAAAAAAAAAAACCCACTACACTTCAGACTCTTTAAAATTCTGAATGATAATGCACACATTTAAACTAAACTGTCACAATTTACTGAAGACGGCCCATTTCGGTTAGTACAATTGATTTCATACAATGAATAGTTAAAAATACGTCACAGAACAGAGAATGACGATGTAGCTTACGCTGGGGCTCCAGCTTGCCAATGAAGGGCATGGCACTGGACACGGCCACAGACGTGATAGTCTTCACCCCCATCTCAGCCACCTCACACACGGATCGGAGGTATGGGTGACTGTCCTTCGTGTTGCAGTACACATTGGACACTAAATCATAGGTGGAGCTCACCAAAGGGAGGCTGACCACCCTGGTTACCACGCTCTGTGTATTAAAAATATGAGGTACAAACGTTACTTGCTTGCAACCATGATAAACACCACAGTAAACGTCAAGGCACGCAGGTAAGACGTTATCACACAATGTCCAAGATGTAATGAGTTAAAATGGAAGAAAAACGCCAACCTGACTCGGAACAACTTCGATCGACGCCATTTCGATTCCTTAAAACAATATAAAACACAACCTGAATATAAACTTGTCTAGTAAAATTCAGACTATATTAGACATGAAAGCAAGCACAACAACGGCATCCCATAATTATAGCTAATGAATTACTCTACGTACGCTAGCAGAAGGATCACATCGCTTTTTTAACGAGCGACACAAAACACAACAACATCATGGAAGTACCTAATCCTTAAATTCTATCTACTTAGGGAGGTTATCAAGAAAGAGGAACACTCTCCGAACGACTTTGATAACAATGATTATAATTCCCTTTCCGGAAATTGATCCAAGCATATTTTCCCTTAAAAAAAATGGCTAGCAGACAGACGAACAAAAGCAACAATGAGAGGAACTTTACCTGTTTTTGGCGTAGTTAGACTGCCACTCAACGGCAGCTCAACATCCAACAGAATCTGGCTTGTTACTTCGTGCACAGCTGTATTTATTAACAGTGGAATACTTCCAATCTCGCGAGTGTTTTATTCAGCCTGACGTAATCGCCCAAGATCAGGCGCCACACGGTCAGACTTATCTAGAGCAAAGGTCAGGAACGCCAGGCGGGGATTTTCTGTCTGTAACAGGATGATTTTGAAATTGAGACAAGTCTGTGACAAGGCTTTTCTTTATAAATTCGTTTTCTAGCGAAATTACACGTTTTTCGTGTAAAGTTAAAATGTGCTTTTCCTACTGAGATAAGTAGTTTTAAGTGAAATATAATCACAGATAGACAGACAGATACAAAAACTAGTGTAATGATGATTTTGTATGTTGAAGATTGCATTAAATTTTTCTAAATGACTCATCTTATTGTAACTTCATGTAATGGGTCATTTGTGACTCCAAATTGGGTTGAAGTTCAATTCAACTATACCTCTTGACTTTCATGCATATACGAATAATGCTAGTACATTTGTTCTAACGATTCACATTTCTTACATTCATCTTGGATTTTTCAGACAAAAGAACAGTATAATGATCATTATAACATTGGTAACAAAGATATGTAAATAATCCATTAATTACACTGTTAAATGGATAGTGCTTTCAATAAAAAAATAACTGAGTATATTTAACAATAAATGTCAACAGTGTCCTGACCAAAGTTGATGGATCACATAATGGGCAGATCCCAAGTATTTCAAGTCCACATGGCCATGATACCCAGTAGCAGAAATAACAAATAGCAAACATTTATTTAGAACAGCAATTTGTCATATTTTTCCATCAGTCTTTTAAAGATGAGAATTGTGTTGGTAAATCGGTCCTGATGTTGTTAAGGCCAAATGTCTGGCCCAAGTTGACGATATGCTGAATCATGGCGATGAAGCTCAGACAGGAGGGAAAACAGAAAATGAGCAAGAATTACGCCGAGAAACAATGAGGTTATGCAGTAATAGACAGTCCCTGTGAAGACATAGTAGGAAAATGTCAGTATAAGATGGAGGACAGTCAACAGTAAAGCATAGCATGGCATGGATGGGCTTTTAGTGCTGATAGCCTGGAATTCTTCCTGTGGCCCTGAGCCAGATAAGCAGTTGGCAGATGGACGTACTGTATGATCTTGAAATATTAAGGCCATAGTTCTGACTCGCAAACCACTTTGTAGCCAGCGTATGCTCCACACTCAGTGCCTTTAGCTACAGGGGAGACTCAGTATGTTGGTTTTTACTTTAAACTTAATTATTGTGGGTGTTTTCTTTTCAGTTACAAGCTAATTAGTGTCACGATGAGGAAAAGCATGTATAAACAGATGTCCATGTTCTTTCTGACCTCAGAGTTTCACTCTAACATGAAGCTGTTGTTGCTAACCATTTATGTTACGTAATTGCTAAGCTAATACTTTTACATAAAGCAAATCGGTTTGAATAAATTAATTTTTATATAGTTCCTTTTACAATAGAGCTGCCCAAGGCACTTACCAACAGTGCGTGGTAATACATTATTAGAACATAATTAGGAAACTAAATGGTTCACAATTTTACACTTTATTTATTCTGGCATGCCTATGACCCTGATTTACATTTTTTTTGGTTCAGCAAACACTTTTGTTAGATGCGAGATACAAGTGAGAGCAGGGTCATTGGGAGCAAGTTGGGTTAGTGGTATGCTGAAGGCCCTAATGATGACATCGCTCTGCCACCCTCGGGACGCATGGACTGATGAATATTTACTGAAACAATAGCTTTGTGTCATGCTCAAGGGCATTTCCCTGGCTTCAATACAAGTTACAAATCTGTACTACCCAAAAATCTTGAAGAGACAAAGAAAGGAAACCAAAATAAAGGAGGAAATACGAGTGACTAAGATCAGCAGCTTCAGAGAGAATATAGTTATAGTTGGATATAAATGTAAATGTGTTTGGTTTGGTTTGGAATTAAACCATTTTCGGCCAATTTGCCCTAAAGGAACTGCCCTCTTAAATCATTTACCTCTATGAGGCCAATATTGGTGATATTACTGGGATATGTGATTTGCTTTGCAAATGGATAGGAATGTTTGTCACAATTTTTTAGAAATAAGCTGTTCTAAATCTTCTCAAATGAAACACTACCAAAGAAATTAAAGTGACCTTTAATTTACCTGACTGCACGTCACAAATTAAGTCACGGAAATACACGTGGCCCTGTTGAACTGGGGTGTACTACTTGGGTCTTTCTACAGTCCAATGGGCAAAGTGACATCATTTTATGACTTTAAATGTGCCAGGGGTAAGCTATGAGAAAGTATCAAAGTGCAATGCAGCAACAGAGTTCGCAAGGCATAACAAACATCCATTTATTCACCGATATGAAGTTAGTCATCATGTACCAGACATGAACAGTGGCAGCACACTTCACAGCTCACATCATTATTATCACAAAAAGTCTTTAGTACTGTACCATTTAAATAAGTTTGATCTAAATCAAAAAGACCAAAACTCGACATTAATTAATGCTGGTTAGCGTAACCCGAAAATGGTAAACCTGTAAATAATAACATGGAATAAAATGCAATTTTAAAATAATTTTTTATCATCAAACAACTTCAATTATCTATTAATTTGTTTATTTATGTTCAATGCGTACCTTTCACAACAGAGTCACCCCAAGGCAGTTTACGTGGGTGTGTTGTAATACACACTGTGTTTACACTGGATAACAAAAATGTCAGGGAGGATATGAACCGGCACTACAAGATTTCTGGGAATGCAGTGGGGGAAATTCTCTCCAGTCTGAGTTCAGAATGCAAACTACCCCGATCCTGACCCTATTTCTGGGTGATAAGACAACCACCAGAGACAGGCTCATGCCTCTTGGATTCATGGCGTCAAATATGAGGACAGATTGTCCTCAAAGTGCCTATGGGTCTTATGTTTGTCAGTGTTGTTTTATTAAGCAGTATAATTTCACAATCCAGCTAACCACGAAGGCAATCTTAAAAAATATTTTTCAAAATAATTAATTTGATCTTTTTTTCTCTGTTCAGAGAGGGTCAATGAATTGAAATACGCAGCTGCCATGAGATTAAACACTTCACTGAGTCATGTCATGAAAAGTAACATTAAACACTGAATTCCAAATTCGGCTAAATAATGCACATAACACACCAAGAAAAAAACTGAAATGTAATATAATAATGTGCTTTTTTTGTGTGAATTTCTTTTAAAATCACGGGACATACAATGAAGATAAACATTACGATAAAGATCATTTTTTCCAAAAATACATCAGAACAATTATGCTCAATATGTCTTCACAACTGAATATTAGTAAAAAGAAACACTTTATAAGTAAGTAAGTAAACTTTATTGTCATTCACACCATACAACGGTACAACGACGGATGCAAAGCAGAACGAAATTGCGTTTCTCTGAGGCTCAAAGTGCAGACATGAAAGACAAGTGCAAGCAAGACAACATACAGACAATTTCACTAGACAACATACAGACAAGAGGTAGTTAAGACAGCGTGGCGACAGAGTGCAGCAAAGTACAAACAATAAATATAGATATATAAAAATAGTCAGTGGGTAATATATAGTATGGAAAAATATTGTACTATGTTTCACAGTGATTTAGTTATTGCACTATATAAATAGAATACGAACTTCAGACCTATCAGTGGTAATAAAGTGCACAGTAGGTAGGAGAGTAAAAGGTGAAAAGGTTATTTAACAGAGTTTAGTATTCTGATGGCCTGAGGGTAGAAACTCCTGTTAAATCTGGCTGTTCTGCAGTGTATACTGTGGTAATGCTTCAAGTTAGAACAGTCCATGTGCCGGGTGCGTAGGATCTTTTATGATCTTAATGGATCTGCTGTGGCAACGTGAGTAGTGTAGTTCTTGAACAGATGGGAGCGAGGAACCGATGATTTTCTCCGCCGTCCTCACCACTCTACGAAGTATCTTCTGTTCAACAGCAGTGCAGCTACCAAACTGAGATACTGCTGGTCAGTATACTTTAGTGCCTCTATAGAAGGTTGTGAGGACAGGGGA
>JABFEA020000017.1:9254291-9266960 GCA_019775915.2 Cyphomyrus plagiostoma | reverse complement strand
CTGGCGTGCGGCTACGCCACACGGGTGAAAACACTCAGGAAGCACAAGAGGTAACGAGGGGGCGTGGCATACGAAGGGCAGAAACAGGACGGACGTCGCAGGACGTAACACAAGGTCTATAAGGCAGTAATTTCTGCAAAAGTAGGATTCTTTCACGAAAGCAAAGTATGGAGAACACATTTATTTGAATTTCAAATATAATTATTTCTGATTCTGTCAAGGACTATTTCCTACTTTAGCTATATTTCCAATTCAAACTAATTTCATGTATGTTATCCTGGAAAACCAGGAAATTTCAAAGTGACTCCATACTTTTGAACAGTTTTGCAATATAAATTCATGACTATTCAATTTCAAATATTGCCTTTTTTGTTTTTGATTTACACGTTTGAACAGCTGTCATTATTGTGCTTTGCTACCTCAGTAATCTTTTTACTGAAACAAGTTTATAATAATGGAAATTAAACTGCTCTCTTCCCTGTTTCCTAAATAAACTTTCACGCATGGGACACTCACAAACACCAATATACCTGGTATTGACTATCTGACCCCAAGTACTTCAATTAAATTTAACACACTAAAACCATATACAAATTAATATGCACTATATCCTTATCTTTGTTAGATGTATCAATTACTGTAATTCGAGGAAGTGCAACATAAAATTGGGAAACAATGAATCTTCAAATATGCATTTTCCTTTAGTAAAAAGGTTTCTTTTTTTTTTTTAAAATATATCACTCCAGTGAAATAATTTTAAAAGGATTTTGGTTAATTTTACAGCACCCTCCGCTGTGGGCATTCGTGTATCTTTACTACACCTCTTGAAAACTAAAGGGAATATTGAAAGGAACAAGGATAAACTCACTCAGTGAGGATGTTTATTGATTTAACATGAAAGACAGAACAGTTTAAAAGGCAATTAAAACAGAAAATGGTGCGAATGCATTGTACATATTTACATTATATACAAATTCACAGATTACTAAAAGATCTACCATTTCACTACAGCAACATTCAATCTGCAAACGATTTTTCACCACAGCCTTGTTCAAATTAAAGTGTTCAAATAACTACCCTGAATATAATTCTTATAAGGTTTGTAAAAAAAAAAAAAAAAAAAAAAAAAAAAAAACATTTAGTTTGGAGATTCATAGGCTGTAAAGCAAGTACAACCTCATGAACCATGACTTTATGTGGGTAATTTCTAAACCATAAGTAGAAGTCAAATTACTTTCACATGAGACAGACAAAGCTGCACTTCTACTTGATGTTTGTTTAAGTCTAGGTCCCGATTCCACAGATTAAGCAAGCTGCAGACCAAAAGGGACGTTCCACTTCAATTGGAGGGGCAAAAATAGGTTTCTGCTCAGTAGATGCAATGCCACACTGAGACAATCCTGACACATTTGCTTGGTGAAGTTGTTTTTGGAGAAATGTCAATTACACCGTTAAGACTGAGAATACTGCATAGAGCTCCAGTCCCTCAAAAGGAATTTATATCTTCAGTCATCTGAGAAACGGATGTGTTTGCTGGCCTCTCTGGCCTTGGCCATGATTATCTTCTCTGCCTTGGCAATCAGCTGTGGGAAATGAGGAAAAAAAATTATCAGCACCAATTAGCATTTGGTGCGATGGAAAACGTGTAGACAGATGTCTCCTGGAAAGTTCCAGAGACACACTGATAAATGTTTGAATTCTTTAAATAACTTAAGTTACCAAAGGTCTAGGAATGTCCAACTATATCAATGAATGACGACGATGATGAATATCCTGCAACAACTATCTCCACAAAAAACATTAAGTCCACCTTCAGCACAACCAAGCCCAGACCTACCTTTTCTGTGCCCCGTTTTTTATCCCTGGGACGATTAAGTTTGGCTTGTCGGTCGACCAAAATCTTCTGCCAATACCTTTGTTCGTGGTCACCTTTGAAGACAAGGTAATATGCATTGTTAAAAACGCACATTACTACTATCATCTAAGTTTACGCATCATTATATAGTTTGGCTAAATAATTCCCCGCACTAAGATTTGATAAGGGAGGAGGTGGGAGTGAGGATTGCCAGGAGTGGGGGGAAAAAAAAAAAAAAAAAAACTTTTGAATTTTCTTCAGAATAAAATAGGATAAGCACTGAAGTGGTGGTGAAGAAAGGAACAGCTCAACAGATGTCTTTTAAAAGAGGAGATATTGTGGATAAACAAGGTAAAAAGACGTCGGTGGTGCAGTGGTACTTCTCACCGTTTAAAAGCCCACGTTTATTAAACATAAGGATATGCCAAATATATACTGATTATTTCGCCATAAAATGCCTTAATATTTTAGCCGTATCACTAAGATGTATACCAAACTGTGGCCGTAAATGTATAGTACCAAAAAGCCGGCATCCGGTCAAATGTTTTGCCTGTCATGAAACCCTGGTGATTATTGTGCATGCGTGATATATCGATATGATATCGCCCAGCCCTAGAATAAAGTACAATTTGCTTTGCAGTACCCACCAGAAAGAATCTCCAGCTTCCAATTGTGCTTCTTCTGGATTTTGGAGTGGGCCAAGATGACAGCCTTGGCATCCTCAGGTGTCTTAAAACGGACGTGTCCCTCAGCATCCCCCTCTAAGATGTCGACATATACCGCAGGAGATACCTCAGAGAGAACATCCTACACAGTTCAGACAATTCAAGTTAATACACTCAACCATCAAAATCATATATTATCATTGACAAATCCAGAAAAAAATGGAGAGAAAACATATTGTAGAAGTTGGCAATTCACCAAATTCCTTCTATGGATCCAGAAACAGTACCTTGATGAACTTTCTGCCAGGCAATGGCTGACTGTGAGTGATCTTGATGATGACTCCACTCTCAAACTGTGGGCCAAGGGAAGTTTCCTTCTCAGCGATGGATGTTTTGTTAGAATCTGAGAGCCACAGAACAAAAAGGTGTGATTAGAAGTACTGTAAGGAACAACTGTGCATTCCGTGAGAAATTTGCATATTTTTAAAGACGCTTCCTGATAGTTTCCCCAAAGTAAAAAAATAATAAGATTGGGATTTAACAAAAACGGTTAGACTGACATAACATTAGTTTGTTATGATATAATTACCACCAGACCAGGAAAAAAAAAAATTACAACAGATGGGGGGAAAAAAACTATATACAGTGGTACCTCGGTTCTCGAACTCACTAGAACTCAAGTCGAACCGTGAACGCTGACCTAATATAAATTGTACGCGCCAGGAAATGAGTCATACTACAATGCAACTCTTACTTGAATGCCTTCCTCACAGACTGGACGATTAACCAAATAAAGCAGCGCAACATTACAGTAACTAATATTAAATAAACCACTAACTTACGTGTACTATTAGAGCATTTATGCCATTAATTTAAACTTTATTTTACCAGGTAAATTAACTGATATTTGGGAGAAATAGCAGATTACGGAACTGCCTGGGATACAAACATCATGCATGTAACTCAACTCTTCAGCCAATAAGGGTAAAGGTATGTCATCATAGAGCCAGTTCCAGTTTGTGCAGCCGGGTGAGAGGTTGCAATGCATCTAACCTTAATGTATTGCGTCAGGATCAGAATGCGTTGCTTTAAGCCAGCGCTGTAAGCAAGTCGAACGCACCCAATGACCGGACTGGGGAAACAAGCTGAAACGCGGACTTAATGCAGAGGACTAATGACAACAACCAGAAACAGCTGATCACATGGAGATCCCACGCGAGGTTAATGAGGGGGCGTGACACACGGAAGGAGCAGACGATCAGGGAAGGACAGGGGTAACGTTGGGGTAAGATCTTTATTGTTTTGGAAGTCATTAAGAAAAAATGATCTTCTTGTTTTATCTTGTTCATTTTGTGTTTAAATGCGAACAAAAAAAACAAAAACATATTTAGGTGTAATTTTGGGGGGCCGGGAACTACTAAGCAATTAATTGGTTTTACATTATTGCTCATGGGAAAAATTCAATCAGAACTCAAACTTTTTACGATTTGAGTTAGGAAAGGTTTAAGTTCGAGAACCGAGGTACCACTGTAGTATACAACTTTTAACTGTATTATGCAGTAAGAGGCAAAAAATTAAGATCCTACGCAGCCAAAAAGCAATACATTTAAGTGAATTCCTTTACTCCATTAAAAAACTCTGGCAAGTAAGCAAACTTACCGACAGGCTGAATGCTCTGCAGAATGCTTTCAACCTCCATTTGGTCAGTGCCCTTCTGATTGATCTCTGTCACGGACTTCTTAAGAGAGGCCATGCTACGCTTCTGCAGTGTCAGATACTCCTGCTTCAGCTTGAGCCAGTCTTTCCTGTTATGGAGAGAACAGAGGAGACTCGGCCAATGGGAAGTGACAGCATACATGGAAAGTCTGATGTCAGCACAGCCACTGCTTGGACCTGGCAGCAATACACTTACTTGGACAGAACTCTTAGAGGAATGACTTCTTCACCAATTTTAAGTCTCTCCTTGTGCTTCTTTTTTCTCTTCCTCTTGGCTTTTAATATGGAGTCGTCTTTCTTATGTTCTTCCTCTTTCCCAGCCTCCTCTTCAGCTTGCAGATCTAAAAGCACAGACCAAAAACTGCTGTCCCCGAAGGTAGTTTTGGTAGGACACCAAACAGTTTCAACTGCTATCAAACAACATTTAAAAAATCCGTTCTATTGAACTGGATCCTTATTCAGACTTCTTCCGTAAATACTGGAAATTCTATATATATATTTTCTCATCAAGCCTTCTGACAAACCACGGAAACTCCATTGATAGAACATGATCTTACTCTTCATCTCCACCTCAGCAGATTTCTCATTGGCGACTTCCTCCACCTTATTCATCTTCCTCATCTTGGATGGCATCTCGCCTTGGCCATCAGCTCCAGAGCCTTCTGTACTGCACGATCTCTTCCTCTTCTTCTCCTGCTTGCCCAGGGCCTTCTGGGTTTCCGAGGTCTTGTCCTTCTCCAGGGGATCTTCCTTGCGTTTCCTCTTCTTGTCAGTGGTCTCTGTCTCCATCTCAGCCCCAGGCTCTTTGATCTCTGGGACAGGCTGTGAGCTGCTCTCCTTCTGATTGACGCGCAGCTTCCTTTTCTTCTTCTTCTTTTTCTCCTCCTCTACAGACAGCAGAGAGGGTTCGCCAGCCAAGCATTTTTATTTGCAGCTATGCAAACACTGACAAACCGCATTTCATTTTTTACAATACGTAAAAAAGTATAGAAGTGCTTTTAAATATATGTTTATACCGCAGCATAACTATTCAATGAAAGCTTTTTTCCCCAATTTCAAAAGTAAAAACAGAAGGTACCACTTGTGTAAGTCTTCTCCTTGGACTTGACCCTACAACCTTCTAGTCAAAAAATATACATCCTTAATTATTAACTTTAAGAACTTTTAGTGTGATTAAGACATGTGTCTGCCAACCTTGTACCCTGGAGAAAATGAACCAGAGACGTTTGCCAGACCTACCTGGGGCAAGTTCCTCAGGTGCTTGGAGGGGGATGGGCTTGCTCTTCTTGGTCTTTGGGAAGATGCCTGCTTTCCTAGGAGCATCTTCAGGAGGATTGTTCAGCATCTTAGGGTGGGGCAGGGAAGTTAAATGGGTAACAGTGAATGGTTTGGAGAAGATAGGAAAATCTGAATTTCACTTATCCAGACAAGACCTGAAAAACCTGACATCAAGTCCACGCACCAGCTTTACATATAAACATCGTAAATGGGCCATCTACTATAACAAGGCCCAGACATAAAGCTCCACGTTTTCCGTACCTCTATCGCTTTGTGTGCCTGCTCCTCTCTCTCAAACTCAATGAAGGCAAACCCCTTCGGCTGTGCAGTAGACTTGTATCTGGGAATGCTGACATACACAACAGTCCCACACTTACTAAAAACCCGCTCTATCCAACTGTGAGTCACATTCTTGGGCAACAGTTCCTACAGAACAGGAATACAAAAGCAAAAAAAACACAATGATCAAACTCCGTGCCATTAAATGGTGTAGATTACCATAGGTGGAACAAATGAGCAATTCTGATTCCCCCAGACACTCCCCCCATCATGCTCCTAATGTAGCCCCAGAGTGTGCAGCATGCAAAAAAAAAAAAATACAAGCAAAAGTATGTTCACAGAGATTCGGATTACGTATAAAAAGCAGACTCAGAACGGCAGGCATACTGAAGAGCGAAGTGGAAAACCATGTTTACTTCTTTGTATACCCAGATTATGGCATCTATTAGAACTACATGCAGTGGGTGCACAGCTCTGCAAAACCTTCGCCATGTACGACAATGGTACCCATACAGCAGACATTTACCACGTAGACTGTACGCTGGTCTACATTTTTTGGATCCTCTCCAAGAGGATGCTGTCGACGCACTTTTGTTCCTTCCAAGTTGATCTGAAAGTGAGAGTGATCGACCTTTTTAATGGTGACCTCATCTTTAACCCACACATTGTGAAAATACCTCATGTCCGTCATTCTGCTGATTCTTCTGGGTAGATAAACAGAATTCCCATATCACTGTCCAAGATTTGCTGCAGCCTACCTCAACCACAGATGAGTTTTTCAGAGCTCGTGCAATCAGCTTGATATCAGTAGTCATCTTTCTCATCCGGTTAAAAGTAGTTAGAACAGAAATATCAACATCTACAAAAAAAATAAATAAATAACAGATTAACAGGATGTTTTAACAGAACGCACATGTGGGAATATCAATACAAATCTTAGGTCATCATATAACAAAGAAACAAACTTGTGCACATCCATTTTATTCAAAAAGCTCCAAGGCTACTACAGATATCATTGGATGTATTTAGCTGTGTAGGTTTAACTCCTTTAAAGTGTTCTCTCATTGTTCGTTGGTACAATTGGATTTTAAGAGGAATTCAGGGAAATTCTCTTTACAAAGCACTAAAAGAGAACCAAAATGCAACAAACAACTTGCATAATACTATATATGAACTGGATAGACACCATACTGCGTTCATGAATGACACTTACATCCATCCCTGGACTGTTCCACGAGCTGCCTCAAGAATCGGTCCTTGTGCAAGTTGACATCCCCAAACCAGAACTCCACCTGCTTCTTCACGTCGGCCAGCAGTTGCTTAACACGTGATCGCTTCTTCTTCTCGCTCTCAGTTTTCTTCCCTGCTTCATCTTTGGCCGAGGATTCGCTTCCAACAGGGTTTTTATCAGAACTGATCATTGTCTTAGCCATTAATGGCTTCCCTATAGAAAATTTCAACCATTAAATCTACACAATTTTAAGATGTGGTTGGCTTCGCACACAGATTAAAAAGCCTTGAGTTGCTTTTAATGTCGCTTGATTAACTAGTAGCAAGTAATACGTCCATAACTGATAACCAGATACCCATCGATAAATCATGCAATTTACCACCTAAGCAACTTAGATATCCGTAAACGTAAACTAACATCTTAGCTATTCGCCTTCAGTCGGTTTTTGGTACACAAAAAATTCAGTTAATAACAGCTGACTAAAGACATACAAATAGAAAGCTTACTGAACTTTAAAGCAGTCACTCACATGAAACACCTGAAACGATTTTGGCTTACCAGCTAAGTTAGCAGCAACGTACATGAAATGTTAACTAGCTATATGCCACGCAAAAGCAGCATATTTCATATGGTTTCTGAGAGAATTTATCTTATTTTTTATCTGCGCATGGAGGAAAAACGTTGAGAGTTTCTGGAACTTTCACGTGTATATTTTCTGGCCGCAGGCGGGATTTTCTAACCAAAAAAATGACTCGCTAACAAATACTTCCTCACAACAAACTGATTTATACACAGTCCAGACTGCATGAGACGCCAGCCACAGTCTTTTAAAATAAAACAAAAAACATTCGGTTGTTCCTACTTACGTGAAAAGTTAGAAGATCATAAATTGAAGATTTGAATATATCGGCCATTCAGCCTTTCCTGTGGACGTCGCCGGCGCGTGGTGATGACGCCAGCCGAACGCAGCAAAGGAAGTCAGGCGCGCGGGCGGTTCAGTTTTTCATAAGAATGAATGCATACATGAATATGTCTTTACACTTTTAAATAAGTTATTTATTTTACAGGTCGGAACGTTTTAACATTTCAAACATGCATTAAAAAACACAATGAGTTAAAGGTACCATTTAAATACAATGAAAAAATATGTAGCAAAATACAAATAATTAAATATTACTAGCAGCACTTCTTTAAAAAATATTTATTGAGAAGAATCTATGGATTTATGTTATTCATCAATTTACCGATTTACAATGACACGTGATGTTTCTGCTTTTAGTGAAATCAATCTCTCATAATGACATTTTCTCGAATTTTGCCAGTTTACGTCGCTCGTCATCGTCGGCACTATGCTGTATCCTCGTCTTAATCAGTTGATTCAGCTTCTTGCAGAATGATTTCACCCAGTGTATTTCCACTTGAAGGAGGGATTTATTACAGATCTTGCCAAGGATTGTTAATAGCTTCTCATTAGTGCTAACTTCACATCTCTGGAGGACCCATCTGGCCCATTCCTCCCAAATATCATCCCCAGTGAAGCTAATAATTACCCGTGAGTCGCCAGAGGTGCTGTTGAGGGTGTCCGTTTCCTCTTGATTGATGTTATTCCAAATGGCGCTGCGGGACGGTAGTCATTTTTACATTCCCCATGATTCAATTGCATTTAAATAATGGTTAATAATATCCTTCCATAGACTCTGTGTATTTACAATTACTGATCAATTGCCATCATGTTCTACGCTCAATGAACATATTTATTATTTTGTTCAAAAGGACAATATTGTGAAATACTTAAATGAGAGTAAACGGTCTCATAACAAGCCAAATGGAACCTGACAGAACATATGGGAATGTTATAATAACCACAGCAACATTTAAAAACTTACACGACTTTATCTAGAGAAGTGAATGAGTTGGGATCAGTAAACGGAGACAGGCCTTTATGTGTCACTTGGTTTCCTTCCATCCTGTGAATATATGAAGGAAAGGTAGATCATCTAGAAAGGCTGAATTTTGTAAAATTAAATGATTGTGACCTAGATGAATGAAATTTACACTGTCTTCGAGGTATTTTATTAGGCTGCAAAAGGGCATAGGACTGTACAGAAATATATAAATTTTATAAATATCAATGTATCACTTGAAAAGAATCTAGAGGCACTTACCATATCTCTGTCAGGGTTTGATTTGTTTTCATTGCTTGAGTTAGAATCAGCATTTTGTCATCCGTAATGTTAGTCCAGCCTATGCTAAATGTGAACCAGGTTTGTATGTTATTTACATAACAGTAGTAAAATATTCATTATTATTGTATCATCAGAACAATGTGTTTCATTGTTTATGTAGTATAGGACTATAATAAACATCCATCCATTCATCTTCCATAACAGCGTATTGTACAGGGTCACCGTACACCTGGAGCATGTCTCAGGTATGCCACTCCATTTTAATTCCAGAAATATCCAAAAATGTTTTTGCATCACCATTTTTTATTTTGATGAAATTTGGCATGTGAATAGTACATTCCTTCTAGTGCTCAGAAATATATATATAGTTTTACTTCCCTTTAGGAGTGCCTTTTCTACACAATGGGTAGCAAAAAATGATAATTCGGAGTGTTCTCCTAAGAGCTGTCACATGATAATTACAGCTAAATGCATACAGCTGAATCAACTACAGCTTATTGGGAAGTTTTTCGTGGTATTATCAAATGCAACTTTTGCATGTCTTTTTCGGTTTTCAAGGTCAAAGTTCATCTCACAAACTGCATTTTTTACTACTTTAGTTATCTGAATAACACATTTTTTGTTTAAAACAGGTAAAGAGTGGTTCTTCCCAATTAACTGAAGAATGTCCCCTCCCTCAACATTTTTAGGCTCAACATAGAAAAAAAAACTTACTTATTGCCTAGTAAAAGTACATGTGTATCAGAGGGGAAATTTAATAAAAACAATAAACATTTGTGAGTGCTAGAAGGTATTTGTAATTCACATGCCAGACTTCATCAAAATCAAAAATGCTGATGCAAAGGCCACTGGTTGAATTAAAATGGATCGCCCCAGGCAGCACAACACACAAGGCAGGGCACATGAGATACAAACGTATATTTTCAAATACTGTTTGTTAATACACTTCAATAATCAAAGCAATAAACTGAATAACAAGCACTACTCAACATTTCCATGAATGGAGTCCCCTTACCCTAGAATCAGTAGCTTCCTTGTTGACTGCAAAATCTCAGCAAGCACGTGGACTGCTTCAGTGTCAAGATTATTATCCCCAATCCTGAATTGTGAAGGAAGTGTTAATATTCCATCCATCCATCATATCCACTAATCCAAAACCAAAATACTCTAAGCCCACCCAATTCACATAAGGATACGTCGAGAGTGCAGTAGAAAAGCCACACAAACTCCAAAATCCAAATTCAAGAGTTAATATTCCACATTTTCATATATACGTTTTCTCTATGATGTTTGTTATGACATATTGCAATTCGGCTTCTCTGGGTACTGTATCAGAAGTCACAGGTCACAAGTGAACTCACCAGAGGTTCTCACACCTAAGCAGGTATGGCTTTAAGTCCCTCAGAGACTCTGAGGTAGTGTTGGTTCCTGTCAGATCCAGCTCAGATATCTCACCATCCATGAGGTTCAAAAAGTACTTTAACACAGTATAATCCATTGGGCAGAGGGTGTTGTTGCTGATGTTCACACGCAGTACCTTTGGGTGCATCTGCTTGGCCAGAGAGTCGTTCTGCTGTTCAAAGAAACAGTGCAGGTGATTTAGTATGTGGCTCCCATTTTCACAGAAGTTCTCTATCTCTGTCAGCAAACCAGACAGATAGGCCTCTGCTTTTTCACTCCTCTCCAGCAGCAGGTATCGCGTGAGAAGGTTCCAGTTTCGCTCTGCAAGCAGCCCCGAGAGGAACCTCTTAAACAGGTCAAGATACCCGAAGCTCATCTCTTGACCAGTGTCAGTACTGGGGTCGAGGACGTCCATTGAGAGTTGATCTCCCAGGGTGTAGTAGAGGGCCGCAAAAAATTCCTGGATGGTGAAATGTGCAAATGAGTACACATCTTCCATGCAACCAGCCTCTTGAGCTAACGTCTTATCCAGAAACGCACTGATCAAATCAGTGTTTGTCAGCTGCCGGATCTCCGCGCTGTGACCATAAAAGAGAGTCTCGTGGCTCAGAAGCTTCACGTAGGCTAGCCTGCCCAAGCTTGAAATCGTCTCGGACAGTTGCTCTGACCTCTCAGCATTAGCGTGGGGTGACCCCAACCTGGGCCGAGAGTGTGACCTCAGCAAGGCCACCAGGTACTGTGTGTAGACGTCTGTCATGGTTTTGGGTGTCCCGCCAGAGAAGCCATCACTGTCATTCAAAACGGTGCACACAATGTAGCAGAATGCAGGTATATAGCACAGGGTGAGCAGTGGATTGTTAGCTTTTACAAAATTGAGCATCTTCAGGGCAAGAGTTGGTTCTTCAAAGTATCGAAGGAAAAAGTCTTCAATTTCTGCCATGGAGAAGCCAGCAAGGAGGACAAAGCAGTCAATGCAGCCAACAGGTATGTGGCTAATGGCAGTAGGTCGACTGGTGAGCAGTACAGAGGCCTCTGGAAGGAGCTCACTCTGCATCAGGCTGGACAGCACTTTTACAACCTCTTCCTTCTCATCAGGCTCCGTCACAAACTCCTCTACCTCACACCCTCTGTAATGCTTGAACTCGTCAAACCCATCCAACACAATCAGCAGCTTGTCTTCATTAGATAGGATGGTGTCCATCTCCTTGGCAAGGTGGCCATTTTTTTGTAGCAGAAGTTCCCGAAGGCTGATTGGCTGTTTGATTAAATTTAGGTCCCTGAAGGTCAGGTGGATCACAAAGTCGAAGCCCAGATGTGCCTGGTTGTTTCCAAAATCACTCAGGATCTTCTGGACCAGGACTGTTTTACCAATACCTGCTACACCCGTCACTAGAATCTTCTTGGCTGGTCGGCTTCCAGCTGTAAACAGGTCTGTCGATTTAATCACTTTCTGTTCAAATGTGTGACACTGTAGGGAAATGCGCTGCTGTCCAAAAGCTACAATCTCGTGCTTTTTTAGCTCAAGGCTGCGATGTCCTTTCATAAGCAAAAGATTGATGTAATGTTCAGAGAAAAGGATTTTCTCTCCATGGCGAGTGTTGTAGTACAGCATATATTCGCTTCTCCGTTTGAGGGTCTGTTTGTGCTTTTGTATTAGTTTAAAGTTGTCTAGAAGAGAGGAAGATTTTAATTGGTTAATGATATGTTTGTGTGTGAATATATTTAATGTATTTATTTAAAAAATGAATACATAATATCATTATATAAAACATCTTTAATGTCTATTTATATACATGCAACATTTTTGTATCTCAAAGTCCTAAAACGCTAAATATTCGAAATCCATTCATCCATCTATCCATCCATCCATTCTCTGCCGCTTATCCGAAGTCGGGTCGCGGGGGCAGCAGTCTCAGCAGGGAAGACTTCCCAGACTTCCCTCTCCCCGGCCACTTCCTCCAGCTCCTCTGGGGGAATTCCAAGGCGTTCCCAGGCCAGCCGAGAGACATAGTCCCTCCAGCGTGTCCTGGGTCTTCCCCAGGGCCTCCTCCCAGTGGG
>JABFEA020000017.1:9201438-9246185 GCA_019775915.2 Cyphomyrus plagiostoma | reverse complement strand
CATGTGACCCAGGCGGAGACCAGAACCCAGGTCCCAGAGGTGTGAGGCAACAGTGCTAACCACTGCACCACCATGCCACCCCCTTCTGTAAGTCGTTTTGGATAAAAGTGTCAGATAAATGAGTAGAAATGTGAGCATACAGTACAGAGGAGCCAACCTTATCATTAGCCAATGGTATATTTTGAATCAGTAAGTGACAGGGGAAGGGGCGCTCCAGGGAACCAATCAGCTTTCAGATGGAGACCACGTGGTCCTGGAATTGAACAGTTCCTGACCTTCATCCGCAGAGCTTGATGTCACATGAGAGCCACTGATCTGCAGTCAGCTATATTAATGGACTGTGGGTGTGCATCTAAACTGAACAGTATTAAGCAAGGAGGACATGCATGGGTGGGTGGCGCGCTGGAGTCTGGGACTGCAGGACTCACGGCTGGAGCAGGGCCGGATGTTGCAGCGTCTCCAGCTGGAAGGCCGGCTCCTGGGGGGACAGTGGTGCGGCCCCAGGGGAGCTCTGTGGGGGCCGCGGGGGTAGACGCAGGCCACACGACGCGCCTGGAAGCCATGGTTTCCACAAGTGGCTGTGCACTGGGTCCAAGGTCCCGTTCGCCACTGCAGTGCACATGCGGCGGTGGAGCAATTTCGGAACAAGCTGGGCCTGCCGTGGGGAGGGGAGACGGGGGCATGCGGGGGCAAACATGTCACCAGAGTCAAGGAGGCACAGACAAGGCCGTGTCCAGAGCAATGGTAACAGCACTGTGGTTTTTATTCCAGTTTTTTATTCCGGTTTTAACAAGGATTATAAGTGGTGTCTCGTGACTATGAATTGGAAAAACCTGGATAATGTGAATCATTCCTCTTCCCTTAAGGAGAAGAATATCAAGAAGAAGGGTAGGAACGTCTGCGATCAACAACAGCAGGTGACCGACCAGGATGCGCTGAGGATGACTGAGGGAGAAAATATCCCATTGCAATGGCAAGGGCATGTACTGCATGGCCTCTCGGTTAAATCTCAGCCAGTACACTTCCAAGTATTATTTTATTTTGATGAACCGGTACAAAGACTTAATGTGAACATCCGATTTCCCTGAGGTAAGTATACGCACAACAAGTGTGCTCTGCGAAGTGGGGTGTGCACACAGGGGTGCTGCAGTGGTCGCCAGGGTGAGAAATGACCTCGGGGTGGGGCCTTACCTGGATCTGGCTCTGCACTCCGAAGCAGGAAGCCTGGTACCATTCCAGGCCTGGCAGAACACCTGCCTGTACTGTGTGGCCAGGCGTGGACCGATGCACTGTCCATGGCACTGCGGGGACACAGACACTCGCACCCGTGCTGCCAGCAGTCTTTGACATGCTAGGCGAATTCTGTCAACGGCTCATTCAGCCTTATCACATCTGTCTTTTTTTAACTTGTAAACAGCTGCCCGTAAACACCAGAGTTTAAAATCCGCAAAGTGCAAGCAAAGGACACGAGGAACTAAGCCACTGTCGCGAAAATGTTAAAGTGAAATTGTTTGGTCAGCGGACGAAGAAAAATCGCTGGAAAAACTCTGGAAAGGCATCTGTGCCTTTTATGATGCTGTCGCTGGTATTTTACTGCACAATTAGCAGCTTTAGGGCCTTTTGCACTAATTTTAAAGAACTTAAACTAAATGCTTGCAAATGGCAGTGCAACATACAAACAGTTCTGGTGGAATTCCCCGCAAAAATGATGTAAATATGACGGCCGAACCGCAGAAACATTTTCAAAAGGCCCTAACTTTCGGCTGGGCCTTTGCCACTGACTCACCCGCCCCCAGGCAGACGTCGCCCACCACGAGCAGGGCTGGCTGGTGCACGGCTGGCTGTCGGGGGGTCGCCTCCCTGCCCGGGCGCAGGGGTCCTCCTCAGAGGCGGCCACCCCCTCCGCCCGGCCTCCTCGGTGACAGGACACCGTGCGCCGCTGCTCCCCATCGCCGCAGGTGGCAGAGCAGGACGACCAAGGGGACGCCAGCCACCTGTGCCAATGTGTGGAGAGATAAGTAATGAATAAATAACTTCTTCATGCACACCCCCCATATTCGCGATGCAAGAAGCTTATTCACGTACGCCTGCATACGTATACAGTATGTCAGTGACCAGTAGGAGTAAGTTACTCAAACAGGAAATTAATGACAACGCAAAACTTTTTTTTTAAATGTACTTGCTTGCAGCTATACAAACAGCCACTAGGTGGCTGCAGCAGTACTGGGCAGCAGTAAAGCATGAGATGCCGAGGGAAAATGTCTATGGGTGAACTGGCTGATCTCAACTCTTACATCAGCTGTGGGTTTCTTTTAGTGTTTTTAATGGTTTGCATTTATGATGATAAATTGCAGGATAACAGGGAAGCTTCCCAGTCTGAGTAAGGACTGCATTTGAGTCATAGTTTGTACTGATAAATCACTTTGACAACAGCGAATAGGAGAGTGAGCGAGCAAGTAGTGGCTGCATATTTAAGGCTGTTCATATATGCAGTGACTCCCTCTTACCTGGGGGTGCACTCTTGCCCCAGGCACGTCCCTGCCGTGGGGGGCTTCTGGTTCGTGGCTTCTGTAAGACAGGACAACGAGAAATTCAAGTCAAGTCAAGTCGAGTCAAGTGCAGCTTCGTTGTCACACCGATCATATTCAGCACATGCAGCGCTGCATAAAGTGACAAGAAATAGCATTTTCCGGGACAAGGTGCTACACATATAAGCATAAAGTGCATGGATGGACAGGTCAGGGGGGGCAAATTGGGATGCTTAGAATGGGAAATGATGGAAAGCAGCAGAGCGCTATGAAGGAGTTCATAATGAAAAGGTGAAGTGACAGAGTGCTGGTGGATGGTAGAGTGAGTGTGAAGCTTATATCTGTGGGTACAGACAGTACAGAGTCCGGCATCCTCAGGTAACAACAGCACAGACACGTAGTCAGGGAGTCGCGTGCGAACTCTTCCTCCGCGCCGAACGTTGGAGACGAAGAGCCGCCAAGACGAAGCCGAAGACAGATGGCGCCATTCAGCTTTTTAATTGTCCGCGTCGCGACGCCACAAAAAGCTACTAAATAAAAACCAACGGGGCTCACGACCGCCGAGACGACGCTGCAGAATTTACGAGGCCGTTTGTCTGCGTGTCGCGGCGGAAGACAACGCGATGTTTTAGCTGGATATTCCGCTAACAAAGAAAGATCTGTCTGCGCTTTCGATACCGCGGCAGTCGCTGCCTCTGTGTTTTTCTTGGACATCTGCCTCCGCCTTGCCATCCAGCAGCCTGGCACTGGAAAGCAGGGCGTCTGAAGGTGCTCAGTGTTTAGCGATTCGGGCGGGAAATGGCAGATGTTTCTGACTGGCGTGGGAGGCGGGGTGTGGGGAGGAGGGACACTCGAACCTGCGATCTGCAGCAGAGAGGAGCGAGAGGTGGTGCCGACGTGGTTGCTGGCTGTGCACGTGTAAAGCCCCTGGTCAGCCCTGCCTGGGGTCAGGATCCTCAGTGAGCCGCCCGGAAGCCTGCCTATCCTGCCCAAACACACACATGGACACAGGAGGAGATGGTGAACCCTGGTCAAGAGGCTGGAGCAACTGAGAAGGTTTACTAGCCCCTACAGGCCACTGTCCACAGTACAAACACACCCTCTTTTTCAAACTTCTGGCTAGCCACTAGCATGTTTGGAAACGTGGTTTTCTATTTAGCTATGTAGCAGATGTTCTCGTCCATGTTAATTTAATAATGTTCTAAATTTTAACTGAATTAACTGTATTTAAGTAGCCTGCTCAGCAACGACAAGAGTTTAATTGCCACCTGCTTGCGGTACCTGGTGCTGTAACACAGCTCTTCTCCGTCTTTGGACCAGGTGAGCACAGGCTTGGGATGGCCCAGTGTCTCACAGCGGATCACCACGCTGGAGGTTAACTTCGACAGCTGCAGAGGCACCCCCACAAAGACCACGACCTCTGAAGGGGACCTGCTGTCATCTATCTTCTGACTCCTCTGGACGATTATGGGTGCTTGTGGAATCGCCCCAGGAGAGTGTGTGAAAGACCCAGACCTGGGGGAATCAGTGGTGACATTGGAGGTAGATATGTGAGAGTTTGCAGCCCGTTTAGGTTCTTCGGGGTGGTAGAAGGCAGACTCGTTGATATCACCATGGTAACGAGTAAGCTCTCCCAGTAACTGGATCAGGACCTCCATTCCATGTGTTCCCCCAAGTTCTCCAGGCCAACGGGACAAATTACGGAGGATCTCATCCAGCTTCCATGTTTCAGCTTCTAGTGTGGGGGGATCGTGGGCCTCCCCGGCAGGCTCCCCTTCCATGGAGGACATATTCCTCTCAGCTGAGCCCCGCAGATCTCCAGAGATGGGACCATCCCACCCAGGGCCCTTCAGCTCCAGGAGCCGCTGGACGATGGCGTCGTAGCGGCCCAGCAATTCAGGATGGAGCTTCTCCTGGCTTCCGGCGAGCCAGAGACTATCATCCAGGACGGCCAGCTTCTGTTTGCTGCCGAGGAGCTTCAGGACAAAGTCCTCGTGTGCCTGGCCGGCCACGCAGGTGTACACGCCGGCATCCGGTGCCGCTATACGCTGGATCTTCAGGAATCCCGTAGCAGTGATGGAAAGATGAGGCACGCTGGCCAGTGGCTTGCCATTCTTCAGCCACATGACCTGGTCTTTGCGTGAACGTTGGGCGGGACAGTGCAGGACCACGGAGGTACGCGGCAGAAGGTAAGCGTAGCCCCCCGTGACAAACTCAAGCCGCTTTTCCTTCCTCCATTGGATGTATACTTTTCTCTGGGCCTGGATGCCTGGGCCCAATTTCACACTTCCTGGCTCCGGTGGTTCTGGAAAGTAAGAGCCATCATGCCATTCATCCATAGTGTAAAGGAAATGCAGGGCAGTGTCTGAGCATGCAGCGTCTACAGCGAACTTCAACCAGCCCCCACCCCCGGTGTGGAAAAGCCCGGAACCCGAATCGCCGCCTGTCCCATTTGGCCTGGCTGACTGACATTTTTTATTTGCAGGTTGTTTTTGGACTTCGCTAACGAGGTGAAAATCAGGCATGAGGTTTTTCCTTCTCGTTTCCAGAACCAATTAATAACATTGATGTGTCTGGCTTATAACTTAAATGTCCGAATCATAAAAACCCTGAGCCAAACAATAAAACCATATTAAATATTTCAGGTTGATGGCTCAGAACGGTTCCCCGAAGAGGTCGATTTGGACCGGGCTTTGAGCCACGTTATCCACCCCTTACCGGTGCAGGGTCCCGGGGAGCAGAGTCGGACGACCATTGGGGGGGCAGGGGACGTGCAGGCGGCGGGGGCCGCAGATCGCTGTTCGCCGTTCAGGTCATGCCGACACTCCATCTGCATAGTCTGGGTCCCCTCTCCACATGTAACTGAGCACTGACATGGAGACACAGTGGTCAGAGAGACTGCCCTCACTCACACAGACACACCCCAACACCAACAACCATGACCTTAACCCCCACCCAGCCCCAACCTTAACCATAAGTAACCAAACAGCATGTTGCATGATAGGACATCGTCTTTTACATTAATTACATTTAGCAGACTCTTTTATCCGAGGTGACGTGCATGTAAGAAAGTGGAGTCAGCCAGGCCCTGGAGCAATGGAGGGATGAAGGGTGACATCACCAAATCTGGGACTTGAACCTGTGACCTTCCGCTTACCAGCATAGCGGCCTAACCCACTGAGTGATCCACTGAGCGACACTAAAGTGACTAATTAGAAGCACAGGGGCAAAGGAATCAGGCCTGGGGGAGGCGGTACGCTATAGGGTGCTGTGAGCAGTGAAGTCTCTAAACATCGCAGCCATACCTGGGACCAGTTCGCGGGGGCCCACCAGGGGGGGCAATCGGTCGCGTTGCATGGACGCAGAGCGGTGGGGCCGCGCACGGGACAGAAGGTGTCCGGCAGCTCCAGGACGCTGCCGTCCGCCAGCCGCTGCTTGCACGCGGCCCCCTGCTTCTGTGTCCCTCCCCCACAGCTTTGGGAGCACTGGGCAGACAAACGAAAGCAGAACCACTTCAGTCCCAGTCCCAGCATACCAAGCCTGGGGTGTTTTTCCCCTGGCACGCGCCTGAACCCTGGACGTCTCCCCCACGTGTCCCGGGCATTAACGTAGGGCTCAGGAGTAAACAAACAGAACATAATGAAGGTATATAACTGCATGGAATGCGGGTAACCTTGGATACCCCTGCATATAATAAACGAATAATAAAAATAATTCCTGTTATCTGTCCCTCAAGACAAAAATTCCTGGCAGTGACTCACTCTGCAAAGGCCCGTTGCCATTGTGTATTCTTACCGTGTACCTTGAATGTATTAGCCTTTTAACTACTGTTGTAAATCTTTTTCTGGCACACACACATACACACACACACACACAAACACACACACACACACACAAACACACACACACACACACACACACACACAAACACACACACGGCTGTTGTCATAAACCCCTTTTGGACTTTAGAGGTCCAATCTGGTGCAGATTTTGCTGTTCAGCCCTTGTGCCTGTTTACAGATAGCAACACGCTAATGGGCGTCGGGGGTGATTCTAGGATTTTTTTAAGGAGGGGGCATAAAAATAGCCATTATTCATACAGAGGGGCCAACGTCATCATCAGCTAATTATATATTTTGAATCGGTGAGTGATAGGGGATGGGGCCCTCTGGGGCCAATCAGCTTTTAGCTGGGGGCAATGTGACTCCGCCCCCATATGCAACTTCACAGTCTAGCCACTGTCATTGCTCAGCACACCACATGCTTGCACGCAGCCCATAAACACAGTCTCTGCATCGCCGATCAGTCTTACAGGCCCCCAGCCCTGAGTCTCCCACATGGGCGGGCAGTCGAACCGGTTGCAGGCCTGCAGGGAGCTGGGCTCGGGGTGCCGGCATTCTGATTGGCCAGCTGGGACCGTCCCGTTATCTCCATGGGAACGAGGGCGAGCGCAGACCACAGTCCGTGTGCTGAGACCCACCCCACAGGTCGCTGAGCATGGACTCCAGACACCGACCTCCCACCTGCGGGCATAAAGGAGGGCAGTCAGGAAGGACGGAGAGAGGGGTTATAACCTGTGTTAGGTAATCTGGAGCCCCCCCCCAATCTGTGTGAGCTCCTGAACCATCACCAGCTACAAGACACACTCTGCAATCACGTTCCGGTCACGGGGATGGTGAACAGCGACGGCCCGTCCTGGAAGCACTGGGGGTTTTACTCTCAGAGAGGTAAGAAAAGCATCGAGGGGGTGTGCGTGTGGCAAAGGGGTGTGGGGGGGTGGAGAGTCTGACAGCCAAGGGCAACAACCCGAACACAAAGACTGTTGTGCTTGGAAACATAACTTAACACTTACCGTGAGCCGGGAGGGGGGGCGTAGCGCCACGTGGGGCAGGGGCTCGGATCCCGCCGGCGTGGGCCGTCCCAGAGGCCCCTGTGTGCCCCCCCCCACCACTGTAGGACCCTTTATTTACTACTATCACTTTGTCTTGTTTGCGTTGTTAACAGCCTTCCAGGGAAGTTCATAGAGAAACTGAGGCTCTGCCATTTATTAGTCACATTAGTCCTGTGACGCTGTCAAAGGGCTCGGTGTCTGCTGCTTAAGGCCATTATGCCGGATAAGTCAGATCACACCGATATTAAAGTGACTATGAAGAAACTCACTCTTGCTGGCCACTTGGCTGGCTCCGCGAGGGGAAGAGAATTCCTCTACGTTCCGCGTTTGTCTGGAGGGGACCGTGTCTGTACTGAGACTCAGTGCTTCCTTATTAAGCGACTGGTGGCTGTCGAAAGGCTAATTCCTTTGTTCTTATTCTGCTACACGGCCTGCAGCAAAGAATCCAGGGTTTCTCATGCTGGGATCGTGGACTTTTTTTTGTTCCCACCGTGTATTAAATCATGGGCACTTTGCACTAACTCGTTTCCTCGTTTTAGTTAAATCGTAGCCATGTTTTAATTAGTTCCCAGAGTAAAACATTGCCACAATGTAATTAAACTGAGGGAACAAATTAATAAAACATAGCCAAGTTTGGCCACATTTACATATATAGTTCCCAAGACATATTATAACAGTGGCCATGACATTTATATAATTTTAAGTGTTATTGTTCAAACAGCATATAAAAACGTGACCACGATATATATCATTTTTATCATTATCGTTCCAACCATATATTACACTGGCCACGATATATGTGATTTTTATTGCTATGTCATTAGTGTTGTTCCGTGACATGTATCTATACCCACTGGGTGCATTTCTTTCGGATTAAAGGGAGTGGTTGCATTTACCTGGGGGGGCAGGGCATGGTGTTGCAGGCTCTGACCATTTGGGGGGGGCGGCGAGCACTGACACACAGGGCCTCCTCTGATGGCTCCCGGGTTTGTTTGTTCCTGCAGACTACCACTGCCTCTTGCAGGCCTATGACCACAAAGAAAACATGTCCACATGAGGCGATGCACGGCTGAATGACAGGGGCCCTAATAAATTTCGAACATAGTTGGCATAGTTGGGTAAATTATGTCCAGAGAATAAAAGTCCAGACCGGGATTTTATTTCAACCAACCAGTTGAGCATAAAGCATAAAGTCCCAAGTATTCAACTGGTTGGTTGAAACAAAATCCCGGTCTGAACTCGTACTCTCTGGACTGGAAATACCCATTTCTGATAATTGGACTGGTCTGGGTTGGTGGCCCAATATCTCTAGAAGCACCCCTGCACATGGAGTCATAAACAGATGGTGTAGAAACAAAACAAGCAGTCATGTTCGCATATGTACACATACACGCATGAACAAGACTGTACCGAGACACGCTTGCATTGAATTTATATACAAACACAGCTGATGTGGCCCCAGATGCTGGACAGGTGCACATTCCCAAATTACTGCAGCAAACAGTTACATATAAATCATTCTCCACTTGTGAGGGTCACTTTATTTATAACTGCTGGTGCATATTCTTTAAAACCGCAGCCCACCCCATCTGCTCTGTGTCAAAAATCTCCCCAGTTGCTCTCAACACCTGCCCTCGAACCAGAGGCCCTCAAACTGCTTTTCAGTTCCTGTTCCGTGGACCACCGAAAGATTAAGCGTTTCTGTTCCACCCACATCTGCTTAGGCTGATCAAAACCCTGATCCATCTCGAAGCCGCCGGGTGTGTTCGTTCGTTGTCTTCCTGGCTTTCCAGAGACCCAAATTCCAGGGTGTTCTTCCCCTGAGCAAAGGGATTTAATCCTCAGTAAACGTATAAAAATGTGTAAAATTGAAACTATGCCGCCTGGGATAACTTGATATGTAAATAAACAAGTAATTGTAAACAAAGATGATGAACGATGGCTATTAGAGAGCACTTTCACAGAATATGGCATGAGCTCCAAGGCGGTGTGAAAGACAGCTTGCGGTTCTTTGTGGCCTAAGATCCGCTGTCGGGAGGAGTCACTTAAAACGTGACACCGTTGCATTTTTTCCCTTCCCGGCTTTACGGCCCAGATGGTTTCCTGGCACAGGCAGGAGAGCGCTTATTTGGAAGTGATGTGTTGGCATAGGAATACGGGCCGAAGCGGCACACCTTATCAAATGAGCAAACATCATGGGATTGTAACAGCATGAGAACCGAAAAGGCGATGTGGCCATGTCCCGTTCTCTCCCCAATCTTGCGAGCATAATCATGCACAGCTGTTTGCCTAACTGAAAAAGATGAAAGAACCTCACTGACACAAAAAAAAGACACATAAATACTAATTGGAATGCAAAAAAAAAACATAAGGTTGTATGGAGAGCGTTGCACAATCGTGTGAGGGAGCCTTTATAATGTGTGGAGGCCTGTGCTTTAAACACACATCAAAGGAACCTGTCTTAATAGTCAAAAGCTGTTGACGATCATTATTCTTTCAGGAAAAACTCACGGCTGCGCAATCCTTTCTGTTTTGCAGGCTGATTTCTGAAGAGCTGACTTGCATTTAAGACCAAGACCTTCCAGATCGTCAGTGCAGGAGAGATTTGGAATGGGACTGGACATTCACCTCACATGACACGGCAGATGGGCTACACTTTGGGACTCTGCGTTGCCATGGTTATGTCCGCTGCCAAGAACGCCCTTTTCAGTAGCACAGCCCTGGGTAGGTCATGTGGGCTGCATCCCTTTATATCTCTGCTACACCTGGCAGCCAGACCCACCATGTGATATTGGTGTTTTTATTCAGGATGAAAAATGATTCAAACACACATGGACCGTGCAGCAACACAGAAAGTTTCATGAATTGCGTTATGCCTATTTCTGTGTGTTTTCAACCTATTACTGATTCATATTTATGCTAACATTTTTCAAAGGCAACTAACATATCAATCACACATCATAACATCTATTATACAGCATACTCTCAGATTTCACTGTTTTTTTTTTTTCCATTTACACCGTGGACAGTTTTGAACTTGGCTGACTGGGTATTAAAAATCAGAGTCGCTGCCTAAAACAAAAAGGCTTCTTCTCAGAAGTCAAGCTCAGCATTCTGATAATGCCCTCGTGTGTCTGACCACAGTGCTACCTGGCAGTGGGACTTTCCTTAGAAGAAACCTGGGATTGCATTCCAGCTGTCAGCTACGCATGCCAGGGCTCAGTAGATCCTACATACCCCTTGTCGTTGTATACTCGGTCTCATACATATTCCTCTTTTCACAACTCCAGCTGTGCGGTGGCCTACTGCTTCACGCATCTTCTTAATCTCCATGCCGCCTACTCTATGACGTCACCACCCTCTCCGCCTCCACAGATCACCATCCCCCACATCTTCATCCAAAAGACGCACGTGTCCGTACCTCCTCCGCAGCTCTTCGAGCACTCCGCGAAGCCCTCGTACTCCCAGTCGTGAAGGTCCTCTCCCTCTCGCCCCGTGGCCGCTCCCTCCCGGCTCTCCCCCTGCTCCTCCTCCGTCCCCCACACTCCCGCCCCGGGGCCCCAGCAAGGGCTGCGATAGCACGGCCGGACACTAGGGGGCTTGGGGCCGTCGCACTCGTCATCCGGGAGGTCGGCCACTGCCTGGGAGAAGGACAGTAGGACCTGGCACTTCAGGCTGCGCTGCTGGGTGCCAACACCACAGGACCTGCTGCACAGGGACCACGGCCCAGGGATGAACCTACACATAAACAAAAGCAGGCAGGCATCACGTATCCACATAGGTACAGTGTACACATATCACAGATCAACACCAGGGCCTTCCTTACAAGTCTAAATTTAGTCTAAAATCATCATCCCCTGTCTAAAAAAAAAAAAAAAGCAATGTAGTTACTTACTAAGGTGATTAGGGTGCCATTCCCTCCACCTTACACAAAACACTGTTTACTTGTAAATCTGTCATATAAACGATTCACTTTATTAGCCAGATCCAGTAAATGTTCAATCGCAGTGTCAATAAAAAATGTTCCAAGACCACCATTTCCCATCTGCTTTTTTCTTCTTAACCGCTCCGCGCATTTTCGTCATTTGCCACTAAGTTCATAAACTGCGTAAGTATTTCTGAAATCCAGTCCTCCCACAGTTAATTGGACAGCTGTGAAGCATTAGCGCGCCGGGCCTTTTTCTGGACGGATCCGTTTGATGCCTCGTCAGGCTCGGTATTTAAGAATGGATTTCAGACGGGAAATACTTTCAGATCGGTTGCCTTTATTGGCCTTCGTGAAAAGCGGCCTGTTCTATTGCCAGCACGTCTTCAGAAGTACAATATGGGTCTAAAGAGAACCGTCAACAGATTTAGTTGTGAAGCAGAAATAGATGAGAATTTTCAGGGTCCCAAACTCAGACCAGACGTGGGATCAGAGGTTTTTCGGTATTGGGGGGGAAGGCAAATACCTCCAATGAACAAGATAACCTGGGTGGCACTTGTCACCTTCATAAGAGGCAGGTGTTTGAGGAGCAAAGGATTTGGCCCCGTAGAGATAAAGGGGGGCGACCAGGTGGACAGTGATCCGGAATCCATGTTTATTAAAGTTACATCATGGCCGTCCTGATTCTACTCCAGCAAACAGAAACACTCTCATCATGCAAACCAGATGTGAATGACCAGAAGGGCCATCACAAAATAAAAGGAGAACGGAGAGAGCAGAAAACAAGCCCTGGCAGGCAGCAACCTCCCCCCCCCCCTCCACATGACCCCTGATGATGTATTTCTCTCCCACAGCTATGATCTCTGTTGGGAAGCCAGGAGGAGAGCTCATGTATATGAATACGCATACCCCAAAACAGGCTGCTGTACGGTGTGCTCAGCCAATCACCAGAGATTACTGACTGACGTCTGAGTGACTGTATCGTCCAATCACAGAACCCTTCTGGCTCAAAGTGGAGCAGAATTAAACCTGGGAAAAGTCTGATTTATGTTAACTGAAGAATGTTATGCATAATAATAATAATCAATCCTTTATTGTCCCTGTGGGGAAATTGTTTTTACACCTCCCTCAACTTTGTAGATCAAGTTGTCTGTGAAGGGCAGCCACCTGTAGTGGCGCCCAGGGAGCTGGAGGTTAAGAGCCTTGCTCAAGGACCCACAGATGTGCTGAGGCTGGGTTTGAACCTGTGACCTCATGATTACAGGCACACAGGCTTAGCCCACTGAGCCACACGCTGCCCCCCATATGGCATCATGAGATGTGTGATATAAGTGGATCAGTTATAATGTGAGTGATACAGTGATATGGGATGTGTGATAATGCAAGTTATACAGTGATATGGGATGTGTGATAATGCAAATTATACAGTGATATGGGATGTGTGATAATGCAAGTTATACAGTGATATGGGATGTGTGATAATGCAAGTTATACAGTGATATGGGATTTGTGATAATGCAAATTATACAGTGATATGGGATGTGTGATAATGCAAGTTATACAGTGATATGGGATTTGTGATAATGCAAGTTATACAGTGATATGGGATGTGTGATATTGAGAGTTATACAGTGATATGAGATGTGTAATACTCCAAGTTACACAGTCAATATGGCATGTATGATATTGTGAGTTATACAGTCATATGAGATGTGTGATATTGTGAGCTATACAGTCATATGGGATGACTGATACTGCGAGTCACACAGTAACATAATGTGTATTTTATGAGATAGGATTTACCACATGAACATACAGCACTCCTTATGAAAGCCATAGCCACAACAATGAAAAATGCAATGATTTTTTTTTTTTTCATTTTTGGGTGAATCCCATAAGGCAAACCCTACAATTACATCTGCCCCCACTGAAAGTAACATATGTCAGACCCAGAAAACTTCAAGTTCAATTACACAGTAGTGTACAGTATATATTTGGCTAAGCTAGCAGATAGCAAATAGGCATTTAGTGTTTTATAATAGATTTAAAAATAGATTTTTAAAGCTTTATATGTTACTTGTTTCTTTTCCATTAAGTTTATTTATTGCAGTTATGGTAATTTATACTCTGTCAGCAACACAAATACAAAGGATGAGGATGAGAATGAAGTTACCACTCGACAAGCTATAAACCCAGAATTACTAAGACAAAGTCAATCTTTGATGCCAGTGAGCCGTTCTTGGGCCCACATCCGTGAGCAAACCGGCATGTGTTTCCAACTACGGCTTTTATGCAGCTGCAGCTTGCAGGACCATGAGTGGGTGCGCACAAGCGTGAGAGGGTGTGCACCAGCGTGAGTGGGTGTGCACCAGCGTGAGAGGGTGTGCACAAGCGTGAGAGGGTGCGCACCAACGTGAGAGGGTGCGCACAAGCGTGAGAGGGTGCGCACAAGCGTGAGAGGGTGCGCACCAGCGTGAGAGGGTGCGCACCAGCCTGAGAGGGTGCGCACAAGCGTGAGAGGGTGCGCACCAGCGTGAGAGGGTGCGCACAAGCGTGAGAGGGTGCGCACAAGCGTGAGAGGGTGCGCACCAGCGTGAGAGGGTGCGCACCAGCGTGAGAGGGTGCGCACAAGCGTGAGAGGGTGCGCACCAGCGTGAGAGGGTGCGCACCAGCGTAACAGCGTGTGTGTGCACAAGTGTGAGCAGGTGCGCACCAGCGTGACAGCGTGTGCACAAGTGTGAGCGGTTATGCACGAGTGCGTTGGGCCAGTGGCTGGCTTCACATCCCGACAGAGAGGAGCAGTAAGTCTGCAGCAGGAATGTCCGGCTTCTATCTTCACATACCAGAATCCTTCAGCATGTGGCAGGCAGACATCGCTGCTGCTTCCTTATCCAAAGCAAGCTATGTGAAATTATTTCATAATTTGAAAGATTAACTCCTCACAAACAGAAAAACAATAGGTAACTCTTTACTTGAGGGGGCACAAGTAATGTAGTAGTGTACTGCATTAAATAACCATACAGCACTGGGCACAAGGTTAGGAATTAAATTAAGATGAGATGCCAGTCCATAGACGGGCACACACACACAGTCATACTCTACAGGCAACTCCCAGTTTGTATTGTGTGGAAGGAAACCAGAGTAGCCAGAGGGAACCATTGTCAAAGGTACCACACAGAAATCCACCCATCCATCGATCCATCCATCCATCCATCCATTTTCCAAACTGCTTATCCTTCTGGGCCGTGGCCACACAAAAATGAATTCAAATAATCCAATACAGCTGGTTAAGTGGGACCCTAATGAGAGTGGTTGGTTTGAAGGTCACAGCTGAATGGACTAAAATCAACCACCGGCTAAACGGCAGCTTTGGGATCAACACCATATTGCACACATATCGGTGTCATAATTTTTTTACCCCACGACACACTGTTGCATTTATAAATGGATAGTTGATGATCCAGGTTCTGGGCTTTGCATCTGGAGATAAAGCCGCCCAGCATGGTTTCTCTCCATAAATCATCACCTGCTTGTACACGTAATCCCCAGAACATGCATTCGGCGAGCGTGACACCTGCCGTCCACCTATTCCTCTGCAGATATTTATGGAAATCATATTACCGTCTGGATCTTATTTATTTATTACAATAATTTGTTTGGCAGGCGCTTTTACTCAAAGGACCCATTAACGTAACCTTTGCGACTTTTCACAGAGCGAGGGAGTCTGAGAGGGATACATCTCCTCATTTTCTCACAGTAAGCCAGGGATGTGGGTGGTCAGCGAGGTTAGCTAAGTCAGTGGTCAGCGAGGAGCTAGCTAAGGTAGTGGTCAGCGAGGAGCTAGCTAAGGTAGTGGTTAGTGAGGAGCTAGCTAAGGTAGTGGTTAGTGAGGAGCTAGCTAAGGTAGCGGTTAGTGAGAAGCTAGCTAAGGTAGCAGTTAGCGAGGAGCTAGCTAAGGTAGTGGTTAACGAGGCGTTAGCTAAGGTAGTGGTTAGCAAGGAGCTAGCTAAGGTAGTGGTTAGCGAATAGCTAGCTAACGTAGCCGTTTGCATCGGCAGCTGTCAGTTAGTGTGACCTGAGTCAGGGATGGGAGAAGCTCAACACAGGGTCAACGACAGATCTCGATTAGCTGTTTCTCATAATTTTTACATCTTTTAATATGTACATCTTCCCATATGAGTTGAAGAAAGCTCCAGAATGCTGTCCCAACCTACTAATACCTAGACACACAACCTAATAACACCTAGACACGTACAAGTTTATACCTTTGTTTGTCACTAGGGCTGTACCCTCAAGGGTAAATGTACCTTTTAAAGTACAGCAATGGACTATGCGGAACATTTTTACCATTGTGGGTATATTTGTGTTGTTTTACCTTGAGGATGTTCCTCAGATTCTATTAGACTAAAAAGCATTTACTTACAGCTAGTGTATAACTGGCAGACCCTTGAGGGTACAGCCCAAGTGATAAGCAAGCATACTCTTTATTCTGACATATGATAAACTGATACCCAAAGATAACACATACCCTCTCACAAATACACAGGTTTACAGATCTCCCACCTGGCCTATCATTACAGTCACGTGCTAATTCCCGTCTTCCTGGTCAGGTGACCCTGACCAGGTGTCTGAAGCCATACTTACGTGGGCTCCTCAGTCACAGCGGTCTCCTCATCCAGCTCTTGTGCCTGCTTGAACCAGGGAGGCTTGGCTTCCACCGGGAGCTTCTCTGTAACCAATGAAAGTTGTACATGCTATTATTTGCAGACTTTGCGGTCTGCAGTCTCGTTTTTGTGTGCATGTGCGTGTGGATGGAAACACACATATGCATGTGTGCGTGTGTGTGTATATGCTCGTTAAGGACACAAGAACATAAGAAATTTACAAATGAGAGAAGGCTATTCGGCCCATCAAGCTTGTTTGGTGAGAACTTAACTAATACCTCAGAGTTGTTAAAGTCTTATCTAGCTTTGACTTAAAGGAACCCAGGGTTTTAGCTTGCCGTACACTAACAGGAAGGTTGGTTATCCCTCGGAATGTTATTGGAATCCAGGTAATCTACCATTTTCACTTGGATTATAGCTTCCATTGCCTTTCCAGTAATGCAAGTTAAACTGATTGGCCTATAGTTTGCTGGATTACTTCTATCCCCTTTCTTGAATATGGGTGTTGCATTAGTATGCTTCCAATCAGAAGGTACCACACCAGTAGATAAGGACTTCTGAAAGAGTAACGTTAAAAGTTAAAAGGGCTAGTAATATCCCTCATCTCATTTAAAACTATAGGTAAGACACCATCAGGGCCCTGTGATTTATTTATTTTGAGTTTAGCTAGGCTTTGTACCACATCGGCCACAGTTATACGTATATTGGTCATAGACAACGCTGTATTTGTATCGTTTTAGTGGCAGTAGTGGGCACACAGGGACCAGGATCACTCACCTGCAGGCTTGTAGCAGGGCACTGTGACCAGGCAGTCCTCCTTGATGTGTGGCTTGGTCTTGGTGTCGCAGCCTCCAGCGTGGAGACCACGGTGATCCACGCACAGCACTACCCTGTACCGCAAGCCCTGGCCACAAGTCACTGTGCACTGGCGGAGTGGGGAGGATAGAGAGCATGTGACAACAGCGAAAAGCCTTTTGGGTAAAACTATACTTTAGGGGACACAAATAATAACAGCACACGTTTGCTCAATGCATTAATTAACAAGCGTTTGTTCATCAGTAAACAATCATGACGGTTCATGCATTTCGTAGTTTTATATGTTAGTTCATGATTTGTTCATGAGTAGTAGCTGGGTAACTACACCAGGGGCCAAAATTGTGGAAACATCTACCACTTTTGGCATTATGCTACACGAATACTGGCGGTAATGTTTATAAACAACAGAGAATGTTATAAATATCATACGATTTCTGCGAAAGTTCTGCAATCTCTGAAACTTGGAAGTGTTTCCACAATTTTAGCCAATAGTGTAAGTTACTTGTGTCCCCTGAAGAAAAATGTTACCGGCTTTAAGCAACGCTGCCCTGTTTAGCATGCCTGTAGCCAGAAATGAATTTTAGCGGGGGGGCAGCAAATTTCAAGGAGGATCAAACTTGTTATTTCACTTCCTGCTGGCTACAAGTCTGGCCGGGAGCAAACAAATTTCGAGTTCCAATCCCACACTTTTACTGTGTTACTAAGTATCTGGTTTAGAATCAGGCTTATGCAGAGCACAAAGCATTGAGATATTGATAACACACCCAAATCTCAAGGATATTCATAGCAAACAGATGATAAAACTGCTACACCAGGACATTTAATCTTCATCAAAATAAAATAATTAAGAAAACAAACCCACCGATAGCGTACCACAGTTATAGTCATTAGATTATATTTATAGTCATTTTGATCATCCAATTACTTTTTAAGTTATTGTGCTGTCAAGATCAAGTTCATGAACTGCCCTTGTCTTTGCTGCTACTATGCCACGCAGCATCAGTTTTGGTTGGGCTTTATCAAATTGCAGCCATTCGGCGACATCGGGTCACCTGACGTGGAACTTATTGTGGAGGACGTCACATGACAGAGGAGAACATGTGTGTGAAAAGTTTGGGAGTAGATTTTGGCAGCACAGTAGAGCAACTTAATTCTTCAGGGAAAAGATATCCGAGAGGTCAGTTTTAATATCAGTTTGATGTAGGAAATTAACATAACGGCAAAAAGACAAAATGGCTTTGTCTTTATGAACATGGGAAAGAGTATTCGGTGACGATGCCTTGACTCAGGCCGTGGCAATATAAAATAAAGACAGGAAAATGAGAATTCCCATAGACTATCTGCCCGGAGAGAGTGCTTTCACACATGCCTTGCTAAGTATTTAAGGGGAGTTCAGTGAGAGGAATTTAGAGGGCAAACAGCACCCTGGGTTTTGAGCGAGCCACAAGCCTGGTTCACTGGTCTCCCGCTACGTTTGCCAGAGGAAAGTAGGAAGGAAATGAACCTCACCATGAAAACAGAGCAGGACCGAAAGGGGAGGGGCCTCGCTGACCTGTGGCCAACCGCCAAACCTGAGGAAGTAACCTGCCCCCCCTGGCCCCCACCACCTGTTAATCCTCAACAGAGATTGTGTGCTTTTCTAAAGCCATAACTCAACAGCCATGATTGTGGTGGGGTGGGTCAATTCTGAGGCCTTAATTAATAGTCTGCATGTTTTGGACGTGTTTGGGGGCGTCTCAGGTCACTGTGAATAATTTATCCGGGGGTGTGAAGTTCAACTGCTGTTTACTTTAGCAGCCATATTTCTCTAGCTTTGGAGCCTTGCCCAGATTGGGGGGGGGGCTTTCACACATGTGGGTTGTCGCGCCAGAGAATGGCCCAGAAGACGAATTTTGTTGCCCTTTTACCTTTTTTGGTTAATTAACACATTGTTAGCATGTGACCACTGTGATGTGTTCAGTGGTAACAGAGATTAATATACTACTGTGTCATGTGTGGTTACAGTGGTGTGGCAGTGATGGTAGTTGAGGTTACACTGACCCCATCTAATTGCATCGCTCACATTTCACGTTTATGCTTCAATCACAACACCACAGGGCACTCAGAAATGAGCAATTAACAACCCACAGGCCACAATTAGCTTGGCCTGTAGATGACCCAAACTTCTGGTAGGACCTTCAGCCAACTACTGGGACACATCCAGGGCCGTAAAACACAAATCTTTGGGCTTCATTCATACTAGGATACACCAGTGACCAAGGGAAATTCCCTAGTAACGAAGGCACAAATGACTTTCACATTTTATTGCACTCAGCCTGCAAATCTATACACATAAAACTCAAACACACACACTCATCCTTCAGTATTATATATTTATGGGAAGTACGGTTCATTTGTTCTTGTAATGCATTTTACATCCTGATTAGTGCCATGTATTTATAGGCAGAGCGGTTGGATCTTATGTTTTATTTGTGTAATGTGAACCGTCTGTCTAAACACGCTCCCCCTGCGCTACGTTACTTGTTGCAGCCGCAGTGCCGCAACACGCCGGTGACACAACTTACAGCTGACCACTCCTGCGCCAGCCAGGTGGGGCAGTCAAAGGTGTTGCAGGGCTGCACGACGGCCATCTTGGGCGAATACAGGCACTTCCACTCCTCCGCGGGGGTGACAGTACCCTGGATGTCCTCTTCCACGCACGACACAGTGCGACTCTGGACCCCCCCTCCACAGGACATGGAACAGGCCGTCCAGGGGCTGCTCTCCCACCTGTAAATGCAGGGTCAGGTTAGACTCGCATAAACACAAATGGATTAGTTTGCAAGCTCTCATACATATAATTTAACACACATATTCATCCAAACTTACATGTGAAAACAATATGGAAAAGTTTACCTCCAGTTGCCGTACCGTGATGAAAATAAGGAAAAAACCCAGAAATGCAGTAAAACAGTGTTTCCCAACTCGGTCCTCGGGGACCCCCAGAAAGTGCACGATTTGGTCCTTCCCAGCTCCCTGTCAAAAAGTCCACATTACCGGGAGCTGGGAGGAAATAAAAACGTGGACTGGGGGTCCCTGAGGACCGGATTGGGAGACACTGCAGTAGAACGTTGTACTTCATATGAAGACAAAATGTGTGTCAGATTAACTTCACCACCTCCTATTGTATCAGTTTACTGAATACAATCACTGAATTCTTCACATGCCTAAATGGTATCAATGAACTGGGTACGTGAAATGGTAAGTAAGTAAGTAAGTGAACTTTATTGTCATTCACACCATACAACAGTACAAGGACAAATGCACAGCGGAACGAAATTGTGTTTCTCCAGGCCTAAAATTGAAGACATAAAAGAAAAGTGCACGCAAGACAACATGCAGACAATTTCACTAGGCAATTTCACAAGACGACATGCAGACATTTCACTAGTACAAACAATAAATATAGATATATAAAAATAGTCAGTGGGTAATATATAGTATGGAAAATTATTGCACTACGTTTCACAATGATTTAGTTATTGCACTATATAAATAGAATATGCACTATTGGTTCAAACACCCACTCTCTACCCTCTGTTGTGTTTTGCACCGTGCAAAAATGTGAAATGTGCAACACTGTTCTCGGTGAAAGTGACAGTGAGGAAGTGAAAATTGACCTGGGTTGCGTACCTCGGAAGAGGGTGATAGAGGTCATAGGGCATGATTTGCTTGTAGCCGTCGCTGTTACAAATAAGAGGAAACGTCTGTTAAGGTTAAAAACTGATAGACTGAAAAGTGTTTCAGTTTCCAATTGCCTACCGATAGGGTTGATGAGTGTACAGGTCCGATGGGCTGAATCTGAGAATCTGACTGGCCTCATCCAATCAGCAGCACCTACCAGCTCAATATAAACTTCTCAAACTACTGGATGTACAGACTCCCACGGATGCAATAAAACACTTAATTTAATAAAAGGCATTAGAAGTTCACACACTGTGAGCCTCCAAATTTTTTCAGGCTATGATTCAATGTCTATGTGTGTTGCCAAGGTGTGAATGAGCCTGTGCTCCAACCTCGCAGGGCAAGGGTCCATGTTGCACTCCTGCAGCTTGGGCTTGGGTTTCACATTTTCCGGGTAGTAGTGGCAGTACTGGTCTGCCACAACACGGCCTCCGCGCAAGTCATAGCACTCCGCTGATGTCAGCTGATACCCTGCGGCCAATCAGAGCCAAGGAAGGACATCAGTTGGGAAGTGCAGGTATTCAAGCAAGACAGACTACACATATTATGATTGTTACTGCTTTCATTGATTTTAATTTATCATTACTGCATCGATTTTCGTCTAAAGCAACCTTAAATTGTTTATATAACTGATTGTTTTGCCATTTCTTTCTCCACTATACTCATCCCCCACATCTGAATGGTATCTTCCCATTTAAAGCACTACAGTGTGACATTCAGGGCAGTAAATAGTCATACATCTGCTAATTGAGATGGGAGGCTTCATTCATAAACTGTACACATAGTTTCGGCTTTTACTGTATTTTCACAACTAGGAAAAATCAGAAGGAAACTTTGGACTAAGGAGAAGAATAAACAGGCATCGATTAAAAACTGAAAGAAAGAGAAGGTCTTCGAAAGCAACGCCAGGGAGTACAATGACACAGAGCATCGGCAATGGCACATGCGTCTACCTCTATTAGCATGGAGACGGAATTTCCTACCTCCGCCACAGGTCACTGAGCAGGGGAAGAAGTCCGTCTCCCTCCAGCGGTGGATTATGGGTTGGTAGAAGATGAACTGTAGCACGCTGTCAATGCTAGTGACAGAACGGATCTGAAAGAGGGATCAGATGACCAGCGACTGAGATGCTTGTCCATAACCAGTCTATCTGATTGGTTAGTTTTGTACTCAAAGCTTCATAACTAATGGTCCGAGCTGGGAAACTGTGACTCCCAGACCTATTTAATCCAAATTATAGTCACCCCAGGCCAATGGCGAGACTGAGATGGATTGGCACTACGGTCGGGCCGACTTCCGAACTCATCGAGAGTCTCCTCCCCCACAGAGTCTTCAGTGGATATGCCGAAACACTAAAAGGGGATTCTCCTCCTGAAGTGGAGCAGTTTTGGGCCGCACGTCTGCCAAGCGAATTCAGTAGAACATCTCAGCCTCGACTAGGCTGCCGTCTCCAGAGATACACCAGCCGCCCGGGCTGGACAGAGTTTTGCAGGCGAGTTCTGGGAATGCTCCCAACTCGGAGCTTTGGTCTCCCCGTCACACAGACATCTGGTGATAGACGCAGCACAAGGGCAGCTTACAAAACCATTACACAAGATGGTCTAAAAAGCAACTAGTTACTAGAGAGCCATTTAGCTGCATCAGTGGCCAAAATTGTGGAAACACCTAGTATTTTTGGCATCACTGCATGAATATTGGCGGTAGTGTTTATAAACACTCAAAGCATGTAATAAATATCATACACCGGACCATTAAGTAAGCGACTGGGGTGACAGTTGAATAAAGTGCTGCAATCTCTAAAAGCTAGAACTTTTCCAAAAGTTTGATCACTGGTCTATCTTCCTGCCATACCTGACAATAACATCAATTAGGTTGACGAATGATCAGCACTAGCCCTGTTTTTGGCTTGAATAGCTGAATCGACCACCCCCCCCACCCACCTGCTGATATCCTGCAACAAACCCTGTTGAGATCAGGTATTTAGTCATGGAACTTCAAAGTCAGCATAAATAGCAAACAGCACTGATGGACATCAGCAATCAAAACTTCCCCAAGAGGACTAATGAAATGCTCCACTACTGCATTCTCTTGACAGTCCATGTGTGAAAACACATGCACAGTTCGGGGACCCTCACCTTCACTGTGGGATTCTGGCGGAACGGTTGGATTATGAGGCAATACTATCACTTGATGACATGCTACTTAGCGAGGGGTTACGAGGAGAGAGGAGATGCCAGCAGCTTCCATGAACCAACATAGAAGTGTAATGCGCTTGTCACTTTTACAGTCACAAATGTTCGCGTGAGAAGAGTGACTTTAAGGGTATCAAGTTAAACAAAATGTCTCCAAAATCAAAACAAGGTTCACTTGCGGGCCACACCGTAAAATATCACTCAATTAATTCAACAGGAAAAACATTTCTTTATGCATTTTTTAAGAGGTTGAATCTTTAAGAATCCACCGATTTGCCCAAATATGTTGTAAAATAAATCATACGGTTAAAATATTTCCGCAGATATATTTTCTCAGCAGTACCTGAGACCCTGCAATGACCATGTCTACTGCAGCTGTGCTACAGGAGGCCACAGAGAGGTCATGCTGTTATTCTTGTGTGGAAGCTCTAATTTTGAGGTGGCAGTAGGCCCCCCAGGACCTACATATGCAGCTGAGTATCTGGAATGGTAAGAGAGCTTCTGAGAAGTTCACTGGGACGTTCAGTGCGACTCACACCAAGACCTTCGTGGAGACTCACTTAGAAACCTGCACAACTTATAACTCGATCTAATAGCCCTGCAAGGAATGGGGCGCAAAATTCGCCAGGCTGAGTGAAATTACAGAGAGACATTTTCTTTAATTCTAAAGGGACCCTCCACTTTTCAGAACGAACAAGCACATACCAACCAGCAGTCCAAAAAATCCTGATTAATCAGGACTCATATGCGCCTGATGAGGACACCCCTAACCCTCCTGCCTAAGCTGGCAGGAGCAGTAACCCCAATCAGCTTTAACACAGCCCGTGGCAGCAGGGGCGCTCTGACATCATCGCCGGTGGTGTCACATGCTGTGCTTTTGACCTGCTTCTCCTCCCACATTCCACAAAAGTGACAGAGTGTTTTACACCGACGCAGAGCCCTCATAGCTGTGGCTGCACCCCTGCTCCAAAAACAGGGGGGGCAACCAAGAACTCAGCGGAAACAGAGCCCGGTCCCCTTTCTTCTGCTTCTCCCAGCTGTCAGTCTGAGAACGATACACAGAACCTGAACCGCACACACTCCTACATCGCGAGGGGGCCCTATATCCACACATGTCCTCAGTAAGGTTATAAGTCATCCATCCATTTAATATACCCGCTTGTCCGATTCAGGTTCACAGGGCGTCCAGAGCCTATGGCAGAAGCTACAGGCACAAGACAGGGAACCACCCAGGATGGGGCGCCAACCCAACGCAGGGCAGCACATCATGCACTCACACACCATTCACTCGCACGAGCACACATATGGACAATTTGGTAACTGCAATCAACCTCAGCATGTTTTTGGACTGGGGTCCAAAGTACCCTCAGGTAACCCCACAACGATGTGGGGAGAACATGCACACTCCACAAATGCAACCCTGGCAGAGACTAAATCCCTAATCTCAGAGATGTGAGGGGACAGAGCTAACTAATGCACCACCATGCCACCCATTTTATAATTTATGTATTTTCATATGAGCCCATTAAAAAGTACACTTTTGAATTGACCCTAAACGCTTCCCTAATATTATTTCTTTTGAAAACAATGAAAATGAAAAGGTACAGCAAAGTAGAGCCCAAAAAGATTACGGGAAGAAAAAAACTGAGAGATTACCACAAATATTTTACCTCATGATCACAGGGGTGAAGGGGACTTTGGTAACACACAGTGACGCAGAAGCGTTAAAGGAAAGTGGTGTTAACCAAAAGTTATCCATAAAAAGTTGGTATCTGCCAAGATACTTGAGTGGTCAAATGAGAACTCTGTGCACCTCTTGAGCCCACAAATTCATCCAAAACGGCCGCTTTTCCAATACTGGATAAATAAACTAGTCTAAACTAGCCTTGAACTTTGACACCCAGTTCTATATCTGTAATAAGTGCCTGTTGAATAACCGTTTCCACCTCCGTTTCAAACCTGTGATATGAGGCGGCAGCCTGCCTTGTTGACAGATCAGAAAGTTCTGGATTTGCAGCTTCTCGGGTTTCTCTGTCCGACTTTTCCTATTTACTTTGTGACTCAAATTGTTTGCTGAGGGTTGTTTTCGCTGGCCTTTTCCGAGCGATGCCGGCTTCACACTTTTAAAAACCTCCATGCATGAAAAGTAATTTGGACACTGATCCAATGGCTTTTATAAGCAGAAGGAAAAAAATCCTCTAACTGACGTGGGGTATCGACCAAATCATTTGGGAAAATCTGGCACGTAAAACATTGCCTGGTCTGCTATACAGTGGGCCTTGCGGCAGCAAGTCGGGACATTAATTTTCAACTTGCTGAAAGTGAAATTCAGGTCACGGCCTTGATTTACTGGGAAGAATTTATATAAGTTCACATTACTTAACAGACATATTAATTACTCCCAGCTTGAATAAGCCAAATCACTTAGCACGCATACAAATGAAAAGGCTTGCGCTGTATAATGCATTAATTTGGCCCTTTTCCTAGAATATCAGCTTGTGTTTACATCTATCGAAGTATAAGTGCAGAGGACATGACCTCCACTCTCCATAATGTCGTTTGTTCTGCAAGTGATGACAGCACAGATGGGTGAGTAAAAAGAGAGCGGGATGATTGTATCGAGACCAGGAAGCAGTTACCCACCAAAGATTTCTTCTGTATTTAGCATGACCCATTCTGTCCAAGAAAGTATGTAGCGGAATTACCGAATGTCTAACAAACCCTGTCACAGCACACTTAGCCACTCCTGGGAAGCTTTTGCGAAACAATGTTGCATGTAATGGACACTGTGTTTTCTCATGTATGACCCGTTGCGTGAAGCTATTTCCCTGTTGACAGCTTGATATGTCGAGCACTTCCCAGCGATTTGTTGACCTATTTTATCTTAAATAGTTACCCATTTGATTCCCACACATCGAACACGGGCTGCTGTTAGGGTAACATGCAAATAACTCTTCTGGCTCTTCCCAAGCCACGTGGATGTACCCGGCGTGACATAATTTCCTTACCATAGCAAATAAGCCTATTAAAAATTAAACCTGACGCACTTGTTTTGATTACACTTGTTTTGGTTATATGACACATTTGCTCAAAAATGTCTGCTTAATCCAAAAAGTAAGGAAAACAATAAATAAACATAAACCAATCAATAACATTAATGCTTCCCAGATGGTCTTAAGTCACAAAAGGTAACATTGTGAAGCAAACCTCACCATGTAGTGGAATTCATCTCCAAGCTAATCACCTCATTAATTAGCTATACGGAAGAAGACCAAATCTCTAGCAATTCACATTCCTTAGAGCGATATCACCTGAACCAACTGATTCATAATGAATACATGGTAACACATTACTTGAAGCAGTCTATGTAAGGGTGACATGTAACCGTCATAAGAATGACATGACACATGTCTTGCACATTAATAACACATTTATTGATGTTTATGACTGTTGTCATAAACATCACTGTTGTCATAATGTGCCATTCGGTTTTTGGAACTGAATAACACATTATGACAACAGTCATAAACATCAATAATGTGTCATTAATGTGCATGACATGTGTCATGTCATTCTTATGACGGTTACATGTCACCCTTATGTAGATTGCTTCGAGTAAAGTGTTACCGAATACACCCTGATGTTACGTAGAGGACAATCATAGCCTTCTAGAAGCATTTCAGAAACCTTCAATCTCTGCTCAAGATACCATATCCTTGTTGTTTTTTTTTTGGATCCTGGAGACACTATAGGAAACAGAAGAACCGTATTGTACTAATGCAAGGTTTGTGGCCTGAAACGGGTGAATGGACGTTCTTACTTTGATGGTAAAGTCAGCACCCAGTGGCCCAGCCATCCTCAGAACTTCCTTGTCAGGGAACTTCTGGAAGTCCACGGTGGTGTTCTCAAGGTGATGGTGCCCAGGCACACTCAAACTGTTTTCTCCTTTAACTCCCTGCAGAGTCTTACTCTCCAGGACTAGAAGAGAAAATGCACGAGCAACCAATCAGAATTCATCCCAATAGGAACACAACAAAACTTACAATAAGAGGTTTTCACTTGCGCCCTAGTGCTCATTATTCCTAATACCAAGATACTCTTCATGATCGATCATATCCACGTACCTTATGTCCTACCGGCGTCAGACTAAAGTTTTAATGCTTCCAATCTCTATATGTAAGGAAGTCCTCACAAACCACAAATCACTCTGTGCTGGACTACTCTTAATGCAGCATTATCCATTTCTTAAGTGGTGACCAATACCACAATCATCACGATCAAGAAAAACAACATCATACGGCTAAGTCAACATTCCTTGTCGTCTTAATTGCTGCTATAAAAATATAAACCAACCCTGACTGGCTAACACATACCTATAGAGGCACGACACATTTTCTCATTGATCTGAAGTCAGCTCTTACATAATACGCTTGTGTTCAAAATCACAGAATTTCACACCATTACTATGCAAGTCTTGGAATGTGTGAAAGTGCCCCTCACCCTCTATGTCCAGATGGCAGCCCTTTCAAAGGACCAATGGCAAAATATTTTAATGAGAAATCTGTTCATAAGTTCCTTCTGCACTCCACAGCGGACCTAGCTAACTGGCTGTTATAGAAAAAGAAATAAACGGAACATTTGTTATTGATTTTTCTTTGAGTTTCCTGGCAAAGTTTTTCTGTCGCTAATGCTACCCTTGGAAATCCTTAGATCTACCTCTGTGGAAGAAAAAATGGGGAAAAAAATCCCATTTCCTCCAATTTTGCCTTGCTTTTCAACATACAATATTAGGATTGTTGCTGCCTTGATTGAGCAGACTTGTCCTTGAAAGTATTACCATCAGCCAATGTGTTTGTTCTCTCACACCTAACAGAAACTGATCCTTGCTCTGCGATTCAGCAATTTCTTCCTTGAGACACTTGATCACAATGACAAATGCACATAATTTCAGCTTTTTGCAGAGTCCTGAAGGCAAATCTCTAAAGCCCACAACAGGCAACACCCTTCAGTTACCAGCTTACGGTTTCAGCTTAGTTCTTGATGGAAGCACCCTAGACCTACCAAGACTTACACAAGTGATCAGGACCTTTCAGGACCAGTCGCACGTGCCGACTGCCGTAGGGGACGACAACAACCGTGTCCTCCGCTAAGGAGTGAAGAGAGAGGGAGAAGGGAAGAAGAGAAGCCGTCAAGCAATCAACAAGTGTCCAACGAACCGTCCTTAATAATTAACCTGTTACCTCCTTTACGCAACTCACCCTTTCCCGCTGACTGCTGGGATTTGTAGTGACCTCGAATGAGCCTGCAGGTGGAACCATCTCCATTGCAGACCCCGCAGTTGTCTTCCTTAGCTGTGCTGCCGAGCTCGTGGTCGCAGCCAACGATCTGCCAGAGGAAGGCGGCATCCAGTGTTAAAAAACATGGTGCCACGTCAAGCGAGTAACGGGCCCAGCTCTGCCAACCAACCCCCCTATTTAACGTTCCTCTCTCTGATATTTATGACTGCTGCTAAGTTTGGAGGGGCTCTGCTCCATGCACTTGGACTATATGGTGTCTCCTAGTTGCTCCTCCCTGGTGGAGCTGTCGGCCATATGCTGAACTTGTCACACTCCATGTGGTCTTAAGCACCGAAGGAGCTGATGTACCGTAATATGGCCCAAGCTAATGTCTTCTGCACGGTTGAGCTCCTCTGACCCATAACAATACTGCTGTCGCCCGTCTACAATGAAAGAATCCTCGCAGTCCCACTGCGCGTAGCTCTTCATCATCGCAAACCATTTCCAAAACCTGATTTGTATGAACCTTCTGGGATACCATTCTACACACAGCTCTGCTCCTTACTCAGAATTTCATATTCATTTGCTTAGTGGATGCCAGATTCACTTGCTGTGTAAAGCCAATATGTATAATCTACTAGACATTGCTGTACAGATGGCTCCTTATTCAAAACGAGTTAAAGGTAACATCTGACTCGCAACGGAAAGGTAACAAGTTCTTGCTCAAGAAAAGGAACTGCGATTCATTCCCGCCTGAGTTAGGTATTCCTTCTGCAATGACTCCAGTGAAAAAAAATCCAGCTGTTTAAGTGAGCATAATGTAGGTTGTTAGGTATGTGAGTCAATTTGGATTAAATCTCAGATTCTGGATTTATGACTCAGTCAATTAATATAGGGAGCCATCCTTTGAGACAGCTGCCAGCTCTTCATTCATGGAATTCCATGGTCCTCAATGCTGCCCTCTGGTGGCAGCGACTGGGAGGCACGTACCTGGCAGACTCCACTAATGCACATGTCCAGGGACTCTGTGTAGCAGCGGGTTCCGTCTAGCACCTTGGGAGCCAGTTCCACCACCAGGTCGGAACCGCGGGCCTGACATTTCAGCGCGCAGGGGTTCTCAGGGTCATTGTTCAAGGGCAGCCATTCGTGGTACCGGCCCTGATGTCGGACGTCTGCGTGAGCCGAGCACTGCTGCGCGCGGAAGTCGTCGGCTCCGAGGGGGCAGTCCTGGAGGTGGGGGGGTTAAAGACCAGAAGATGGGAATCTGACTGCTTCACTAGGTTCATGATCACTTGACGGTTCAGCTAGATGATGCCGAAGAATCATGTGCACCACCATTCTGAAGAGCGTTCTCTACATGGCTGAGCTCCTCCGACCCATAACCGCACTGTCGTTGCCTGTCTACGATGCAGGGATCCTTGCAATCCCTCAACACGTGGCTCTGAGTCACCTCCAATCACATTTATGTCAGAGGTCCACAGTAATAATATACACTGACCGAGACATGCCTGAAAAGCGGATGTGGTGGCCTTGTATCATGGCAATAGTTTTGTGAATGTTCGTTGTGCGACGTGATGACCTAGCTTTGCGTCATCTTGCTGTTATGTCACACGGTTGTAATGTGTCTGTGTGTTATCAGGTGCAGCATTGTGTGTTTATTTGCTTGTGTATTGCTGCGCCTGTATTTGCTTCTGGCCGATTCTATGTGTTTGTGTTTACAGTCTTACTTCAAGTTACACGTGATCGACTCGAATCGCATTTGCACCCATCAGAAGTTTGGACACGCCAAGCTGGCTACAAAGAATAGTGATTCAGCATCACATCACATGACCTGGCCATCTAAAAGCAAATGTAGTAGGAGGTTAGTGGGTGTATCGCTTAGTGTAACATAACCCGCTGCCCATATCTAATTTATTATACTATGGAGGCCGTTAGGTTATAGTAAAAATTTTTTTTATCAAAATAGTAACTCATTTCAGCACTCGAGTTACTAATCCATGCTCTTGAGTTACAATCTGTGCTTGAGTTACTAATTCGTTGCTTGAGGTAGTAATTCATCACTCGAGTTACTATTGTGCACTCTAGTTCCTAATTCATAGCTCGAGTTACTAATTTGTCACACAAGTTAGTAATTCGTGCTCACGCGGTAGTAATTTGTTGCTCAACTTACTAATTTGTTGCTTGAGTTAGTAATTCATCCTGTCAAGTTTCTAATTTGTCACTTGAGTTATTAATTCATGCACTCAAGTTAGTAATTTGTGCCCCATGATTTATTTTTTGTGCCCATGAGTTACTAATTCATGCTATCTGACTGGTGATTTATTCAAGTGCACAAACTACTAACTCAAGAGCACAAATTACTATCTCAAGTGCATGAATTAGTAACTCAAGAGCATGAATTATTACGAGATAATATTTTTTTCTACCATGACACTTAAGGGACTCCATATAATACAGTATGCATACAGTAATGTATTAGGACATTGACTCCCTGCCGGCCCCTGGAGAACAGGCTCCCCCTTTGAATCTGGTTGCTCCTGAGGTTTCTTCCTTCTAGGGGGTTTTCCTTGCCACTGTCACTTCTGGCTTACACACTGGAAGATTTAGGCAGGGATGCTGTAAAGCACTTTGAGACAATGTAATGTTGTGGGAACACGCTATACAAATAAATTAAATTGAATTTAACGTGATAGACAGCTACAATATGGAGAAACGCCCAAAATGACTTCCCTATTCATCGATTTGTCTTCATGTGTCAATAGCCTGTGACATAACTAATGCATGGTTGTTATTGCCATTGAAATGCAGGGACCACATGTTGTAATACTGGGGTATGAAGCAACAGACATAAGAACCATTCAACTGCCTGCATTCATAGAGCCAATTGGATTGTTGGGAATCTACATTTTTGATTCCAAATAGCATAACATCTTCTTATGTTAAAGCTAAACATCTGTAAAAGTGTGCCTGTCTTTTCTTTCCACATGCTGCCACTTTTTTCCTGATGATTTGGAGAGGAGCAACAGTGAAATTTCTCCATGACAGCACCCGAAAGACTAGGAAATGGGGGGGGCGTTCTGGTAACGAGAGCACGGGAAACACGCCAACATGAATGACAACGTGCTTATTTATCCGGCAATCAGGCACAGTTGGGGATGTGGAGGGGAGAATGGCACTCAGGTTGCCCTGTGCAGTGTCATACTGGACCAGCAGTTTTCAGGGTTGGGGGACATGTGGTGAGGGTGGTCGTGTTTGACAAAGACAAACCAAGTCATCTGCCAGTGATGTGGCAAACAAGTAGCTACTCTGCCTGGAAAATAAAGGGTCGATTTCAGTCTTCCTGACATCAGGTTTTACTGAGAATAAGAAACAACCCTTGTTCCCTGCTATCCCTCGAGTCAAATTAGCATGAGGTGTGATGGTTCATGTCAGGAAATTTACCATAAAATACTCATAAATTGTTCAATACCGATGACTGTCTTAATTTCCCGTCCGGCAGTCTCACCTGTAAATGCGGTTAGGTGTGCACCAGGCCAAAACATACAGCCTAATCAAACGAGCATTTACCTACCACATTGCTGCAGGTCCGGTATTTGATGTTCTGGCCTTCACATGTCCTGGAACACAGTAGAACCAAGATCAACACCGGGCTTCCGTTAAGTGGTACTAACAATCCTTCAATCCAGTGTAAAAAACAGCGACCGCAAACTGCATTTAAAAAAAAAAGGCTCCCATTTCAGCCAGCAAGCTTACTGTAAGCATAGCTGTAAATGGCACTTGGTGGATATATCAAATTACTGACCAGAGAAAAGACAAGTAAACATGAGACACTTTTTCATCTGACAAACTGGCACCACAGTTGGCACAGCGCAGAGGATAAGGATCTCCAGTAGAGAGCAGAAAAATATGGCCTAATGATAATTTTCCAGACAGCACATTCATTCAAGTGAACTGCTTCAGTAACATGAGTGACGTTTCTTTGTCAAAAAAGCTTGAACTAATCTTATATCACAATAGGCAAAGTCCCTAAATCATCTGCTGGACCCTTCCGGTGCCGGACAAAAAGAATTTACAATTCTGCTTCAAGCTGCAGCCCTTGGGAGGGACATGGCAATGGATATTTCAGAGTAGGTATGTTGGCCAAAACAAACAGAGCATATAGAGTGAGCTCTGGAGGGGGGGGGCATGAGCCACAAATCAACAGCATTGCATCAAATAACTTATGCCTTATCTACTGTAGCCAGGACACAAATATCCCACATCTTCCCCAGTGGGTGCGAAATCCAGTCCCTGGTCAGGACCCATGAGGCCTACTGGTGCTTGCGGGGGCAGAGCGGGGAGAGCCCACTCTGACATCATGGGCTTGGACCAGGAGGCCGCTCGCATTCCAGAACTCCGGAGTCGACGTGTAACTCCTGAACGCCGACCAACACACACAGCTTCCACGGCGGCTTTCCTTCCGGCGCACGGTACAGAGGACGCTTTCAGGATCCCTAACACCGGGACGCAAATATTAAAAATTAAAATGAAAAAAAAAACTCCCGCGGCCGGATAAAAACAAGAAAAAGAAAAATACCCCAGTCTTATAAGAGCTTTTAAAGTGAGAGGAGTAGATCTCGAATCTGCTCAAAACATTAAAACTCCCACGTGTCAAATATCAGTATATCCACAATCGTAGACATACATTAATGCACCTAATCATATATATGTGCGTGTGTTTGTGTGTGCGCGCGCACGCGTGTGTGTGTGCGTGTGTGTATATATGTATATATATGTATGTATAAAACATAAGTTACATAAACTTGTCAGAAAGTTGACTCAGACTGCAAATTATAAATGAAACGCACGTGATTGTGTAGTGTTACACTACTCCTGTCATGATATTAATAAATTATAAATAAATTATCAAAAATTAAGGGATGCTGCATGTCTCCCCCCCTCAATGCATTCCACAGACTGCCACCTCTGTTAGAACACGGCTGATAGATCATGTCTAGAACACGCCTAATTTTCCATCTCCTGCCGTTCTCCTAAATGCTAAGGAGGAAATCCGATACGGGGACTAGAGCCTAACCAGTGATCTCTGATTGGCCAACAGCGTGATGTCTGCAGGGGCAATGAGCAACACTTTAGATGGCATGATAACATGGTGCACACTTTGCAATAGTGGTCTTTTATGAGGGAAATCCCTAGATCTTCCCTTTGAAAGCTATGAGCCACAACCCATAACAGCGACTGAACTGCTGCACAGAAACACTCATATCTTAATATGCAGAGAGACAACAGAGCCTGCACCCACTTCAACTCCTACAGACACATTGCCAGGTGTGGGAGAGCCACTCTGCTCCTTGTCCCAGGTGGTCTTAGTTAACTGGTGTCAGTACCCATCAGCCCCTTGCATCAAACACAGAGAGCCACTATACTTCTCCCCCCTTCCGACTCTCACCCCTAGCCTGCCCCAGGGGATCATGGAATTGATAGCAGGGAGAGAAAGTGCATCCCTGAGAAGCACAGACACCAAAGAGACTGGTTATCATTGGCCAATAAGGTTCAATAACAAGTCACCTTTTTCTCATTCCACCAAGCGTACACCTGACGTTTCAGTCATCTAGCTGTCAGGCTCTTGATTACCGGGCTCATGTGGGCAGGTGGTGGAAAGACAATAAAAGGCTGATAGCACTGAGCTGGGATTCATCACGGGGTTTTCTGAGGATTACAGCACAGTAAACGCTGGTGCCATGTTTCTGCCTCGACCGAAAGTCTCCACGAACAGACGTACTGTAATAGATCATACTTTAACACTCATCCTCCAAAGCGATTCCGCTGTACCTTCTTAACTGCCGCAAAAGCACATAAATACTTGTCCCGCGGGAGACTGCGACGGACCTGCGAACCATTAAACTGCCATGCGTTTGCGTTTCTTTCACCCCCGCCTCACTTATGAGGTGACATCACCGTTGTTTTTGTGTGATGTTTATGTTCCTTATTCAGGCCGCCCGAAAGAAGTCATGCAAGAGAGTTTATGGCATCCCCACTCCAGTCAAAGGACAAGGCTCTGGTGGCACAACTTTAACTGGAAGCTGCAAATCTCCAGTCCGGCGCTCCTGGGGAGGCCCTTCATCCACCCAGCAACTACCTCTGTCTCCATCAACACCTCCCTAATCCCAGAAGCTGACCACACGGGGAACCGTCTGGCCATCCTCCTAGGTCAGTTTTATAGGCGTCTAAAGCGTGCCAGTAAAAGTCAGCCATGAGGCCGCTGTCGCTCTTTGTGACGGAACTGACGATGTACAATGCTTTAGTAACTTTGAGGGGGAAAATGGCATCCTCCTTTAGCGAAGAGCAATTCAAAGCGTGCCGCGACATTCTGAAGTCATGTGACAAGGTCATGTGACAGATATTCCTCCCTCCTGCCCATCCTATAGAAATTCTCTCAGCCGAGTAGCTGTGAGGGCGGAGTTCAGTCATCGCCGGCTCTCACGTCTTGGGGAATCTCGTCTTCTTGAAATCTCTGTGCAACTCAGGATCTAATACGAAGACCTGCAAGCAAAGCCCACAGGTGGTCTACGGGAGGGTTCCGTGGGGAAGTAGATCGGGCACCTTAAACTTAAACAACGTGTGAAGTGGGGGGGGGCACGAGAGTCACATGACTGCGGAAGCCTCAGCTACAAAGACACAGAGGCCAGACGAACGGAGTCGAAGTGCCGGACACACAAAGAACAGAATGCATGAAGTAACTTTACAGAAACGTCTCAGCCCATAAATGTGGCAGCATTCCTACTGAAAATGCACCCCACCCCCCCACGACACATCCTGCAGTTTTCTACATGTGACCTGATTTTCTCATATTGCTGTCAAATCTCAGGTATATGATGTATTGGTTGCCACAGGGGAGGAAAGACTGGGGAATGGGGCACCCTTTATCTGCTGGTTAAACCGCTCACCACTCATTACCAAGGGCGGTTCTTAAAGTGGAAACCACAGCACGGGTCCTAGAGCGGAGGGCACAATATGGCCCTTTGTCATCCGTCAAGGGGACCTTAATAGTCGCTAGAAACTACCTCGAGCCGCCCCATTACTGCTGGCAGGAACGGTGCTTGTTTAGAGATTTACTCGTGCCATTAGGGACTTGTCTGACTCCATTTGGAAGGACGTAAACCTCAGGAGGGAAAAAGGACGCTGTTCTGTTGAGGGCAGTTAATGGAAAACATTTGTGATGCCAAAGCTGTTCACAGACAGAGATTTTTGCTGGCTGGCTGACTGACTGTACGCTATAGATCCATCCCAGCTGAGTCAGGGATTGGCGGAGTGGCTTTGCGTTGTATGTGTGGCCATACGCTGCTTCATGATATTACATACAGTGATTGGTAGATGGTTAAAGAAAATGACCCTCATGTTAAATGATCTTCACATTGGTGCAAAGTCACGGTATTATGACTGTCAAAGTGTGTCAGTTTCAAAAACTTTCACTAACAAAAATACTAAATTTTCACTAAAAATACTAAAAAAGTATTTTTTTAACTTAACCACTAGCACATCTTGTTTGGCTAATCAGTACTGAACAATGTTATTAAACTAATTAAGTTAATTAATCAGTTGAGTTGGTGGAGAAATTTTACATATACTTGATAAATATACGTAACGGTTAGGGTGAAGAGACGTTTGGGAACTGAATTGATGTTGTTCTAGCTGTCCAACAAGATATCAGTGATTTTTTGGAGAACAGAAGGAATTCTTGTTAGTTTTTATTGTGTTACGGTTCATTTGCATATGTTCCAATGATAAATTGTGTTTCTTTCCTGAGCAAATATACACTTCCTACCCAGATAAATAGTTTTAAACATTTTTTTCGACTGCCTAAGACGTTAGCACGGTATTGTATGTCCATTGGTGGGTGAGGCTGTGAAATCGTTACAGCTTCATTTTCATCACCTCCAGCCTTCTGTGGATCATCTGGAGATGTTTTATTGAAGCCTTTTGAGGAGAATTTCCAGCCCGATCTCCAGGAAAGACATTATACCTGGTGTTTAATGTACAGTAAGGTCACGGTATTCACTGAGGTTGGGATTCTTCACCCCATAAATGGTGGAAAAGCCGATAAGCGTGACGGCGGGAGCCTGAAAGCCGGAAGCCATTAGCGATGGTGCAGAGCACAGCGTGGTGGGGGGGGGTGCGGCATGTCGTTCACCTGGAGCTCAAGCAGCGCCGCAGTGAGTAGGAGGCTCCGCCTCCGCAGCTGCGTGAGCACTCGCTCCAGGGGCCCCAGGCGTCCCACAGGGTGTCACGGTCCTCCTCCGAGCGGGCCGTCCGTGAGCTCTGCACAGAGGGAACGAGGCGACACTGTCAGGGCACTGACAGCAATGCATACTGAGCACAAGCAAAGGACACTGTCTGGGATAGAATGCAACACAAAGAGACGCACACAGGCTGAATGACCCGGAAGCACATGGACACATAACAGCATACAAGCAAATAAAAGCACACACATAATTAGCCACACACACACACACACACACACAATCAAATAAAAACAGACACACACTGGGGCATAAATACACAAACTCAAAGCCACACAGAAGCAAATAAACACACACTTGACAACACAAACAAACATACATAAACACGCACACACACACACACACATACATACTGAATGAGCCAGAAACACATAAACACATGACCTTACACAGGTAAATACTGGCTTGCCTTGACTTGTGTTTGCATTCGGAACCCGGACCACCAGGTGGCATAGGATGGTTTGGTTTTTGCTGATATTGTAGCTGTCTATCACACGTACATTACTGCATGTAAACTGTATTAATCCAGATATGGACAGCAGGTCATTACACGGCTGGCGGCTCTGCCCATTCTCCTGCACCTGCTACACTGAGCGATACGCCCATTATGTCCTACTACCTCCGCTTCCGGGCGTCTCTCGATCAGGGCATATTATTTACTATAGACCTCAGATGTAAATGCGGTCGGAGGTGACGAGATCAGGTGTAACTCAAATTCAGACAGCAATACGTCAGCATACAAGTAGATAATGCCACATTCGATAGCAGAAACACACACACACACACACATCACGACATAACGTGACATAATGGCAAGATGACGCAAATCTGCGTCAGTACGTCGCACAAGAAACGTCACTAATGTTGTGACACCATGCCACCGCATGCAGGAAAGCTCTGACTCCGCACGTCCGCACTGACACACACACGGCTGAGGAGAATGTGGCCTGGTGTTTAAGGGATTGGAGACCAAATTGTTCACTATCGAAATCCTGGCTGTACATAGGAGAGAATTAACCCAAGCAGCTTCAGTAAAGGCTTTAAAATCTAAAAACATATAACACAGACAGGGTTCAAAGAGGCAGATCTCAATTGACATTTTCTGCATGTAGTTAACATCACCCTTATTGTTTTTGAACACTGAAGTTCACTTCAAACAAGATTTCCAATTGAAAAAGGCCTGCAATAAGACCTCCACATATGTTACCTACAACATGGCTGGCACTGGCAGGCTGTGCACAGGCCAAACCATCCCAGAAGAGTTACCAGAACATTCCTGCATTGGGACACCTCTTGTGCACCAATAAGAGCTTCTCACACATGTGGCCGACATCGACAGTGATCCAGTGGGAAGCTCTAGAGAATCCCGAAAAACGCAAAGCCCAAATTTTTTGCCTTTGCCAAAAGCCAGTTCCTGACATTTTAAGTGTTTTGATGTATATCTCCAACACGTTTTAATCAAACCCACATAGCAAATTGGCACGGGTTCCGCAGTTCAGCTGTCGCGGTTAATGATGGTTACGAGTTGGGTTACAACGACGTGGGCCCTGCGTTCGCTCACAGTAAACGGGCCGAGCGCACTCCGGTGACGGGGTGCTGGAGCGACGCTGTGACTTTATGAGAGCTGGATCTTCAAAAGCTTCCCAAGAGGGTCTCGGCGGCCTTTGATGGTCAGCAGGATCCATCGTCATCGCATGACCTCTGCTTCCCTCTGACCACACAGACAAGGGGCGGGGGGCGGTTGAATTGAGTGAAGTACTTGTGGTGGCTAAGTGGGACCAGACTGGTCCTGCATTGACTCTCTGAACCTGAGGCCTCACAGGGCCCAGCTTCTCAGAGGCTTAGGGGGATCAACCTTAAAGGAACCCAGTCGTGCTCAGAGTCGAGAGTAAACACTGGAAATGGCGACAACTGACCACTGTGGTTTAGCGGATCAACATCAGCTGGACGCTCTGCCTTGTAACCCTACCTACTGGAATGAGGCCCCATCGCAAACACTTGCTTGAAACCGTACCTGCAGTACAGCTGCGATTCCCGCTGCATTTCCGTCACAGCGTGCAGCCTGAAGCGCGCATTAACAGTAAATCCGCCTCAGCGAATTCAGGCAAAGGAGCACTGCGGACTCACATCAAGCCCACTTGTCATGTGATGAAAGCCAAGGCTGAAGATACTGAAATGCCAGACACAATTTCACTTCCCCACTTTCACATTATGTTACTAAACATGCTGCTTGGTACCATCAGACCATGCTTCAGTTTGCTCATTTTTAACTAATTTTCTCCCAGATCTGCATTCATGGTGAGTGTATGTTAACTGTACCTTAATTCACTGTTTACAAGGTAAAACGATGCAAAGACTGAGCATCAGTCTCCAGTTTCCCCGGATACCTCTGATCTAAGGTCCTTCGGCTCTTTGCTCAGAGGGTAAATACTTTCTTAGTTAATGTGCTCAAATACAAACACAGAAATCCTATATAACTACCATATTAATCAGACATTGGTATTCAGCTCCTGTGGCTCAACAAGGAAACTCTTGTCCAAACCATTCAAAGGTTGTGGGTTCAAATCCCCAGGAATACTCATAAATTGGGTAATGTTTTACTTAAGGGGGCACAAATACTTAGTAGTAACTCTTGTTACATGTACTTCAATAGTTAGAATTAACCGACACAGTAACGGCTTAAGTTAAAAAATGTGCCATTACTTAAGAGCAAACACGAGATCAGTATTTCACTTGTGTTATTCATTACTTGTTCCTTCAGTAGTTCAAGGTTTGCAAAATAAACAGACATAGCAACAGATATAGTGACAGCTTGACACGGAAGACGCGTCATGATTCATCAAGTAAAGCGTGACCAAAAATTGTAACTCTTTGGATAAAAGTGTCACATAAAAGACTAAAATGTAAGGCATCAAAATGAACTGTAGAAGGCTGAAAGTGTAGTAATCGGTTCCTACCATGTTCCCTTTCTGGTACAAATCAAAGAACAACTGCACATCTTCACAACGAAAACTGACATTTCTGTAAATTATCAGCCTCATTCCTATGGTATAACAGTAAAATCAAGGTGCTATATAGTCCAACAATGAGGTCTAAAATATACTAAACAGCTCCTTCTTCTTATCGCTCTACAGTGACACCTACTGATGCTCAACAGCCTGCACCCCACAGGTCTAAAAGATGCAGGTAGCTGATGGTGCGCACAGCCGACAGAAGCCCCCCTCCCCAGCTGGAATGGGAGTCTTGTGTTACGTAAGGACCCATGATTAGCCATTCCATTCTAACAAGCCATGGTGCAAAATAGCCTGAAACTGGCCACTTCTCATTGAGTATACAGTACTCCATATTTGTAATGGAGACTACTGTTGCATTCTGGGTACATAACACCTCACATTGAGAAATGTGACACCATTCCAAGGTGATAGCTGGCAGATGAGGGGCCTTTGGTGGGTAGGTGCTACCCTTCCACCCTTCACCCTTTCCAAAACCGAAGGGTGCAGTAAATCCCAAACAGGCACCTTATTTATGCCCGTATGCACCTCTGGCACCCGTGTATGTCATCAGCTTCTGACGGGCCCGGATAAAAAGCATCGGCGGGCTTTTGTTGAGGCGGCGGGGGGAGCAGTTTCAAAGTAACAGGAGGATTAAAAATGATCAAAAGGGTTTAAAAATGGTGAGTGATCCTTGGCCACTTCTCATGGGGAGGAGTGGTGGAGAGCGAGCTGAACAGGGTGAGCTGTGGAATCCAAAGACTTTATGCTATCCAAAGATATGATAGAGAAGACCCATTGTGTAGGACCAGCGAGAACCAGGCCTGTTCCGGTGTAATCCGACGGGAGTGAGGAGGCCGACATGTGGAGCGGGACACCTGCCTCTCCTACATTCAGTGGGAGCCAATGGCATCCAGGAAACGCATCTGGGACCAGCGGGGGGGTCACGGCAAACCGCCGCCTAATCTCTCCCAAACCAGATTTCACAGCACGGTGCCTAGGCCCCTTGCCCCGTACCCCCCATCACGGGGGGATGTAGGAGGGGGGAGAGACACCTGCTCTGAAGGGTGTTCAGGCCATTGAAGTCGTTAATGGTTTTCCCATTCGAAGGCTCTCCATAGCTATTACAGGTACTTAAGGGGAAAAAACAGAGTGGGCTCGAGTGAACACAAAGTAATGGAATATGAGACGGAGGGGGCGTGCAGCGATATTAAAGCTACAGTCATTCTAATCACCCCACCCATTCAGAGCGGAAGCGGCCCACTAGTCAATAGACAGTTTGAATAATAAGAACAGAGACTTTTCAAGGGCGGTATTTAGTAGTTCGTTCAAATAATAACTTTGAATAAACTATACGCCGATCAGCTGAAACATGACCACCCCCATGTGAAGCAAATAATGTCCTATAAAAATGGTGCTGGGGTAAAGATCTAAATAACTTTGACAAGAGCCAAATCATTATGGCCAGGCGAGTGCTTCAGAGCATCTTGGAAGTGGCGAGGCTTGTGGGTTGGCCATGGTGAGAAGCTGTTGACAGTGATCTGAAGAGGGAAAAACCACGAACCGCCAACAGGGTGTTGAGCAGCCGAGGCGTAAAAATGCGAGATGTGAACGAAGGGACTGCATCACGGCGCAGAGGTCATCGAGCCCCACCGCATACGGAACGGCGCAGAGGTCATCGAGCCCCACCGCAAACGGAACGGCGCCATGTGAAGACCTACAACCACATCAGCCATTGAGAGCCCCATCACATGGGTGTGGGAAGTGACTGAAACTGGTATCTCATTTGTGGCAAGACTTTTATGTGTCAAAATATAGCGTGGTTCAGACCAATAAAAGACCCCCTCCCAGGCTGGGGGTGGAGCTACATATATATCTCCCCATCTGTTAAAGTGGTACATCCCAACTATCCTACAGAAATATATTATTAAGATATTTTTTAATTCCTAAATAGCTTGCTTAGTCTAATATATTCATTATATTTTACACATTTTTCAATTAACCACTCATTTGGATAACTTAGCTAATACACAAATATAAATGAATGTAATTAGGGTATATACTGTCTGTCAGTGCAATTCTAACTCCGGGCATGTCCCCCAGTGACGTTTCCTGCCAAATGATCCTTCTGCCTCCTGAGGTCCAGGGCTGAGGAAACCTGAGGAGCGTATGAGCTGGAAAAGCCGCAGCTTGTTTGGGGTGGCAACACTGCAGGCGAAAGCAAAGCTTAGCATGGAGAAGCGAGTCCGCAGAGGCTGCACGTCGGAGTCTGGAAACAAACCAGAAAGAAAGGGGTTCTTTAACCCCCAAGGTTGGGGAAATGGAGGGAGCGGCTATTTCTTAAGTACTCGAAAGTCCAATTTCACTCCAGAACTTGGCTCCCTGCCAGCCGTATGGCGTCTCGCGGAGATTTGAATGACTACTGGGTTCTGAAAGGGAATAAGATACAAAAGTAACACTCCCTAATTATTTTCCTTGGGCTGCACGGCAATATTTGGTGTTATGCAATATTAAAAGGTCGTTATGAACAGCTGTCAACAGGAGACGAAGGGGAGAGCTCATAGAAAGGAAGGGGAGAATGCGGCCTAAGTGGAGCACAGGGGGCGGGTGTGAAATCACGGCGGGGGCTGCGGGCGCCGAGTTGACAGCGCGCCTCCAACCATAAACAGGATCCCACCGCCAGTGGACTGCTCACCTGCCTCGAAAAGAAAATCCGTCCTGTGTTGCTACCGAGCGTATCCGGGCGACGAAAGGTACACTTCTGTGCCATGCGTGGTGGTGGTTATGAAGACGTCTAGATGTTATAACACGGCATGTTTCATGTTTGGGGGGGGGGGGGTGTTTGGGAAATCACAGCAAGCAACCTAACCCAAGATCCACCAGCCGTGCCTGGGTATAATAAAGTTTTGGATGTACGACTAAAGCACCGTCCGCCTCTCCAACACATTACATCTCAGGCTTTATTTACACTGGACTGCGGGCTGATTTCTGAGGACAAAACTCTTTCCATTAGAAGCACTGTGAAAATTGCACCGAATCTCTGCGTAGAGGAAATTCTTTGCCTGTGCAAGCATTCCTTCAAGGTTGTTTTAATCAGGAGTAACGTTATGAGATAATTGAACTTAAATATATAGATGAGACAGACTATACTACTGTTTTTATACACAGTGAGTTTTTGCTACTCGTTTTTCACCCAAACCACTAACAAAAGTCTTGAGACAATCAGCTTAAGAATGCTTATGCTAACAGAAGGATATAAATCTGATTGCAGCTCCGAAATGAATAAAGACAGCTCACCGAGGGCAGTGAGATGCTGGTGAACCATTCAGGGTGACACTCTGCCGGCTACCAACCGTGGGGTGACATGTTCCACTAGGCAGGTCACGTTACATCTCTTAAAGGCTTTTCTGCTGAAACATACCAGCCTCACTGCATTCGTATATCTAACATCTAGCAATGGTGACACAAAAGGAGAAATGGGACATTCCTCACGGAAGATAATCGAAACCTGACTCCCCCCGCTGTGTCCCACAGGAGGGTGACATTGACATTCCTGAGGAGACAGAGTCACCACTCTATGCAGTACCAGGAAATCTCACACGATTGGCAATCTTTACACGCACGGAGCCTACGAAATTCCACACATCATCTCTCTACATGGAATCCTTAGGTGCTTTATACCACGCACACAGCCAGCAAAAGGAAGCTGTGACACCCTGAGACAGAAGCTTCGGGACGCTTATAGTGCAACTCAAGCCACAGACCTCCGCAACTCAACAAGCATCGAGTATAATTACAGAGAGGTACAATGACAACTGCTAAGACCCGGGTGAACACCTTTACCAATCTAAGCTTGTACTGAAGTTTTGTGTTTCCATCAGTATTGAAGCAGATTACCAGCAGTGCCAGAGCACTCAGGGTGAGCAGAGTTGTGGTGGCCGGCTTCATGCTGTCCTCGGGGGGGGTGTTTCCGATGTGGCGTGTGACTTAGGTGGGGAGGGCTTCGCGTATCCTGTTGGTGGACGTGTCTGCCTGCCCGCTTGCCTGCTCGCTGTCAGTCCCGGCTCTGCCTGCCTGCCCCCGTCTTCTCTCTCCCTTTCACTCAGCCCCGCAGACACATCCTGGGGAGCGCCCCCAGCCCCCCCAGCCCACACGCTCACACAGAACCCCGTTGCGGTTCCGTCCTACCAGCCAATCAGAGCAGTCCCCAATCAAGCATGCTAAAGCAAACAAGAGGCAGGCCAGATGCTGGCTGTCCGTTTTCTCTTTCTTCCTCTCTCTCTCCCAGCCTGTCTCTTTCCCTCTCTCTGTCGGTGTTTCTCTCCACCCTCCTCCTTCTCCCCCTCTCCCTTTACTCTTATTTCCCTCCTTTTTTTTCCCTCCTCCTCTCTCCCTCCCTTCTCCGTGACATTCCCAAACTCAGTTAGATCGGGCTGCCTTTCTCCCACCACATTCCCAGGGGACAGTCTCATGGTCACAGAATGCGGCCACACAGGTCCTTGTGGACAGACTCTCTCAGTCTTTTGCCCAAATCCAAGCTATCAGTCAAGCTGGGAGACACTGCTAAATACCATGATATACTCTACCCTTGTGTGCAGCTGCAATAGGCATATTTTTGGACAAATTTCTAAAGCGATAGCTGTTTTTCTCCTCATTTATTGTTTTGCAAATAAAAAGAATTTAAAAAAATTCAGGAAAGTTCAATAAACCTATTCATAACATGTGGCGACTTCTATGAACATCTAAAAGCATAAAAGCATTCCCAGGTGCCTCATTATGGGACATGTCCTAAAAAACGATTTATTGAGATGACATCTTGCTGACATGCATTTACAGAGACCGACACGCATGAAGCTGCTGAGGGCAGTCACCGTCGTCTGTTTTTTAGCCATCCTGTGAGACTGTTGACCGTCTGGAATTTGCAGAGCTTCAGGTCCAGGGATCCCTTTGTAAACTGACACCGCATGAGGTGATGAGGAAAAGCACAGACTGACTTCCGATCCTCCTGATTTGTGACCTGCTAGCAAATACTTACCAAAACCCGAAAATCCCCGACATAACACTCTGATGGTGAAAGATGTGTGCCATTGATCATGGCTACAGTCTGTATTAAACGTGGCTTCTCTGAGTGGTCAGGAGGCTTCAAAATTTCATACCTCACAGCTAAAATTTTAAACTCAATCGCCTGCTCAATTAAGTAATGCCATTTTCCCTGCTGGGTTGGAAAACTATTTTGGCCATTTAGGTAAACAGTGTAATACGAAACGCTGGCAAATGACTAACATGCATCGAAAGACGTTATTTGAATTGTTGCGGTATGCAGAATTTCAAGAATAAAGTTAGTGTTATGACATACACTCACCTAAATGATTATTAGGAACACCATACTAATACGGTGTTTGACCCCCTTTCACCTTCAGAACTGCCTTAATTCTACGTGGCATT
>JABFEA020000017.1:9139333-9173144 GCA_019775915.2 Cyphomyrus plagiostoma | reverse complement strand
ATCCTCCGGGGGCTGGCAGAGGAGTCAAACAAAACAAGATGACATAACTAAGCTAATATAGGGGTTGAAATTTCAGTTATTGAACATGCCTGATTTAAAGGCATGTTTAATAACATGCCTTTAAGTCAGGAACGTCACAATAAGGACCACAAAGTAGCATAAGTCAATGTTCTAGTGAAACTAATTTATATTGCATAATTAACTGTGACAAATATAATGTTCCCACAGAAATTTATCCATCCATCCATTGAGACCTTTTCACTAATCTCTTCTCATAACAGGATCACAGTATTGCTTGCCTGACAAAAGACTAGGGTATGAATCGGGAATTCCTCAGTGGGTCACCAACTCCTTTGTTTAACTGCATCAGTGGCATCAAAACACTATCTTATTATTTTATACTATATTATTTTTTCATGAAAATGAATGATTTAACTGGTTTATCAAAAATGTTCAATCGTTCTACAAATCTCTTAGCATTCAGTAAAAAAGGAAAACATTCACAGGAAATTCATCTGGCTGATTCTCCTGTATTTGTGATCGGGTCCTCGGTTCTGAAGTTCCCGTCCTTCTGCAGCTATGAGGCATACAGCGTCAAAGACGGGCCCGGAGACTGCAGCTAAGTGTCGTCAAGTAAGCAGTGATGTACAAACTACAGAACCTACAGAACCTGCACCTTTCCACACTTCCTGTGGGTCATAAAGACTGCACCGAGAGCGCGGCTGACCGTCAGCCGCAGAGGGCCAGAGTCGGGATCCCAGGGGCAAACAAACAGGTCCCTCTCTGCTAGGCAACGCCTGCAAAACACACACTGCCCAACTGTGGGAACGGCCATTCAGCCAGCACTAAATGTGACAAGAGAAATCTGCAATAATTCCCCAGATCGAGCCTCGCTGACGGCAATCAGTGCATGCTCGCTCTTCATCAGCCACATCTGAATAAACAGATCGCCATTCTGATAAACTCCCAAGGGGCACGTAAAAGGCTGCAGGATGGGCTGGACAATGGCCTAGAGAACATGCTGAGTAGAAAAAAGCACAACCCTATGCACCGTGTCTCCAGAATCTTCTGCTACCTCATTAGTCAGGGCTGTGTGCCCTCTCCCTTACGCCTTGGCTCAGCTCTGATTAGCTTAAGTCAATACCGGTGAGAAAGCAACCAGACAGCCTCTACGAAAACGCCTCATAATATGGCAACATCGCCGTGGAGACATTCCCCAACCAAGCCCATCAAATCTGACACGTGAGCTGGAGAGCTACTGGGCACACGGGTGGGACAGCACAGTCAACACCAACCCCGAAAAAAAAAGCCCAAAAACTGGACAGGCATTTCTCATTAATGCTGGCGTGAGTAACGACGTGGGCGTTAGCCTGAATAGAACAGGCCTCCTCTGTCCAGCCATTCCACAGTTACGCTTTTTCCACTCGTAGATTAATTCCAGTCCTAATCCAGCTCCGTTTCAGCCTATTTGAAACTTAATTCCAGAGCCACAACAGCACATAAAAATGAAATAACAGATCGAATTAAGCAGCCCCCGTTCCAGTATGGAACCACAGCCAATTCTTGCCCACTACAGCCACCACCTCACATCAAGCGAGTCACTTTCAGCTTTCGCATGTCAACCGAGAGCTCAGACTGGCTACGATCAAAGATTTATATTCCCCCCCCCACCCCCAAAGTGACCTATAGGTCTGAGCAAATAATAAGAGCATTTATATAACGAACAGATAGCATCAACACAAATACATCATCGGTGAGTGCAGCTAATGTCCAGAAGATTTGTGAAGATGTGAGAAGCAAAATTATTACTCAGAAATAATGCAGAGAGTCTAAGAGATAGATTAACGGGATGGGGCTTGCTGGCGATGCTACTGGAGTTACTGTCCTTGGAGGGAGGGGCACTGGAGCTGAAGTCCTGCCACCAGCTACCCCCCTGAGTCTCCGGGGAGGGGGGGGGCAAATGTGGGCAGTATTTGGCGATGCAGGGGTCATGGAAGGTGCCTAAGGGGTGAGTTTCACACCAGTGCGCCATATGAAACTGGGGTTGAACTACAAGCTTCACAAAGACTAAGGAGCAGAATGTTTGTCAACTAAACACTAAAACATCAAAATTCAACTTTAAAATATGCAGCACAGTTGGTTCTTTTCACAAAGTCTAGTTTAGCTTCCATTATCATAAATAATTTCAAGCTCTAGAACTGGTGTAGCGTTTCACTTTAATGATTATTCAAACATTTCAGATTAAACCAGATGCCAACCATGCCTTAGAGATGTACTGAGCACAAAATAAATGAACAGTGTGGACGCTTGGATTATCGAATGCTATATATTATCATTCAGTGAATTTATGTGATTCAGTGGTGCCTGTTTGAACAAAGGTGAATGAGGCTTTTGGCAGGAATCTGGTCCACATGACTGAAGGGCCCCGTCGTGGAACATTCTTGTCTTCTATGTGATACCACGGCCACACCACGCCGTGCCGTTTCTTGGCAAGGTGTTTTCAAACACCAGTCTACATTAATCGCTCTGAATTCGACGCAGCTCAGGCCTTGCAATTAGCGCTGATCCCACACGCCTTGCCGTTAGCTGCTTCCAAACCCATCTACTCAGCTGAATACACTGTGAAAGATCTTGAACCCATGTGAAAAGAAAAAACACTGCGGTTAAAGGCGTGATGAAAACTTAAAAACTGACCATAGCGCAAAGCAGAATGTTTGTTCTGGAGGCACTGGGATTGTTTAGTGTTTTTTCTAGCTGCCTGGCACATATACATGCACAATGGAGCATTTCCCAGCATTCCGGCGTCAAACACACTCAGTGCTCATTTCATATGCAACGGCTTACCGTCAACCCAGATATGATGAACGACATCAACGCAATGTTCACACCTTTAGTAGAGTTTACCATGCTTTGTATCTGTGCTATCTCTAAACTGCAACCACTATTAGAGGGTCATCCCTGTGAAACCAGGCCCAACCAAGACTCTGGTCAATACTCTGAGCTAATTTAATGTTCTTTCCATCTGTTATGGGGAAACTGTAATTTATTTATCCTTCCAAGTTGTGTTTAATAGAAGCACAGTTGGGGGTCTTTATTCTGCAAATGGTCTTAAGATGTTAGCGCGGTCCTCCAGCCTACAGGGCCACAGCCTATTGCCCAAGTATGAGCAAATAGTTGCCCCATCCGTACACCATCACCCGCCCTCATAATCAGGCTCAAACTTGTAGTGGGGTATTCCAGGAGCCTCATCAAAAGATGAGGTCTCTGACCTCAGAAACATCTGGGATGCTTATAGGGGTTGTTGACCCTCATCACTGGGAATTATAAAGCAAGGGTTGATGGGTAATCCGACCTTGAAGATCCACCATGAAAGCTGTCAGGCCTTCACTCAAAGCCAGCCCACAATGCATTGAGCCACGCTGCTCTGTGCACCGCATGCCGTGAGCATGTGCGAGTGATATGGAATGAAGCACCGTGCCAATCCCTTGCAAGAGAATCAAGTTTCAAAGCATGTGGGAGAGATGGGGGGGGGGGGGATGGGGTAGAGGGTGCGGGAGGAGAAGTGAACCCAGGACAGCATGGCCTTTCAGGGCCCAGAACCAGCAGTAATAACACCAACCTGATATCATAATTGGGCCTTCCTGGGAGGAGGTGCCAGCTTCCAGTTTTGGTGGGAATTACGAAGGGAGGCACAAACTGGAGCGTCTATTTCAGGCTTTTGCTACTTTGACGAATAAGATCCCTTCTGCTGTTTTGATAAGGTCTGGCTTTGAGTTTCACCAGCCCCCTGTGAGCCTGGGTTTATGAGGTCATCAAGACCTCGGCTGGCCTTCTCTTTTCTACACGCTTCTGATGTAGAACTGAAAGAGGAAACGGTCTCATTATCACCCTCACCATCCCACTGTAATGTTTCGCACCCATGCTGAGGTCCCACCTCGTACCCCACACAGAGCTCTCCTGGAGAACGTTCTACACAAATCAAAGAACACAAGCTCAGTGTTTATTAGTACTGCACTCAATATTTACCCTTTAGCAAAAAAAAAAATTTAAAAACAGACACAGTCACCCCGGACTGATAAAGGAACACATCTTTGTGCTGTGACAGACACTTGGCTGGCCACGGGCAACACTACACCTTCTAACTCTACACATCTCCTGGTTACAATTTGCACTTCAAGCGACGTGCTGGAGGAGATGCTGGTGGAGCTTCCAATCACACTGAAACTCTCCTTTCAAAGCTTTCGCTGACTCCTGACAGATTGGTTAGCCATACGATATGTTTCTTCATCCCGCAGAACCTTTCGAGATGCACCTTTTCGCCTCGCTGAATTTTTCCCTCCGTGCCCGCTGGGCCGGTCCCCGGAGAACAGGTAAGCCCTTTCGTTCAGCGGAGAGGCCCTGATCCAGTCATGCCAGAGAGGGAGAGAGAGAGTGGGAGCGAGATCTAGCGATCTCTTGTTTTTACGGCATTCAACTAAGAATGCTGACAAGGTGTCAGCACCCAGCCAGCAGATGTTCTCGTCACTTTTACGCAGTTATCATGGCGCCGTTAATATTGCATTTGCGTTCCTACATCATGTATAGTTACCCAAACTTGCATATGCACTAAAATAGGACAGAGTTCCATCCAGCACATTGTCGTCAGTCATTATTCCACATCTTGCAAGACCCTCAGCTTCCCTCTTCTTCTCTTGGCCCCATATTGGGTAACGTCTGTTCTGTATTTTTACCTCCCCTGTAGCCTCTTTTTGCAGTCAAAAATTCCTCACCCCATAACACGAACATGTGACTCCACTGACCGACCAATCAGACCCCATCCGATGCCTCACCGATTCCTAAGCGTCGGTGTGCGTCAGGTACACAGGTAGTTAAATAGGTAGGGGGATTTGAAGCTCATAACCTACCACGGGAAAAAACTTGCTCAACGGAAAGGCACTTAAAGAGGCAACGTCTACTGCTGCAAACATCCATTAGCCTACTTGTACCTTGCAGCTCATTTATCTTTGGATGTTTACTGTCAGACATCCCTGGAGGGGTTTCACTCTGCAAACAGCTGCCCACCTTGGCATGCCTGGTATTCAATTCAGGAGGTGCAAAGGTCACACAACCGAATATCACCACGTCCAGAACAACGGCCAATAAATGTATCTGATGGTGAAGCTTGGGGGTGGCTTCGCTCTCACTTCGGGTACAGTGTCCACATATCAGAGGGCGAACAGGTCAAGCTGTCACCTGCCCGACGCGAGTCGCCAGCATTGACTGCATGGAAGCTAAATTCCCCCGATACATAAACAGTGCCATGGCAGTTGTTTAAACTGGAAGAAAAAGAGGAGAATGACTATTGGTGCAGCCCAACACATTAGCTTCAGTTTGGCAGCTTGGTGGCCTTTTTCCATTCAACAGCTTTAATGGGGGAAATTCCAAGCCCTACATTCAGCAGCTCGGTTTGTCCAGCAGAAAAAGATGTACTAAAAGTACAAAAGAGAAGAAATTCACACAACTTTGACCCAGTTTCAAATATATGAACTCGTGGACATAGGGGGAAATTAGTGGGAGAACATTTTAAACTGGATTTGAGAAAACTTCTTTACGCAGCGTGTAGTTAGAGTATGGAATAGTCTTCCTGCTAGTGCAGTGGAAGCTAAAACCCTGGGTTCCTTTAAATCAGAGCGAGATAAGATTTTAACAACTCTAAGCTATTAGTTAAGTTCTCCCCAGATGAGCTTGATGAGCCGAATGGCCTCCTCTCGTTTGTAAATTTCTTATGTTCTCATGTTCAATGCGGCTTTGAACACCTTTAGTGGCATCATCAGTGTGTGCCGCTGAGGTTAGTTCTGATGAAGAACTTTCAGATATTTCTGAAAGATTCTTAAAGACACCAAATTGGGGTCTTACATCAAGCAAAGCACAATTGCAAAGAGTGGAAAAAGGAGGCCAGCGATTCAGTTTCTTTATGTGTGGTGTAGAGGATTTTTAAGGGTGAAATTGGTGTGAAATCAGTGTATTACTGCAAAAGAATGTCACGCATCCCATAGTCAACCTTCATCATTAAGCAGTTGCTGAATGATGACACGACCGTGGGGAAACTGATTTGCTATGCCAGATTTTAATTTGCTTTCGCTGGTTCCGTAAGAGGTGAAAAAAAAGAATCACATCGCCAGTGAGAAGCAAACACTAAAAAGTGACCTCAGTGGAGAGGAAAGTGAGGTTTATGAAGGTTAAGGTATAAGTCACGCGATCCTTCACGGTTTCACACCTGCACAGCATTACGCAGAAAACACTATGCAGGAGACTTGGATGCTGTTGGAAGCGTCGACACTGTCACACTGCAGCCGCTGACACGTCTCACCCTGCCAATCCCATCTTTCAGCCACTACCTTCAGAAGTGAAATATCGGACTATTAAAACAAGAACTTCAAGGCAGACAGGCAGGTTCTTTTCTAGGGCTGTGACCTTATTGGCAGCACGGGTCTGCAGTGACGGAGCAGCCACCTCCTGGCAGGCCAGTGCCTCTTTGCGTCAGACGCAACGTGAACTGCAGCCCTCGGCTCATTATGTTACGCACCTGCACTGTTTATTTCTCATCTTTCTTACACACTGCTTGCTGCACAGTCATTCAGGAATCCACCTTTTTAATGTTGAATGTTGTCCTTTATTTAAGCAAACGCTTAGTCAAATCCCTTGTAAGTGTGACCTTACTCAGCCAATAAAAAAAAAACAGATTTAGCTTCTGATTTTGATTCTGACTCCGATTTTGATTCAGATTCTGATTCAGTTCATGCTGCATGCTGGATTGTGCGTCCACCTCTGGTTTTGTAGGGTGTGTCTGTGTGTGTGTGTAATTTACTGGTATCTTGGATGGACCCCAGTCTTGTGGCGCCAGGGAATTACTCTGGGTCCCTGTCACCCTGACAAGGACAGATTGTTGGAGCAGTGGCATCGGAAGGAGTTTGACATGGGGGGGAGTGCAATGCATGTTGTGACATCACAGTGGGCATGCATGCAATGCACACATGTGAAAGAAAGTGATGTAAGAACATTTATCAAATAATTTGAAAATCCTGAATACTTAATTGTTAAGAGAATGACCCATATAATTACATTAGTTTGTCTGATACAGGACTAAAATCTTTGTTAGGTATATGTTTTGTCCTTGTCCTCTGCATGGTCAGCAAATTGGCCTCAGTAACACATGAATTCATAAAAAAAAGATTAGGGATGTGTTTTTAATATTTTTTTTTATTTTTGGGAAAGGGAGGTGGGGGAGGGTGCCCCCCCATCACCCCCATCCCCTCATTTCAGATACCCCTGGGTTTAAGGATAGGTGGATGGAAAAATACATTTATAAAATTTCTAAATAGGAAATACAGATGCTCCTCTACTTGAGAACTTACGAACTTTCAGACATACAAACGAAGAGGACTGTAAGTCCAAATTGTGTTCATTGGGCTCCCGTTTCCTGTCCACAACATCAGGTTTTTTTTCTGCGTGCCAATTCCGCCAAGTACGACTTCTGGCCGCTTCTCCCGCCGCGTAGCAGTGTAGCGTGTGTACTCCTAACATCCTAGCTCTTTGTACTTGCGTATACCCTTCATATGATGTTGAATAACGACTTGCGAACATTTCAAGTTACAAACGGCCGTTATCTCATTCATAATTAGAGGAGTGTCTGTACTGTATTTCAAATCTTTATTTTATTTTACTTTTCCTGGAGTATGAAGCTGACAGAAGCTCGGTAACCGAGAAATGTGCTGAGTTACGGCTGGGGTAGGGAATCGCTAATTGCTGATAATTGTTGAGAATAACCAGTGAGAGACAAATGACTCTGGAATAACCCCAGGGAGCTTGGCTGGACCAGTGGCTTCTGGGAATCTATAGCATCACGTCCCACTGCGACCTCAGGCACTTCTGGCTTTTGGTAGCTTTTGGTATTTCATAACACTGCATCATTCAATAACAGGGAAGCAGATGCCAGATTGAATGGTAATTCTGGAAAGAGTTTCCCCAACAAACATAGTGTGGGTCTCCTAGTACATATCCCAGATCTTTTTGCATTTCCACCCTGTATCAGTCAGAGTTCCGTATGCTATGGACAAAATGCAGCAATATTCTTCTATCTGCTTCTGCAACAAAACACAATTTATAGTTTTGCTCAGTGACAGTAATTTGCATGACTGATGACTTAATTGCTTGTTTTTAATTGTGTTATGACGTAAAGCTGAACCTAAAGCTATCGGTAACATTTTACATTAATTGAACCTTCATATTGCATTCATTGAACATTCATAAGTTGCATCCTAACATATCTTAACAGTTATAATATGCATTAATAAAAAAATACAGTTATACGATTGTAATGTTTCTTATCATATAATGTTTCTTTTTAATGTATGTTAAAGGGTTAGGGTGTATACCTGCATGCTGCTTACGAATGTTCTATAAATGCATTATAAAGGCATCATGAAGGTACAGTTAATGTAAAGGGTTACCAGGTCGTCGTCAATATTTTGGAGATTACTGCCCCAACATGTACTATACAGAAATCTGGAGATCCACAATGCCGTCACTTATATACATATATCAGCATCATATTCCCGCCCCCCATTCAGGCCAAGGTCTCGGATGGGTGCAGCCAGGCAGTACGGGTCACACGGACCCACAATCATGCACCACCAGTAATTTAGATGCACCGGTTAACGTAATTGCGTGTATTTGGAAACCGGGTAACACAGACGAAAGTCACATCACGTGGGGAGAACATGCAAAGTCCATACATGGGGGGAGGTGAGATTTGAACTCCCAACCCTGTATGGGTGAGGCAGCAGTGCTACCCCCCAGGCAATCCCCGTCTACATATACAGCACTCTTTTAAAAATATATGCGGTTGATACATGATCCGATGCACAGCCTGCGGGAGTCTTTACAGGCGTAGCTGAAGGTCCAGGGCACTGCCACCCCACTCGTTCCTTGACAGTGATAACTGGAAATGACTGGTTGTGGCTTTGGACTGGGATAAGATCATAAATACATCTCTTATACCCAAGCAAACTCTTCCATCAGGTCACACAATGCAAGTATAATACATCTAGAAGCCTTGCACTCAGCTGAACTTGAGGTCCCAATAGCATCTGTAACCCCTGACCACAAAATTATTATTCCACCTGATGAATGGCAATGTCAAATGCAGGGCTAACCATTTGGATTACACAGGATACATTGTTTTTAAAATATATTCCGTATTTAACAAGAAAGAAAAAAATGTATGAAAAATATGACAGTTAAGGGCGTGGATATACAATTTGAAAGTTGCCCATGCAGTTCATCAGAGACACGTGTCATTAGGGAGCAGATCGGTAACAACCAACCAACTACAACAGCAGCCGTGTTAAAAAGTCTAGTCACATCTGAGAGCTCGCAAATGTTGGCCGCCTTTATCAACGCAAGATACGTCCCCACTCAAGTCTGCATTCCAACAGGCTTCCTGTTTGCCCAGTAAGACCAGAAACCCTCTGGTTCCATGATGGGGACTGCCTTGCTACCCTCAGCCAACAGATGTTTTCCATCTTGGAACAAAAACCCGTCGTTAACTCAAACCTTGGCCCTGCCTTGACCTCCATGGTTCCCACAGCTGTTTGGTAGCTTCCCTATGCCTCCTGAGACCATCTTAGACACTGAATAAGCATTTTATTTATGTTACTGAACCAAGGAGATTCCTCATATGCTCAGAATTCAGACGCACAGCACGTCTCTCTACATCAGACATGACGATCATTGTGTCGTTACCACTGGTCAACGAGGTTCTCCGACACATTGATGAGTGATTATATGCAACAGATTTCATTGCCTGAATATTACTTGGTACATGCAGGCCCAAATTCATAAGCAAAGAAATAAGAAGAAGGAGCACTGGAGTGGAGAAGGATTTATAAGAAGCAGAGTTAAAAGCTCTTATGTCCCATTTAGACTAACTTTTACAGAGGACAAGCAGCCTGCCAATCATAAAATGGCAAGCCAGACACTCAACAGTTTCCATTCTCCGGCAACGACTGGTTTTAAATTTAATCCCTAATATTTAAGCGTAGCCTCTCAACAAGACACGACAGCCCAGAGACCTGAGTAAGAAGCAATTTCTAATGTCAGTGCAGAAGAAGCGATATCCAGCCCAAATGCTTTCTCGACACAGCACAGATGTGAAACCCAAGACCCCCAGGCAGCTCGTAACGACTCCCAGAGGACCGATATTACGCGTTAATGAGGGTAAGCCAGAGGTGAGACCCGCAGGATCCTGCCTGAATCCCTGCCCAGTATGAAGCCGCTCTTCCCCGTCTGTGGGCACCGACTCTGCCCAGAAATGTACCGGGCCACCAGAGCAAATCCACGGGAATGCCATCTGCGTCACTCCCCAAGCTGGGCAAAACTCAGATGAGCAGTTTCAGACAGATGCTGTCGTTTCGGAGCTAGCCATTTAAGGGCTTGCCGGGCTATGAAGTAAGACTGTAAAAATGGATGCTGTGTTGCCCATTGCTGTGTTATAACCGACGAAAAAGAAACACTGCAGTATGGAAGTACAGCACAATAAAACAGGGATGGACTGTAGGTTTATTTAGCCATGCAGTTCATGAGAGACACGTGTCGTTAGGGAGCAGATCGGTAACAACCAACCAACTACAACAGCAGCCGTGTTAAAAAGTCTAGTCACATCTGAGAGCTCGCAAATGTTGGCGCCTTTATCAACGCAAGATACGTCCCCCTCTCTAACCGCACGAAGCCTGCAGATGACAATCATTCAGGAGTAGTGGAAAGATGGCTGCTCATGAGGGTCAAACTGAAAGAAGGGAGGGACCAAAGCAGCCTTACTGGATGGTGCCATGATCAGATTTTGGTGGGGGAGGGGGGGGGCAAAAAACAAGGTTGCATCCACCTTCCATAGAAGAAACATTTATAACATGTTTGGTTAAAGTCATGGAGACGGCAAAAAGGCATTAGTTGTGAGGGAGACAGGGAGTCAAACCTGACACTAGGAATGCAGAGAGAGCAAGTCCAGGCAGGACCAGGGTGGTGAACCTCCCCCCTCCCCCAACACAGCACTTTCTAGACCAGGGGTCTCCAACTCCAGTCCTGGAGAGCTACTATCCAGTAGGTTTTCTATCCTACCTGGCTTCTGGAGTGGAGTGACACCTGTTCCTGTTTATTTACCTGAGAACAGGTGTGGCTCATCAGAAGCCCTTCTAGAGACCTTCTAGACAGTAAAAAGGCAGTGAGTGGCACATGTGCATTCCCTCTTTCCAAGAATGAGGGGAGGGGTCGATGTCACTTCCCTGTATATTTTAGAGCTATTTGGCATAGGCAAAGCACAGTGAATGTGATCCAAGCACAGTCGCGGCTCACCCATCGGCCTAACCTGAAGCCCTGCTTATCATCAGTTCTCGAGATTCTACTACCGATGGGCCCATCGTGAACAATTTATTGGCCAAACTGGTCCATTCTGCTGCATCCAGGTTCAGTCCAAGTTACTGATTCTTGGAGCACACAGAAAGTTACCAATTTTAGATCACAATCTTTATTTTGAGATTCTGTGTTTCAAACGTTGTCAAATAGTTCGACAGGTGTGCTAAAGTGTTTGCATAGTCTTGCAAACCAGCCAGACATCAAAAGCTAAACAAACAACAAACAGCTGGCGATCCCTTATGGAACACTGACAAATGCCCTGAAATAAAAATGGATTTGACTGAATTATAGCACAAAAAGCAAACCAGTAATATAGGGCCTTTAACTCTGCGGTCCTGCTTTCTCTGACCTCAGTTTTGTTTATCACACAGCTTGTCCTTTCACGCTGTGGATGAAAACAAAATAGGCAGTCAGCTCTGACATAAATTGGCTTGGTTATGATTATCCACCCAGTTTACATCGTATATCACACCCACTTAGGACACAAATGCCATTTATTTTCCTGACAAACTCAGAGGCCCATGATGAATGGATGGTGGTTTGTTTTGGGCACGGCATGCGTCCGGTCTGGAGACCGAGCAGCCAAAATTTGTTTTTGGGGCGGGGCTTCACAAGCAGAAGATTTCAGACAGCGAGGGGAAGGGGACGGGACATTTTTTTAACCATTGACTCAATGGTAACTGAAAATTACGTGAACCTCACAACAATCACAGAATGGTCGACATATCCACCCTAGAGTGCACGGGTTCACAGAAATCCCAACACAGGGTCCATAGGAAAAGGATGTTGATGTCACATTCTAGAATGACATGCAACCGGTTATGGGTGTTTAGGACAGCGGCTTTACACCCTGTCCTGAGGCCTTGGAATGGTGACAGGGGTCTGAATGGTCCCATAGTCTACAAGACTAAGAATCAGATTTGGCGCTGGATTTCTCTGGTTATTCCACAGCCGAACGAGCATCTGATTGATACGCCATGGAGGTGCCAGGAATGCAGCAAGGGCAGCCCCAAAACTTTAATAATCTCCGTTAGTCTTATTCTGTTTAAAGTGCTGTTGTGACCACGAGATGTGCCAAGTTTGAGATACTGAGGAAATTTCAGATGGGACAGGAAGACAAAGGCAGATTTCCACAACTGTACACATGTCAAACAACACGGACCCCTGTCAGTATGGAAATGGGAGTCAGCCCTGGGGGTAAAAACACAAAACACATTTTAGTGTTGGAGGAGTGGTATGCATTTTGAAGCATGTCTATATTGAAGCCCCTTTTAAGGCTTTCTCAAGGACGAACCAGAAATTCTCCAGAAGAGCACATCTGTAAGAATAGCAGATTTTCTCTCCAGTACGACGTGGTAGATGCATCTCAGTAATGGCTGTGTCACGGCCTAAACACCTACAATCAGGCTCTTCTGCTCATCGAAAGCTGACATTTTGGAAGAGTCACATTCAGATCTGCTGGCACCTGAAATGTCACTTCATTATAAATAGCACGGCTGTTTCATACCCCATTAGCTGATTCTCAAGCCTTAGTATTTTTTCTGTAAAACAATCATAAGGAATCACCTTTTTTTAAAGGATCTAACCAAAGGAACAGCAGAACCTTGAATCATCAATGTCCGAGGGTGATTGCGTTGTAGAGACAGCAGCTGTATGTTCAGATGTCGGTCCATCTGCTGCTGTTATGCACGCTGGGTGTCCTACCCCGTCCTGCATTTTTACTGGCGACCAGCTCGCCTCAGTTATTCACACGCATACTCGACATTTTCCATGGCACAATTCGGGAGTCCCGCCAATGGCCGTGATAGCCCCCCCTCCACCAAACACACATACGTCCCCCTGGTCCAACTGAGCCCACCCTTCCAGCTGTAACCTCTCTTTGCCCACAAAAAGGAAGCCATGCACAAAAATGTGCCCCCCATACACACAGCGAACCAGGTGATGAGAAATGGATCTCTCCTATGCCAGGGGTCTCAATGAAGAGCCTCAAAAGCATTCACAATTTAAAAAAAAAAAATCATAAACGTAAATGGAGTTGGGGTGAGGGGGTGTCTTTCAGTTACTAGCGCTGCTTGGTCCTCACATGTTACCCAGCATGCTTTGTGGGACTGGCATGTAGAGACCTCCCAGAATCCCTTAGGACAGGACACAGAACCAGACTGACAGGTTCAACTTTTATTCAAAGCTCACATAAATGAAAAGTGTGCTGTGAAATAACCTCCTAATTAGCTTAAAACAAACAAACAACAACAACAAAAAAACAATCTAGTCAGAGTTACTCATATTCCATTACAGGGCCAACAAATTAGTTCCATAACTTTTGATTAATTCAGTTCTCCAAAGCAATTTACCCCAAAAGACCAACTGTGCAAAATCCCCGTCTCCTGAAAAATGGATGATCGCTGCCACATTCCTTTCTTTCAAATTGCCTAAAAGAGTCAAAGCTCTACCACATAATGGTCTGTATTTATCTCTGATATCTCTGGTTCTGCCTGAAGCTGCATCTCATTTGTAAGCACTTGATGTAATGTAGACCTCTGCTGACTGACATTCTCATTCCACTTGTCTTGCTTTTAATTGGTTTTAACAGCAATTACAATCACGTAAATAGCACCATTCCATTCCATTGTCTCTCTCTGTGGGTGTCTCCGTAGCCTCATATGATTGGGAGAATATCGGTAATCAACCGGAAGAAGAGACCCATTGGTCTCTTCAAGAACATGGTAAACACAACTAAAAACACCACTCTACCAACCAGACCTCTTTCCGAACCAGTCCCTTATACTCCAACCCCGAAACTCTGGTCGGAGGAAAACACTCACACAGCTCATGTGAACTTGTTACTGGATGTGATTAGGAAAAGGTCCCTCCCAAGCATGTCAGCTTTGAAATATTCAGAAACAGACGGAGCATGAAATAATGACCCCCAGAGCCCACGCACACACGGTATCACCAGTGATGACAATGTCAGGCCTATCAGTCAAATGACACTAAATGTTTACGACAGAGATGATGACATGAGAAATAGCTTATGAGAGGATATCTGAAAAGTTGCACCCCATGACTGCCTGTGCAGTGATGCGTTGTCTTTAAAGGTATATAATATTCACAATTCTAATTCATTATTATTATTACTCTCAGTAGTTAGGTTTAAAGGTTTAAGGTTTATTTGTCACATGCACAGTTGTATAAGTACAGCATGCAGTGAAATGAGTTTTGTCCCGATCAACCCGACCACACATATACACACATTAGGGGGTAGACAGGTCAGGTAGATAGGGGATACAAACATCACATTATAGGGGGTAGACAGGTCAGGAAGACAGGGGGTATAGGAAAAAAACAAAGAAATGGGATTACATGGGGAGAGAGGGGGAGAATAAAAAAAGCTAGCCGTTTAGCTAATGAGATATCCAACTGAAGCCATATCATTTTCATCATGTCTCCCTCTCCATGGTCCTACAACTGGGCCCCATCTGGGATGAAACCGTAAAACTGGGCGTTATGGCTCCATGTGTGCGACCACCTCGCTTTCTTTAGTGGTCCTCTGGGGGGCGGTGTGTGGTTCAGTGTGCTAGGCCTCTGTGACTGCGATCAGAAGGTCACTTGTTCCAATGTTGTATTCGGCAGAACAGCCTTATGTCCATTAGACCCCTCCCTGAAAACACTGAATAAACGGCTGACTGTGCACTTGGAGCCCAGGCATCACTTTCGCTGGGCTCGGGGATGGCGATGTGAGCCTCAAAGGAGGGCATGATGGGATGCACAAAAATGAGCATTCTGATATACTTCAGCCAATGGCAAATGAAGTGTCACTTCATTTTCATTTTCTTTTTTCTCTCAGTTACACACGGAAGGAGCTCCAGTTTCTTCATATTCCTGCACCCTGTATCTCCGTCTGTGCTATAGACCAGCGGGACCATGGCTGGGACGCCTCCCCGCCACAGCAGGGCGGGGGACCACAGCGGTGAGTCCCCCGGGGCAAGCCGCTCCCCGCTAACCAGGATGCGGCGCTCCGTGAAGACCTGGAGCGGCGTGGGATTCTCCCGTCCAAGTGCTGACGAGGCCGCGTTCCTCGCCAACGTCGGCACAGGCCAGCGGCTGGGAGAGCGGATGCGGCGAGGCACGTCGAGCATTAGGTGGAGGGCTGACGAGGACCAGGGCCCCGGAGGCAGTGTGGACCGAACGGGCCTCTCCGGGGGCTCAGAGATGGCTCGTCCAGCAGGCCGCTCATGTGTGCTTGTGGTCATGACACATTTACAAGAACTGACAGGTCTGCAGACACAGAGATGAGCAGCAACAGAGTCCAACTGGCCCCTGGGTACAGCGCCCCCTAGTGAAGGCCCACTGCCTCGCCCCATGTGACCCCGATAGCTGTACTCTCACAGTCTCCTGTCAGGTATCACGTTTCACACACAGAAGCCTACTGTACAGCCAGTAACAGTAAACCCCCCCAACCCCCATGGAGCACAGTGCACGTATATCCCAGCATTCCAACGCTACACACATGGACTGTATTACGGGACCATTAGTGGCAACGAGCATTTATAATGGAGGCACTTACAAGGGTAGTGGACGAGCCCACAACCTCCAGTGAATGGTAACGCCAACATATCTCTCGATCTCTATCTTCAAGCAGGGCGTGTACAGGGGTGGAGCCACAGCCCCTGCTGAAAGCTGATTGGCCACCATAGTGCTCTCCCCTGTCACTCACCCATTCTAAACATATCATTGGCTAATAATAAGGTTATACCCACTGTATAAACTGTGGCCCCTCACCTTATCCTAGAATCGCCCCATTTTGAGGTGTCATGTTCTGAGTCTGTTCAACCAATGAGCTCCCACCAGCCCTCAGGTAACACCATTAGGTGGCTCTGACCTCATATGCAAAGGTCACTGACAATACAATAACTGAAGTAAGACCCCTGCAGTCTTTGTCGACCTGTCGAGGACTGAGTGGCAGTTTCCTCCTCATAGTCTTTGGTGTTTCTTGTACAAAAACTAAACTTCTTCGTTTAGCTTCTCAGAAATGTTGACAAAAAGCCCACAACAGGGAATGAAAGGACCAGTAATGCTAGACCTGCGTGCTCCTCTGAAGGCCTTTGCCATCCATCCACCCTGGGAAAATGATGCTAAGCTTCTACATCGTGGTCTATTCAGACTCATTTACACAGCTGAGATGATGGGTACCAATAAAAGTTTTGATTTGTTAAGAATGGCATGGAAGAAGACCTTAACTCAAATTCTATACTAGTCTTCCATTCATCCATTTTCTGTAACCGCTTGTCCTATTGAGGGTCCATGTCCTACATGGGGTCTGGAGCCTATCCTGGAGGCTACGGGCACAAGGCAACCCAAGATGGGGCACCAACCCATCGCAGGGCACATTCACTCACACAGGCACGCCTATGGGCAGTGTGGTAATTCCAATTAACCTCAGCATGTTTTTAAATTGTAGGGGGAAGCAGGAAAACCCAGAGGTTGCAGGTAAACACGGGGATAACATAGAAACACACACAAGGAACCACTGTAGAGACTCAAACCAGAGTCACAGAATGTACAGTACATTTGATGGTAAGTACGGAACTCAGTAACTGTATTTTCTTATATGGGGTCTCAGACATGGTAGCCTTTGATGTCATTAAGAAGATCTACAGAGAAGGAGACACATCACAAGTGGAACTGTCTATAACCACAAGCTCTCTCCCCAATAGAGGCAAAAGAATATACTGTGTTTCTAACGTTCTGAGTATGACCTGTGTGAATAGCACCACTGAACCACAAAGGCGCTTTGAAAGGTCACAAGGTCACAAAAAGAGCAGGGTGACGTTATTAGCAGTGCACAGGTGTGCCCCCCCACATCGACGCGAAACGCCACCCCTCCCTTGGGCACATTTAAGCGAGCCCCGGTCTCAGTGCACTCGCAATCCTGTTTCGCAAGACCTTTGTTGAACTTGGAGTGCACGCCAACTGCAAGGCGCTGCCACCTGCCATAACCCCTTGGCCCCAGCTCCCACATGTGCTAAATGGCATCCCCATCCACACGTCGCCTGTGGGAGACAATGGCGCATTCAGCGCCTTCCAAGATCACACTGGCCACTGCCTGTGTTGCTAATCATGTGACCAGTCGTGTGACCTGCAGGATGCCCTGTCATGCAGCTCAGGATATTCAGCTTTACTAGAGCCCCTCAAGGAGTGACACATATTTACAAGAAACAAGGTAAGCAATTAGTAACCACTGCTTCTCTAGTTTTTACAAAAACCTATATCACAAATTATTTTATTAATGAGAGAAAAACATGGTTTTATGAATAATTTGAGAATAACACTAATTATGAAATGGTTGCACATGCAGTCTGTCCTTTTCTAAACCATTCTCTGCCACAATAAACACCACAAAGCATTTCATATAATGTTTGTGGTCTTTTTCTGAGGCAACATAATGAATAGTTTCCTTTTGCTTGCGGTTAACAAAAATGTACCATAATGGTCTTTTTTTAGGTACAAGATCGCAGGTAAATCGGTCACTGAATTTGACGCCTCTCACCTTTCTTTGATTTCAGTCTTTTCAAAGCATCTTTCATGGGTCACTTAACAGAACCTAGGAATACAGGGAACATTCAGGTAAGTCTTTCTGCAGTGAGAGCACATTCAGCTTGTAACCTTTCTACAGGGCTGTGTCCAAGGTAAGTCCTGTACATCTGCCAACGGAAAAGGAATTCAGAACTCAGGTGACTGTTAACAAAGACTGAACAAGCGCCATCTGGTGGACAAAAACAGTCAGTGCACAAAAAACCAGCACCGTGCCCCACAGGAACTATAATTTAGCGAGTAGGATTTCACTAGCCAGTTTTGAGATAAGCATCTCCATGCTCGCCTGTAGTCCAGTACACATGTCTGCGGGGGATGGGGCAGCGCCTGCGAGTTTAAGTCGACAAGGGGTCCAATGACCAAACTTTGAAGTGCAGGGTTTGCACTGGGGGAGCGGGGAGGAGAGGGGGGGATGGGAATGTGTGCCAAAGCGGATGGAAAATGTCTCATGTCAAGAATAATTTATGCTCACCGAGGCCTTTGCCATCACGGAAAAACACTGAGATGAGCAGAGACGCTTCCTGGTTAATGGTGGGGTCATCGGGCGCGTTGAGTGGCCGTGACAAACCCTTTCCATGACAAGCACAACCCCCCCCCCCTGCAGGACACAGACCAAGAAGCAGGTTACATTTGTAGTTGTTACTTCTTTGCTGTGAGGAAGAACTCAAACACTTCAATGAGATGCATCTAACCGGCGCAGGGTGGCCAAGAGGCAGACCGTGATAGAGGCCGAGCTTCCTCAGCCTCGACATGAAATATTAAAGGGTTTACAAAGCGCATCAACCTTCCAGCCTTGAGTCGCCAGCAGGAAGCAAAGCAAAAAAAAAAAAACTAAATTATGAAAGGCAGTTGAATAATGTGTACACAATATGAGAAATATATACACATACAGATGCTCCTCACGATACAATGGTTCGGCTTACGATATTTCAACTTTCTGATGTTGCGATAGTGATGCACATTCTGGAGTCAGTTTTCAATTTTGATCTGTTCCTGGGTTAGCAGTGCGATGCGATACCTTCTATTGATGCTGGGTGATGGCAGCATCCACGCTTCCAGTCTATGTAGCAATACCAAGCACAAACAACGTATTACGTTCTTTTCCTGTGTTTAACAAAATAAATTTGTATTAATTTATCCACTCTTCAATTACTGGTATTTAGTTAGTTACAGTATTTGCTTATTTATTTATCATATTATAGTCATATTTAAGTCACGATATTTCCCACATCTGATAGATTCACTGGAACTGTAATTTAACTCTCAGCACTCGTGTGTCAAGCTTCACCCTTTCGCATCGGCGGTCATTCTGTCCGTACAGATATATAGGAACCGACATGATTAGTGCCTTAGTGCCAAGAAGACAGACAACCTAAGTAAGACCTACTCTTGAGTTTTGGATTAATTATTCACCTTATCATTTTGCTACCTGTGGGTGGAAGCTCCCATATCACAGGAACTGGTGAACATCAAAGGCTGGAGAGGCTGCTGACCTTCTGGAGAGCTGGGTTCCTTGATCGTTGTTTCACCGAAGGCTTCCAACTTCGCCCCGCTCTTTTCATGTTTCTTTCTTTTTTTTACTAAAAGGCGTATGAAATTCTGCACCCTGACATTGAAATAAACGCCATTATCCCTGGGACGGACAGTCCCTCGTGGGCCCATCTTGAAGACTGCGAAAGGGTTAAGCAAATCAAGAACCTTCAGACCCCTAACAAGGAGAAGAAAGGAGAAAACACACCTGAAAGCAGCTTTTAATGAAATGGACTTTCCAAAGGAATTCCAGACAAAACCCAATGATGGAGGCTTCTTGCATTTCAATCTGATAACACCGACCGACTCGCCCTACCCGGCCACCCGCGCGGACTTCCGTCGCTGGCGAGCGCATGCAGGAGAACACCTCCCTTTGTTTGGCTTACTGTCACACAATGCAATGTCATTCAATGTCAGGTGATGAGGCTATGAGTGGGGGAGGGGGATACTGTCCATTTAGAGCGTGAGGGCCTGAGTGGATTGGTAGCTGTAATACAGAGGCCAGGAGGAGTCCCTTTATAAACAGCTCATGACAGAGGAGCACTTTCCAAAGAACTTCCTGTGTGATGAAAGGGCTTCCTGGTACCAGGGACTTTTGAGGTTTTGGAGGATCAAACAGCAACCCCACACACATCCATGTCTGGCAGCATATTGTATTACTATACAAATGTCTCTACGGCCTTGCGCAGAACATTTCATAATGTCACGCGATCAGTTATTTTGAGGGGGCATGGAAAAAAAAATAGATACGGATTTTATTATTTTATATAAAACTTGCGCGTGCAGACACACGCACACAGGATTGTAATCTTTGTGGGGACTCTCCATTCATTTCTATGGGGAAAACTCTAATCCCAACACGACGACCTTAACCCCTACCCAGCCCTAACCTTAACCATAAGTAACCCAACAAAATTCGAGACTTCTGGCATTTTTGTTTTTTTGCATTTAGAGATCTTTGTGGGGACCTAAAAAGCAGGTTTTTATTACACTGTGGGGTACAAGTGGTCACCACACACACACACACACGCACGCACACACATTACAATCACAATATAATGGTACAGTACTGTGGTTTATGCACCAAGAATGGGAACACAAGTTGGAGAGTAAAAGGATAGCATTGTTCAGAGAGCTATATAATTTTAAGAGAGTAGTATACATTGATTTCCATGATTTGAAGGCCCAGTAGTATGAAATGTAAGTTTATTATGGGGTACTAAAACCTTGTGGGGGTCACATTGTGCAGAAACAAAAACGGATCCTGCGTGCCCCTCCCACTGAGCACCTGCACATTATAATCTGCTAAATTCTCTACAGTCACGGGTGGGGAGTCAAGGTGTCAGGGCCGGTGTCGGCCAATGTCACTGGGGCCTCAAACCAGATACCTACCCCCCAGGTCTTATAAAAACCCAGCTGAATAAACAGCATCAGGAACCCCTGATAGGGGAGCAGGCCACTCAATAACAGCAACCGTTCCTGCGAGGGCAGAATACCCATAATGCCACAGCTCAAAGACCTGCCCCATCTCCCCTAAAAGTCAGCAGGACTGGACACTGAGCCCCATAACAGACTCCTGCATGCCGAAACCCCCCGGATTAGAAAACCAACTGGACACATGTGAGCAGACGCCCTGCAGGAGCGTAATGCCTCTAGCAGGTGCACGGGTAGTGTGCGCTCTGTTAATCTTCAACAGGGGATGCCGGAGAGAGGGAATTATAGGTCACTGAGAGGAGAGCTTCGCACCAGCTAGGTTTCTGGACAGGAGACTGAACGCTTTGACAGAGGATTAGCCATGGGGGAGGAAGGACCTTGTTTTTGGAGGGAAGAGAATATTCTTGTCCTCTTGGCTACCCCCTTCTCACAGTGGTGTGTTACCCCAGGAAAAAGACAGCTTGCCTTCAACTCACTTCACACCATGAACTCTCCATCCCTCCACATCGCTGGCGCGATGGGAAACAGGGCAAGTCAGGTACGCGGTTTCCTCAGTGGGCCAAAACAAAATGAAACCGGCCAATCAGGCGGCCTCTTTGCAGGTTAGTTAAAAAAAAAAAAGTACAGCAGTCACATGACCTCACTGACCAATGGCAAACAAGCCAGGTCCATAAAGTGACTTAAAGTGAGTAGCCAATGACAGAGTCTTTCTGGTTCATTAACACCAACAGCAGCGCTACTTGCTAATGCTAACCTCCATGCATGCTAAATCCTCCGGTCGCTGTCCTGCCATTAATGCCCTCTGCAACCAATGAGCTACACTGGGAAAACAGGCACTGGGGGGCAGTGGAAAACACAACACGGCTCCACAGGAACTCACCCCAGTGCCAGGGAGAGAACAGCAAGGCGCAGTGGAAGGACTGCGGCCTAATTTAAGACATGGAGGGCGGGTATAACGTTACATAATGTTTTTAAAGCAGTGGGAGAGGACAGCTTGGGTGGAAACCCCCCCGCCCCCAGACCCCGTCACGGTATTCCCTCACATTCTGAAATGAGCCCTCTACCTCACACAAACCCTTCTTGGCAGGTTCAGGGTGGATACATCTGCTGAGCCTAAAGGAGGTGAATAGAGGATCGTTCTTGTGCCTAATGTGACCACACAGGCCTCCAGGAGTTAAGATGGACTATGGACCAGCCCCGAAAACCAATCCTCTGTAGGACTGGGTCTAATCTTCAGTGTGATCAGTTATGAAGTGTTCCACCAAATCACCTTTGTGTATTTTGTTACATAAAACGGCCCATTATATTGAAGTCAGGGTGGTACATCTTTTCATTTAAGTGGACTTTTGAAGGGGCTAAGCTGTGAGTCGACTCTCTGTGTCACGCTCAGGTACTGAGACTCAAAATCAGGCCAAGTGCAGGAATAAGAACATATTACCCAGCCTTCTAAGGGTCCACTGGTGACCATACTGGCCAGACAGGGAGTTTACAGCCATTCCAATGTGTTCTAGGGGGACAGGGATGAAAAATCCATTAGGGCAGGAATAACCAGTACACAGACTAGGATTGTTCACTGACTGGCACTGGTTTAACTCTGAGTTCGGTCCAATAGCTTAAAGAAGGCAACTGCTGACAGCTCGGGCTGAGTAAGACCCGTATCAATAATCAGACCCACCCAGTGGTCACAATTTATGGCGCAGTGCTTGAGTGCTAAGCGGAAAAAAAACTGAGCGTCATATCGCCCTTCCTTATTATTTAATCATATATTTAAACTGACTGAGTCGTACTCTCCGCTTGCATCTTCAATACAAACACAACTCAACTCATCACTTAAAAATTGTTATAGACCATTAGCCACTGTAATGATTTCCCTTCTAATTTTGATGCTGTTTTCAAAGGGAGAAATAAATATTGGCAGTGTGTGGCTAAGGGTGCTTGGCCTCTGTGCCAGTGATTGGAAGGTTGCTGGTTCGAATCCCATATTGGCAGAACAGTCACTTGCCTGCTGGGCCTATAAGTTAGGTCTGTAACCCCAAAGCCTGCTCCAGGAGTGCCAGATAAATGCCTGACGCTGGGCTCCATATTTCATTCTCACCTGTGTCTGTATTTCTCAACAGAGAGCAAGATGGAATATGCAACAAGGAACATTCCAATGTACCTGCACCCTTGTGAATAAAGCATCATTTCATCCTGATGGAGAAAAACATGTTTTGCTGAACAGATAGATGGACCTTTTTCCTAGGGGTCTGCTTTGCATGGTGGAGGACAATGACACTGATTCATAAAAAACCTCCTTAGGTTCATCGTAACCATAGGGAGCATATAAGTTATGTTCAGTTTTAATGTGACAGAGTGATGGTTTTACTGTTAAAGTGCCACTGTGTGATGGTCACATTACAGTGGGATGTTTGCAGTGTTACAGAGCAACAGCACAATGGTTTATAATAACATAGGACCAGAGTAACGTTTCATGCAGAATGACGGCTTCAGCATAACAGTGAGACGGCACTGAAATCCGTAGAGGTGGAAAGTTCAGGTCCATAAAGTACAAATCCAGACCAAGGTTTTGTTTCAACCAACCAGTTGAGTGCCTTGTGACTGAGATTCTTTATACTCAACTTGCTGGTTGAAACAAAACCTTGGTCTGGATTTGTACTCTCTGGACCTAAACTTTCCACCTCTGGGAATCTGCCTTCCATGCCAATCCTGGACAACTAAAGTTCACGGACAGGCCCCAAAGGAAGGGAGTCATTAGCCACAGACAGGAAGCACCACTTTGACCCTCTAATACCCAACCTAGTGGTGTGAGCCTGGGGGCGCTGTTCCCGGACGCCTCCCCTCCCCGCGCCGGACAGAAATATAAACACAGATGAAGCACAGGGTGGCTGGGATGATGAAAGATGAATGACACTAATAAAACAACTGGGAAACTGAGCCGAGCATGTGACGGACTGATGGAAATGAACAAAAACATGCAGATTTGTGCTTCAAAATCTTCATCATTGCCCTGGGCACCCGGAATGGTGACATGATTCCACTTTCAGCTGGGGACAATGCTCAGAGCTTCCTTTTCTTCGTACAAAAAAAAAATGTCTAAATGAGACAAAACAAAACATCCGTCCTTAAAATTGGAGTGAACTCTCATATTGAAATGACGTTCCAACAGGAGGTCAGTAACAGGAAACATGGAAGAGAAAAAAGGGGCGATGGGCAGCTAAAGTGGGATGGAGGCAGGAAGAGGATACAATAGCAAAGAGAGCTGGTGACCGGCAAGAGGATGCAATGCTAACGACAGCTAGTGCTTAGCTCCTGGCCAGGGCTCCCGATTTGGTCAGCTGGCTGGCTTGGCATTTTCAGTTCAAGACAAGTCTGCACGCACATGCACACACATTTACATGCATGTACCTGTAGCAGTTTTATTACCTTGCCTGTAGGGTTTGCAGATTACCCCAACGCTTCTGGTGTAGCTAATTTTAGGTGCATGATGGAATAATATAGATTTGTCGTAAGATTTCTTGCGTGAGAGTCTGAAAGCATGAGTGTCACATCACATGCTGGCAGCCTTGCTCGTGGCTGATAAACGACATTGGGCAGTAGCGGGCACAATGGCAGATACATAAAGCCCTTCTGATGGTTAACTGTGCCAGCCAAATACCCATCAGAGGGCAGAAAATGCTGGGACTGAAGCTCCGTGACTCTAATGACTGGAAACGGATTATTCCGGAATGAAGAAACACACGCACATGCATGTGGGGCACACGTACGGACAGGCACGCACAAACGGCAACAGACACATACGCACACAGAATTCTGGGAGCTAAGAAGCATGTAAAGAGGCACGGAGACAATGGGCCTGTCCTTACCTGAACCGCCACAAGCACAATCCCCAAAACACAGTGAATCAGATCAGGAGACCCATTCTGTCCAGGAAACAGGCACCTTGACAGACTCACCATGGAATGACCCCCTAGACTGGCTGTGACTGTGGATTTCCAGTGATGTCAGTGACCTGTTAAACCCACGTTCACTTCTGCCCTTAGAAAGTCTATGGGGCAGAGGCGAGAGCAGAAATAATCCAGCGACACAATACAGGCGACTGCTGTGCATGCTAATACACGCTATCGCTAAAGGCATCACATTAAACCACTTTGCACAACAAGAAATGGATGCTCCAAGAATCATTAGAAAAAATAAATAAAACAATTAGTCTCAGTGGGCTAGTTTAAATGTACACATATAAGTACACTGAGGTATTTTATTGGGTGCCATTCAGGGCTAGGACTGAAGAATTGGCAATTCTGAAAAATGGGTGGATAAAGCTTTCAAGGAAACAGCGTCAGGGATACAGGATTTTCAACACCCCACCTGTCAGTGAATCAAAGGGTCATGCACCCTGACAATCTCTACTTTGCCAGCGCCAAAAGAGGAAGTTACCAGCCGCCTGGCACGAATGCGCAGAATTCCTGGTGCCATGTCACCTGTCAATAACTCGAGCAAGGAACCACAAAGAAGCAACCAGCAGAATGAGGCACGTTCGACAAACAATCCGGAAAAAAAACGTCAATGAAAATAAAAAATGTGTCGCCTAAGAGGCTAAGAGCTGATGTGGCGTGGGTCTCGGAATCTACTGGGACTAGTGTTGAGTTTCAAAGTCCACTCCATCTGCTAAATGTTTATGGATGTCTTATCAGCAGAGAGATTCAGTGACTCCCTCAGGGACGGTGCACCGCGATTCCTTCCGTCGGTCACAGAAGACATTGGGGACGTCGTCTCACGCAAAGTCCACGTCTTCCTTACACCCATGAAGCCAACGAAATCCAGCTGTACAAATTGTCATCTAAGCAGACACTACTGGAGCGAATACAAATCAAGCATGTTGCCCTCTGGTCACGAATTTCAGTTCTTGACTTCCCAGTATCTGTTGTTCTCCCCTCTGCACCCCAACCCAATGAGAAAAAGTGAGGAAACCCAACAAACGGATGGAGCACGTGATGATGAAGGGACTCTGAAGGCATGGGGTACAAAGGTGAACAGGTGAATATCCAGAGCAGCGAGAATGTGATTTACACTTCTACTGGCCAGGAAATTCTTGAAAAGTGAAGATGAAATTCCATTCTGTTCCATTCCATTCTATTCTCAGGTATGGGGTGGGTGGTCCACAACTACAGCAGCCGGGAGGATGTGAACAGAGGCCAAAGCAGATCAGCTCCATCTCCGGAAAGACAGTGGCAGCCAGGGAGTGGGCTGTCAGCTCAGAGAGAGATAACGGTGAAGGACGACTGAGTCCAACTCCAGTCCAGGTATTGTGAATGAAAACAAAGCATTTCCAGAGTCTGGTGGAAAAGATGGGGCTTCTGGCCCAGAACTGAGGCAACATGGAATGAAGCAGCGCTTCAGAGCTGTATGTATGTGGGCCCAGATTCATAAAGGGACTGTGACTCATCCCAGGCAATTATAAAATCAATAGATCTTGGAGACCCCGCCTTTTAACCAACGGAACCTCTCACATGACGTTCTATGATGTGTCAGTGGTCACACATGGTGAAATTGGCAACTGAGTACACTACACAAATAAATCAATCAACTGGTAGCATGACAGGAAATGTATAAATTATGCAGGGTCTTTTTTTTTTTTAATCGAACATCCATTAAAGCGCCACAGGGGCCAAAATGACAGACTCGAGGAAGCACTCAACTGATAGCAGACATCTCAGTAGGCCTCACTGATCGCCCACCAGCTGTTCTGACTCAGAAGGTGTTGCTGCTCTGGGTGGACACCAGGCAGTACCCAGACAGCCTGGCACCACCTGCCTTGATAAGAGACAGCTTGGCATCCTTGTTCAAGTCTTCAGCCCTCCAACTTGGTGCCATGGATGACTCCCATCCTTACTGTCAGGAGCCTTGGCATCATCAGCTCTCTTAGACTCCTCCCCGCCCACGCCCCCACCATGGGCAATGTTCAAGAGCCCCGCTATAACTGTCAGGCCGTGCTCCTTAAACATGATGTATCAGCTTTCAGGGAAGTGTAACGAAGCAATCCTTAGCTGGCATGAAAAAAACACCTCCACCCAGCCCAAGCAAATTGTAAGCATTAAGAACAGCCTTACATTTCAGAGAAAATGAAATGAAATCTAAATCACTTGCCATTGAGGGCAAAGTCTAGGATTACATGTGTATGCACCTTGTGGGGAGGGAGAAAAATGCTAATTACAGGCTAAGGGATCACGCATCTAATGTTTTCCTGACGTGGCGGCGCATTCTGAAAATTCCCCTGCAATGTCGACACGTTCACGTTCAGCTTTTGTTTTGACATTTAAAAGAGGAGGTTGGAGGCCGATGCCCTCGCTGGAATCCCTTGAGAGGCCCTCAAAACCAGAAACGCTTCCCCCCAAGTCTCCCCAGGTACAGGAATGGTGGACTCGTAGGCCTGCCAGGTCACGTGACCCGGGATTTGTAACATTTTCCTAAAAAGTCTATGCCATGCCACCGCATAAAAATCAGACAGGACATTCCCGTGCGGCAGCAGGCTTCCCCTCCTTACAAGGCCAGTCAATCGGCACAGTGGATAAAACTAGCTGCACTCTAGCTGTCAGGCTGAGGGGGCTTTCAGGCGCCTGTATAGGAAGAACTGAACCCAGTGAAAGTGTTTAGCTAAGCATATTAAACAATTCGAATTAGCTGGGAGTGAGACTTTGAGAAAGGTCATGCCCCTGGCCTATACGTTTGTCGCTCCTCCAGGCTTTTATGTTTTCACACTCGTACACATTTTAAAGGCCTTCAGGTAATTATTTCAGGCCCGACTAAACGTAAATCACAGTGATGTTGCTCCTCAGCATCTAGCAACACATCAGTTATCACAAGTTATAATTGCAAGCTGGTATCAAAGGGCTACCTAAGGAGCTCTCGAATGTGACTCTATTTACTTTGTTGGTCCAGCCAATAGAACAACGAGGTGAGGTGGAGGGGCGTGTCAGAGCTCAACAACACTCTCCTATTAGCTGGTGCAAAATGAGTGCTGGAAACACTGTGGCTAACTGGAGGTTCTGAGAAAAAGGCCCGCCCTCCAGTACGATGTGGTAATGCTGGCCCCCTTATCGACTCTCTCCCCCTCCTTCCACCCCTTTGCTCCTGTGGCACAGGTTCACCAGTCCCCGGAGGCCACGGCAATGGTACCAGTTACCTCACCAGTGAGGCCACCAGCATCAAGGGCCAGATTAAAAGGACGGGCCTTTCTTCGTGCCTCAGCCACACAAGAATCAAGAAAAAGAAAAGGAAGGAAGTTTTCCATGTATTTCATGTCCCTAAATAGCAAATATCTTTCGGACATTGCATCAAGCTCCAGAGCTGATTGCGGAGAACAGGTAGAGTTACCAAACAGGTTAGAACGGGCAGCACGTGGACAACAGTGAGTTAATCGGGTGATAAGTGGCTTTCTGCACTTCCCAGACTTAAAGAATGTCCCCTGCCTGATCGGAGACTGTGGCAGTCTTAGCTGGGGGGTGGAGGAGTGATATTTCACAGCAGGCTATGCCAAGAGGCACACATTCCAGTCTGATACGTATTATGTGCCTTTTTTAACAGCGAAAGATAACTATCAGAGCTGAGCTGAGCTGCTTTCTCTGAGTAGGAATGAAAGCTCAAGATAGATTTAAAAATAAAAACAAAGTAATCTAATTATGCTGTGTACAGTTCAAAGCGCAGTGTTCTACAGATCATCCCTGAGCTTTTAATTACACTGAGCATACTGTGAGATCGCAAACAAACGTTTGATGAATATTGAGCGTTCTGGATGATGAAACTGGCTTGTGAAAAGCAACCGTGTAAAGCAACTGTGTAACACTTAATACCAGCAAAAGGTCTGTGGTCTACGGAGATCATATGGCTGGGACGATGGAATATGATGGGAAATGCAATTCACAACACAGAGGCTGACCACATTTTTGGAGCTCAAAGACCTAAGATATGCCAACCTACAGCCATCTCACCAGGGGTTATTCTAGGATTTTATAAGATGGGGGCATAAAAATGGCCGTAATTCATACACTGAAGCCAACCTTATCATCAGCCAATAACATGTTTTGATTCGCTGAGTGACAAGGAAGGGGCACTCCGGGAGCCAATCAGCTTTAGTTTGGGGGCCAGTGCCCCCGTGGTCTCACCCCAGCATGCGTCCCTGCATCTCACCCACTTATTATGGCCCAGTCAACATGGACTCAAGACCACCTCCAGCATCCTGCTTGTGCTAACATCAATCCCATTCCCAGGAAGCGGCGGTCATGATGCACGGACACAGAACATAGACGTCTCCACCTCTACTCTCCCATAAATGAACATATCCAGATGATTCAGTCCAAGGGCGTTGAAGCCTGGTCCTCAGGGGCTACAGGGCAGTGCTTCATTCCACATTGTTTAAACTAATTATTTGGACAGCAAGTCTCCTTTGCCAGGTGTTTCAGGTTTAAGTCATGCTCTAAATAAAATGGGTCCCAAAATATTGGGACCGCCTACTGGACAAGAGACCCTGGGTCTGACTTCTGAGACGACAGCGGGGTCTATAGAGATGAGGCAGAGAGGTGAGGAGGAAACAGATGGGGGTCAAACCCCCACAGCCACTTGACCATCCAGTGCGAGAAGATGGGAGCCCCGGGGAAAATTATGAAGATGGAAAAACATATAAATCCCTGGTTTTAATTATGGTTTTGGGGGCTTTTTCGCTTCTCAATCAGGTCCTCTGCTAGTCAGGCTACCGCTAGCACAGTGACATCTTTCACTGTCTGCAGTGCCCCTCTCTGAAAGCAGAAGCTACTTCCACTCCAAACCGTCTTCCGTTTGCAGACATTTTGCAGCCATAAAGCCAGTTCTATATTGGGCATATGAATGTGATCCACATTCTTTCCTATTGTCAATTAGCGCCTTTGCTCACATAAATAGCTCTCATCCCTCTCTAGCGAGAGCGCTGTACTGAGCTTTCAGGACTGTGGCACCCAGGGGTGGCAGAGAGGGCCTGGTGAGCCACGGTGATGTTTACGGGTGGATGAGGGGGGCGACAAGGGGGCTAAGGGCAGCGGGTCATGTGCCTGCCCGTGAGTGTTTTATTAGAAGGCGTGCATGCAGTTTGCAGGGACCATGAGTGAGATAGGAACGCAGAGGGTTATGAGATCCAACATGTATGAAAGATTATTCCAGAGGCTCACAGCAATGTTGCATGTGTGTGTGTGTGTGTGTGTGTGTGTGTGTGTGTGTGTGTGTGTGTGTGTGGGTTTGGATTTTCTACATTGTGGGGACCAAATGTAAAACTTCTCATTTTTTAGCTTGTGGGGACATTTTTCACAGCCAATCCAGTGGCGGATACAGAAAGCAGCAGATGGGTGGGCCTGGATTAGGTCTGGGTGGGTCTGAATGAAGCTCAGCGTATGTTTTCTTGGCCCAGCTTATATTCTTACAATATGGTGACAAGCAGGGTGAAACCCACACAGAATTATAGGTGCGGGTGAACATAACGTCACTCAACACACATAAGAGAGTAAGTTCTGAATATTCATAATATGTGTTAGTAATACATAATTGTAAGGATTCCCAAGACAAAACAACATTCAATGTAATTAGTGAAAATTAAAATGAACAAAAAACTGTTTAATAAAAAACATATACATTTTTTAAGAACATAAGAACTATACAAACGAGAGGAGGCCAATCGGCCCATCAAGCTCGCTTGGGGAGAATTTAACTAATAGAGGGTGGAGGTACCCCCAAAATATCAATATATACCATAAATTTATATAAATCTGTGAATGCAATAAAAAAACAAGACTTTTTTGTAGTTATTTTGTATAAACATATAATTACAAACCTGTCTGTGTGTATGTGTGTGTGTGCGTGTGTGTGTGTGTGTGTGTGTGTGTGAACAATAGGAAGGTCATCAGGCTTCCACACTTCCTTGCACTCAGGATCCTCTTCCTCCTCCCCTTCCTCCCTCCACCCTGCCCTCCCTGCCCTGTCATCTTCTATCCTTCCCAAAAGCACATGGAGAATTTTGCTCATGGAAATCATCTCCGATCCCGCGCAGCAACGCCAGCATCAGTCTGTCAACATCCTTTCTTTACGGGGCGTTAAGAGGGCTTACACTGCCCATCACAGGAGAACTGCCCCCCTGCCCCCCACACCCAAAACCCACCCCTGGTATTCACAGACTTGGGGAGAGCATGCAGGGTCACAATCTGCAGACCAGATGAAGAGTCAATGAGATATGGTCTGACAACAAAAAAGAAAACACACACAAAAATTTAACAGTACAACAATTATTCCCTACAGTGGAGACAACAAAAGGAAACTCCCCACATCGACGTGCCAAAAAAACAATGGTGTCACTATACAGTCATAGCGGACGCTGACTTAAGCGCCTGAAAAATAGTCCAAAGAGGTGTTTCAGAGTTTGATATAAACCACAGGCACCTGTGGGGACACCGCAGGAGAGGGGTCCTTACACATGCACATGCTGGGCCGTTCCATCACGGCATGTGAGACGGGGGCAACTGGGCCACCGCTGGCAAAACTCGCTGCAGCTGCAGTGCCACCTACTGGCCAGAAGAGGGGTGAAGTTCCGCTGCGACACAGTCGCATTTCCTTGCGGCTGCGGAACACACGCCTCCTCTTTACCTTTTGGGCCGCAGGGAGAAATGCGACACCACTGCATTTCGGAAGGTCGTGGCCGTCGGCCTACAGGTGGCACGCGAGTTTTTTCCAGCCTTATTCATGTCCCATGTCACTAAGCTGTCACCTGGATACGCAGAGCTCTGATTGGTGCATTCCAGCTCACAGTAACCTACTGTTTCCTTTCTTCCCAATCACACCCTTGCTAACAGCAATAATGAATAAAAGCAATGTCCTTGCCCATGCACCCTGTAACCACCTGACCACTAACCTGGGACTCCCTATTGGGTAAGAGGTGAAGCCATTTGCCTGCCTTCGAATACCCAGGACAGTCTGGCCGGGACCCACCCACCGAGCTGGACTCCGAATCTGACTTTATGGGTAAAAGCATGGGGCTTTGACCTACCCGCTCTGCTCGCTCCCACCAACATTGTCCGGCTTGCCTGCCAACACCACCACAAATTCAAAGGCAGGGTACTTGGGGAGGGTGAGGGGGGAGTGACTCCCACATGAGACACGCCTCGTGTGGCACCGAAAGTGCTTCTTTCGTTCTTATTCCGATTGGGCCCAGATGTGCACAATGAGTAGAGTTTCAGGAGTTTAGCAACTTTAACTGGAAACACTCAGTCTTGTTAGTGTGGCCAAACCGGCTCTCCCATCCAAAACCAGATGCTTTGGACTTCTATTTTTTCTTTTTTTGCACTAAGACCCTCTAAAATGACACACATCCACCCCCCCCCCCTTCTCTACTGCAGAAATCTGCAATTAAATGCCTTAATAGGATCTCTCAAGAGAGATTTTATGGATGATGTAGGGCCAGGAAATGAGAACAATGTCAGGCACCGCAGTGAATCCCGTCACAGGGGCGGAAATATTTGTTTCCCTTTCAACAGTTTCCAAAAAAAAAAAAAATCACTCCAGGTCTCATCCTATTCAAGCACAAATGTACAAGACTCCAGGGCACTGAACACAAGGTCAAGATAGCCGTTATCAGCATATGCTCAATCCAGAAAGACACAAGGCTGGCGTATGATGCCATCTGGGTCAAACAGAGGCATTTCGGGAGACTTAGCTGGTCATTTTAATTCCGCTTTTCAGATTAGAGTTAATTTCAAACGTGACGGATTGATCCAGCAACAGTGAAGTCGGGATGCCACACGTATTTCTTTGTCTGGGAAGAGGGTCACAGGAGGTCATGTGGGGTTTGTACCAAGGTCAGGAAACTGGAACTAATCTGTTAACGACGCAGCAGTCCTCACAGCGTCTTATACTTTTGACATCAAGCCGGGTGCTGAAGTGAATTCCTCTACCAAATGTATTCTGTTTAGTATAAATAAATGCATGCCCATCTGCTATAGAAACATAACTCATTTTTTAATAGAAGCTTGAGAGAGGTTTATTCTGTCCGGGTGCAGAGACATTTAAGAGTAACAAGAATGGAAAAAAAACAAACAAACACAGACCCCGCCCCTTGCCGGGTATCCGCCTCGACATCACTGTGACCTCATCACCTCTGGTAGTGTCAGAAAATGACACTTCACTGGGCCGAACCCGGTCACTGGACCGAACCCGGTCACCCAGCTTGCCCACCCAGAAGACTCCCATGTGTGGGCTTTTTCAGCCTGGGCTAATTTAGGAGGATTTACCGGTTTGTGAAGCTGGAGAGGATTTGTGGTGTGTGTGTGTGTGTGTGGTGCGTGTGTGTGTGTGTGGGTGCGTGTGTGTGGGTGTGTGTGGGTGCGTGTGTGGGTGTGTGTGTGTGGGTGCGTGTGTGTGTGTGTGTGTGGGTGCGTGTGTGTGTGTGTGTGCGTGTGTGGCGCGTGTGTGTGTGTGTGTGTGTGGGTGCGTGTGTGTGTGTGTGTGTGGTGCGTGTGTGTGTGTGTGGGTGCGTGTGTGTGTGTGTGGGTGTGTGTGTGGGTGCGTGTGTGTGTGTGTGTGTGTGGGTGTGTGTGTGGGTGCGTGTGTGTGTGTGTGTGGGTGCGTGTGTGTGTGTGTGGTGCGTGTGTGTGTGTGTGTGTGTGTGTGGGTGCGTGTGTGTGTGTGTGTGTGTGTGTGTGTGTGTGTGTGTGTGTGTTTGGGGGGGGGAGATTTGTCATAAAGATTGTCTCTAAAAGAGAAAAATAAAGAAAAAAAAAAAAAAAACAATATGAAGCTATAA
>JABFEA020000017.1:9076364-9115490 GCA_019775915.2 Cyphomyrus plagiostoma | reverse complement strand
TCAGGATCAGAATGTGTTTCTTTAAGCCAGCGCTGTAAGCAAGTCGAACGCACCCAATGACTGGACTGGGGAAACAAACTAAAACGCGGAATTAATACAGAGGACTAATGACAACAACCTAATGACAGAAACAGCTGATCACATGGGGATCCCACACGAGGTTAACAAGGGGGCGTGACACACGGAAGGAGCAGACGATCAGGGCAGGACAGGGGTAATGTTGGGGTAAGATCTTTATCGTTTTGGAAGTAATTGAGAAAAAAATGCTCTTTTTTTATCCTGCTTGTTAAAATGCTTTTTTTATCCTGTTAATTTTGTTTTTAAATAAAAAAAAAAAAAAAAAAAAAAAACATATTTAGGTGTAATTTTGGGGGTCGGGAACCACCATTATTTCTTATGGGAAAAATTCTATCAGAACTTGCACTTTTTAGGATTCAATCCGGAGTCCGGAACGGATTAAGTTCGAGAGCCGAGGTTCCACTGTATAGTACAGAATTTGGATAAATACAAGAAAAAAGAAAAAAAAACAAAAAAAAAAAAACACCGCATGAGATGTTTACTCTTACGAACGTTTGGGAGATGGGAAGCACAGCTGCATGGACCATGGACACTGCCATCGCCAGGCATTAGTAGAAGGCATCGTACGCAGTAACCAAAGACCAAAATTCAACGCTGACTACTGCATGTGTAAAGCCGATTTATCGCAGGTCGGACCATCATAAAAGCGAGCAGCATCTGCCCTCAGGCGCCGTTGCTGTCTCCGTCACCATGACAGCAGACTGATTTGTGCCCCGGGGGCGGTGTGCTTAGGTGTGTGGGCCTCTGACACTCTGGCCTCCTACTTTGTACTGGGGGCTGTCCAGTGGGTAAAGCTGCATGGCTTCTCTGTACAGCTTCTGGTCCTTCGCCAAGTTCAGACACTCTGGGAAGTGCTCCTCACCTGGCAGCCATGGAGCACAGGACATGGGCAGGTGAGGGAGAGACAAAGGTATGATAAACAGCACCATAAACAGGATTGATGTTTCTCAACCCAGTCCTTGGGGGCTCTGAGCCGGTCCACATTTTTGCTACCTCCCAGCTCCCCAACCAGATATTCTTGAATGAATGATTGGTTGTTTCAAGTGTGCTGGGAGGGAGCAAAAATGTGGCCTGTCTGGTGAGTCCATGAAGAGTGGATTGAGAAACACGTGGGACGAAACCAGCAGGAAGTAACGGACATGTTGTCCTTACAATGAGGGTAAGGGTTGCATGATACACACATTACTGAACATCCCGTAAGGTCCATACTACACAGGAAGCAAAATGTCACTCTCACCACACTTGCTGATATGCTGCAGGGCCCTGCCGTATCTCTTCAGGTGCATGTCGATGGAGTATCGCTGATAATTGGGCTCCATCTTCTTCAAGGCATTAAGAAATGGAAGGTACTCCTTCGGGTCCTTGAGGAAGAGGAGAATGGCAGCCATCGGTGGCGAAAGTGAAATTGGAGGGGGGGGGGGGAGACTACATTTCCCAGGGATCCTCACTGACCTTCTGTGACTTCTCCGCCACCATGAGCACGAGGTCGAAGTCGTAGGTGCCCAGCGAGTGCTCATACAGCTCGTTCACGTTGACCAGGAACAGCAGGTATTTCAGGCTCTCCTCTGCACTCACCGCGTCTTGTTCTGTGGGAGGATTCACTACACACACAGGCAGACAAGCGCACACAGGTTTAACGGCCATTCTTCTACAGACGCAAAGTTTCACTTTTCAAAACAGATGCATCCATTTTACCTCGAAGCTCATGGACCTTCTGTAGGGCGATCTCTAGCTCTGGAACAGTCTTCTTTACATGTGAAGTCAAAATCGACAAACAGTATCTGTGCAAAAAAAAAAAAGAGAGAAAATTCTAAAAACTTATAACAGGGAGTGCAAGGATTTGACAAGTAATCACCTCTCCAGAGTGTAGGGAAAAACTGCAGATGCCACAAGATACATACTTACTTGTGTGGGTCTAAAGTCTCCATGGTTGTCCTAAGAGCATCACACACCGTATCCACCTTTGATCTAGAACTTTCTGAAGTTGGCATGCCAGCAGTCTGGGATGGACAAGGGTACATCGTCTTGGTGGTATCCTCCTCCCTTAATTCATTCAGAAATCAAATTTATAGAGATTAATCAACAGATGTATTAAATTCTCCGTTTTACAAATGAGAACAGCAACTGGTATTTTTGTTTGCATTCCAAGGAGCACAAAAAGCAGTCATACTTGAGCTCTGTGAGGAACAAGTTGACGTGGCTGACTGAATCGATCTGCCTCAGGAAAGTCTCCACGTTCTCCAGAAACATCTGTCGATGATGAGGTGAGGGTTCCATCACTTTAAAACACCACACTGCACTGATAACACAATGTTACATCCTGACCACTTAAGATAACACACCCATTATAAGCGGATAGATGCTTAAAGGACCCTGACTGCACAGCACACTAGGCTCACGGCATGAGGAACACAAAGTTAAGGGAATAAATCAAGCAGAAGTAGAACTCTTCAGTATCCGAGCACCTTGGGATTGTGGTCATAAATGAAGTTCAGGTTGATCCGCAGTTTCCTCATGCATTCAAAAGCTTCCTTGAATTTCAGGCTGCAAAGAAAGAAAGAGCTCAGTGGCTTTTGCCAAGGCGTAGTATAAAGTCAGAGCTCAGGAAGACGTGCCGCTCACCTGTCTAACCATTCCCTGACCTGTGACAGGACCAACGCTCGATGGCGCACCGTCTCCAAGTTCCCTCGTGGCATCTGCGGACCGAACGAGCACAACGGACAAGTGTGACGTGGCATACAAGGTACCCAAAGCCGGTGTGAGCCCCCGTGTCTATGCCCCAGGATTTCTGCTTTCGATCCTGATAGTCCCTTGTCTCCAGCACAGATGTCCGACAGAAGGCAGGGGAACGGGGTAAGGCGGATCTGCAAACCTGGAGAATGAGACGGGAATCTTGGGGAACCACAGTGACAATGCGGGAGCCCCTCTCAACTCGCCTCAGAGTCTCATCATTCTGCCCAACGGCACAGCCAAGGGCATCCTGGAGCCCTGAGGGCACAGAAGCACAGCCTAAGACATGACAGAGAGCCCCCACCTTCCAGGAGGACAACACTGCATGCTTCTGCTAGGATTGAATAATGCAACATCACAGTAAATGTTCAAATATATGCATCTTCTGGATCAATCATCATTTATGTAAAATCAATAACGATAGTGCCCTTTATGCACAGGCAACAGCACTGGCCACCCCCTGCAAAGGACCCACACCCAGAAGGCTCACCTTTTACTGAGAGTGAGCTCAGATTGAGGCACCGGCAGGTGTGCGCGTGGGTGGTGAGCAGAAGAAACACATCATTCACCACGAAGGAAGAGACATTCGAGGCCACCTTGGGTTAGCGGTCGGGGAGGAAGTGTCAGCAAACTGTACAAGCTAAGAACACCAGATAAATATCAGCTTCTGGTCAAGTTGACCACTGCGTGACTCACCTCTGTGCTATCAACGAAGAAGCGAGACCGGTCAGTGAGACCCAGGAAGTGCTCCTGTGAGGACAGAGAACATCTGACCACACTGGGGGGGGCTATCAAACACACGGTCACTGTTTTCTGTGTAAAGATACCTCCATGGCATCACAGAAAAGTCACAAATAAATGATGTCCTTTGCTGCCTCTATACGCCTGCCGCGTGTAAAACACCAGAAGTCAGAAAATGGTGTTTACTGTGTCAGTCCTTACAGTGACTGTAGCATTACTGTGTAAATACTGTCACAAACTGATGGTAGCAATCTCCACAAGACCAGTGTTAGCAGTAAATCCTAAGCACACCGCACAGAAACTTCGGGGGTCCTTACAGACCGTACCTCCTCGCCGATGGTCCCCAAAGTGGTCTGCACACAGGGGATGGGGAAGCGGACCACCGATCCACTGCTGTCACACCACTCCGCCACACAGGGTTCAGGGGAATCTGGAGGGTTTGGGCAGAACAGGGAAGTCCAGCCATCAGACACGCCCCTGGTCTCAGATACGCACCTCGCTGCGAGGACCGCTGAACCGCACTGACCCCAGAGAAGCTTCCGGACCTGCCCATCCTCCAGCTGCAAGGCCACCGTGCCCGTCTTGGGGCTCTGGCACAGGGTGATCACATGACCCTCCAGACTGGCACTCCATCTCAGAGAGAGACAGACAGCCAGGCATAAACACTAGCGCTAAATTAGCTTAAATATTTTAGAGGAATATACGTTTTTTCGAGATACCTAATCTTCAGGGTGTCCTCTGCACCTTGGGAGGGGCTGAGCACCAGGAGGCGGGACTGAGAGGGCAAATCCCCACAGGCCACACCCAGGAAGGTGTCCTCTCGCAGCCACAGGAACAAGCGAAGCACTAAGGGGTCCTGAAAGTCCAGGCCGACGCTGTACAGCACCACCCATAAACACAAACGCAGGTATTTATATACAACAAAACACCTGCCAGAGGCACCTAATAAATTAGACCAGTATTTCCCCATCCGTTCCTCGGGAACCCATAGCCGGCCAATGGCTCCCTCCGACTCCCTGCCAGACAGTCCACATCTTTGCTCCAACCCAGCTCCCTACCGGGAGGCAGAGAAATGAGGCCTGTCTGCGGGTCCCCAAGGACTGGATTGGGAACCGCTGAAATAAGAATGAAACTTCTGCCACCCGCCCCCCCACCAAGACGCAACCAAACCTGTAGGTCTTCCTCAGCTCTGGCGCCCGGGCTGTCACCCGGAACCCTGCCGCTGTGCTCGCTTCCCCTTCCTGGACCCCGGTTCCTGCAGCAGATGGAGCGGAGTCGGCCCACCGGCAACCAATTCAGAGAGGAGAGGCTTCGCTAAACAGCCAAGAAAAGCTCACAGCCTTCAAAGGAGCCTCCATCCCAAACCCACCGTGGCCGTAGACACAGACGCGGCCGTCAGTCGTCAGCACAGCCAGGTCGCTGCTCCTCCGGGGCTCGTGGAGGAAAGCCACCTGGGCGACGGGGGTGGGCAGCCGGAGCTCGTAGGCAGACATGGGGGGCGGTACCACGCACAGGCGGAAGGGTGTGACCAGCACTCTGTCTGCAAGTTACACACCTTTCTGAGAAACTCCAAGACATTCAGTTCTGGAAATACTTAAGAGACCACAGCAAAATGTTCAGTTTCACTAATTTCTCCATTTAGGGGTATGCGCCTGTGTAAATATACATTTCTTTGCCAACTCCAGCCTGGCTCTTCCCTGCTGATCATTGGTGAAGGGCTTCTTCCTTGCTTTATGGGTCTTTAGGCCTATCCTAGCAATGCACTTCACACCACTTAATGTTTCCTGTTCTTTTTGAAGGTCACCTGAGGTCATCCTCCCATTTATGAGGTCATCCTCCCATTTATGAGGTCATCGCCGAGCACTACTTGGGTGCTGTCATAGGGGTCTCCACCCGACTGGCTCTCACCTCCATCAATCACAGCTACAGTAGCGTCGTCCTGGGCGTCTTCGCCGACGCTGCGGTCTGTACTCCAGGCCCAGTCATAGGTGAGACTGAGCCAGCCGCGGGTTACCAGGTGCAGACGGAGGGGAACCTCCAGGTCCCAGCACACGCAGGCCGGGGCCCGCGTCAGGCTCCTGCCAAAGTCCATACTTTGCTTCAGGTACCAGTGGTAGTTCCCCACTGTCCACAGTTGGACTGGGAAGACAGCAATCATGGACACGGACAGGCGGGTCAAGCACCAGCACAAAATCACCCTTCTTCAAAGTGAGCGACGGGTTTAGCACAGCGTTTCCCAATCCGGTCCCGGGCAACCCACAGGCAGCACACATTTTTGCTCCCAGCTCCTGGGAGGGAGCAAAAAATGTCGACTGTCTGACGGGGAGCTTGGACGGAGCAAAAACAAGGACCGGAGCTGGGACCCCGAGGACCGGATTGGGAAATACGTGTTTAATGCATAATAAACTAAAAGTGAATTTCACATACAAAAAAAATATCAGTCTCTTTCTATAAAGCATCACAGCACACCTTCTACATTCATATACAAACTAGCTCGCCTTACTGTTAACAATTCCTGTACAAACAGTGAAGCCACAGTACTCAGGAAAAACAAGAGAGATTTCTCTGCGCCTGAGGATGCTCAGGAGCCTCTAGAGGGGAGCACAAGGCCTCTCACGGTATGTCTGGAGCTGGCCGTCCTCCCCAGGGTTCACGTCCTCCATCCACACAGCCAGAACGGTGGAGTCACTGTTCCACAGCAGCTCTTTCACCTGAGGTACAAAGAGAGGCGTGTCACCCTGTCGACCAATCACACACCACCACCAAGCACCGTCACCTCAAACAAAGACTCCTGACATTTCGTCATACTTCAAAGCATGCACTAAACATGCATTCAAGACTAATATACAGGGCAGGCCAAAACCACACATACAGTTTTTCATTTTACAAAGTTGTTTTTAAAAACTGGTATTTTGAAACCTCGCTCCCAGAATGCACTGCTCTGTCCATACCTTGACTTGCTCCCTGCCGAAGGGCAGGGTGAAGTCTCCATGCAGGAGACCATTCTTCTCCATGAACACCACGCTATGCTTATTAGGCTGTCTCTGTGTGCAGGCAATCAGGCTCCCCGAGGGTCTGAAAGAGAGCCGCAGGACATTCTCCAGTCTTCCCCGCCCATGCGCAAACACCCAACAGCGACAGCCCCCTCCCAGAATGCAAACCCAGGCTCGGATCTTACTTCCAGCACAGCGCTGGCTCCAGGCCATTGACCATTTCGCTGGTGGACTGTAACACACACTCCCTGTTCCATACTCTCACCTTCCTGGCGCCTAGAAGAACATTGAGGTTAATGGTGGAGTTTAAAATCAAGAGGCAGCAGTTAGACCCTTAAGATTAAACACTGATGATTACGGGGGAATAACAAAAGGCAGCCGTGCTGTGGTGAAAAGCCAGCGACTGACCAGTCTGTTGGCACACGGCACCGATGGCAAAGAGCTGCCCATCCCCCCTCCATGTGATCCGAGGTCTGCGATCATCCCAGGGCAAAGCCAGCTGCACCTCCTGTTTAGGATTGGGTAACATATTTGATTACAATGCACGGTAATGCTTTACATTAACTGCACCTTCATAATGCATTAATTATGCATTCATAGAACATTCATAAGCAGCATGTAAGTATCTTAAGTCTTAATGCTCTGGATTCATTATGCTTTCAATGAACAAGAAATGACAGCTGTATCAAATATTCCTTTTCAAACATCATAATCATATAATCTTTATTATTAATACATGTTAAAGCTGTTATGTTAGGATGTTAAGGAATACTTACATGCTGCTTATGACCGTTCTAAAGATACAGTAGTACCACAGTTCTCGAACTCATTAGAACTTGAATTTCTTAAAATTCAAACCAACCAGTTCGAAAAAGAAAATACCTAGAGCTCGATCTGAATCTCAGAAGTCAAACCGTGAACGCCGACCTAAGATAACTTCTACACACAGGGAAATGAGTCACGCCGCATGTCTCTCAGCGGAAACAAAGCGTAAAGCTTCTGTCTCAGCCTCGCATTCGCTGTGGTAGCATCATGCATGTTTACACTAACTGAATACATACATTTAGACAGTAAAAATACATTTAGACAATGATAAACAGTAACAGTAATTATTATATAATAAAATACATTTAAAAATAAAGATTTCTTATTCATCATTAACAATAAACCATTATGTTTGATTATATGTTTAATTATAATAATATTGTCATGACGAGCGGGATGGAATGGAGACAAAGATGCAGACGTCAGGGTATCGGGGAATATGGGATTTAATTACAGGTAAGGCAGGCAAAACGCAGACAGACAATACAATGACCGGACTGGGGAAACAAACTGAAACGCTGACTAAATACAGAGAGTTAACAAAAACAACCAGAAACAGCTGATCACACAGGGATTCCACACGAGGTTAACGAGTGGGCGTGGCATACGGATAAAGCAGATGATCGGGGCAGGACACATTGTTTGGATAAATTTTCTTACTTTACAAATTACTGTTTTGATAAATTTGCTTAGATATGTTTAGTACAGTATCTGCTCTTCTTGGTTTATCTGGTTCATTTTGTGCTTAAAGTCTAAAAAAACATATTTAGGTGTAAATTTTTGGGGCTGGGAACCAATTAATTGGTTTTCCATTATTTCTTATGGGGAAAATGCGATCACAACTTTTTAGGATTCGATCCGGAGTTCTGAACGGATTAAATTTGAGTTCTGGGGTACCACTGTACTTTTTAAAGGCATTATGAAGGTAATGTAAAGAGTTACCCAATGTACTTAAGGTCATGGTGGCCATTATCCATATAATCCCATAATACACTGCAATGAGACTTACTGCTGCCTTGCGCTGAGCGGCCTGCTTGCCCTCTGACCCATGAAACTGGGTCTCCTTCTTCCCCCAGCCCACCGTGACGAACTTGTCTAGGAGAGGACAGTAAGGATTAGTCTCAAAAGCCAGGAAACAATGCAGAAGGTGGATTGGAAGTGGGTTGGAGTTAGAGGGAAGCACATGAGACCTACCCTCCCCAAAGTCGTCCTGCTGGATTGCTACCTCAGTTATGGGATCAAAGTCCTTGGTCATGACGATGATGGTCTCCTGACCTACATCCACAGATGGGCAGTAAGTTGTGACAGAATGATGCAGGAAGCATGCAGCACGACTGCACCGCCGACATTCGTTCAGCAATCTCACACAGTCTCCCGGCAAAGAGCGCCAGAATCGGACAATCACGCGTGCCAAGGCAGACCTGTGGTGAGGACCACCAGCTCCTGGTCAGGGCTCCAGCACATGCCCGTCAAGCCACTGTCCACGTTGCCCACGCACTCCAGCTGGGGAAGCAATCAGGGAGAAGTAACAATAACTCTCCCACCCTCAACGTCGTGTGGTCATAAGAATGTTAATCCATCCATTCGGAAAAGAAAGATCAGACATGAGGATAAACATTAAGCGGCAGGGAATTGTGAGACAGATATCAGGATCCTGTAAGTGGGTGGACCATTTCTACAGCATCAGCCATTAAATAGCCCGTCTTCACAATCAGCTTCATTCACCAAGGACATTGCTTATCTAAGGCATTTGTTTTGCTGAGTTGTAACATTCAGTGTAAGAAACAGAAAATAAATACAATATACTGTGCAATTTACAATGTGTATGAAAACTATGCACCTCAATGTAATACAATGAGGTTCCAGTAGCAGCACTGGTTAGTTTCCAGGAGAGATCTGAAGAATTATAGCATGTGGAACAAAGCTGTTCCTAGTAGAGTCATTGATCCAGAAGCCTTTATCACAACCATAAGGCTGCCATTGTTTATTCTAAAGTTGGTATTCGACTACACCTGACCTAAACAACACATCACAAGACTATCGTCTTTATACTCAACCCATTCCTATAAAAAGCCTCCTTGGTCCATACCTGACTGGTACTGAAATTGTATAAGATGACATCACCGGCAGCTGTTGCCACACACACTGACTCCTGATCTGGTAGATCCTGAATCCCCACTACAGCGCAACTGCCATCTTCCGCAAGATAACCGTCAGCGGTCAGGGACACCTCAGTTAGCACCTGCAGTGAAGAAACGGCAGAACTGGTTTTTCAGACATAAATACTTTGTTGACAATATACTGCATGCATGTCCTACCTGGGTCATCCCACGTCAAATCATCTCACTTCTGGACCTCGTCGTCAGGGATTTGAACTAAACTTGACCTGCTGATTTGGGCACACGAGTGACACATGGCTGGCTATATTTACCATAACGTAAGCTGCACAGAGGTGGTCCTCATATTGTTTTAAAGGTATCGTCCAGAATTATAGATTGAACAAATATGCCATCCCCATATAAATAATTACTATGTAATAACCAATTAAAATATTAAAAAATAAAAAAAACTATATTTCAAAAAAAAAAAATTCTACTACTAAAGCTAGATCATCATGTCATGAACATTTCCAGAAATTTTGGTCTTTGGTTTTTAAGATGCGGCTGAGATATCCTGACTTAAAGGTAGCATCGCAGTTTCATATCACCAATGGGCCTTTTTAATGGCAGCCAAACTGACATGAAATAGTATAACAAGCACAGGTGTAAGTAATAACATTAATTAAGGTAATACAAATATGCTACAATGAAATTTAATGGAAGCTTCATCAATATCGTTGCAGACACCTGTACTTGCCGTACTATTGAAAAGGCCCACATGACTAGTGAATATGGCCAATAAATGCCCTGCATTCATCAGAGGTGAGTGAGGTGTGCAAATCGGTCCAGTGAAAGTGCACACTTAGGGAATCACTGTGCAAGCATCATGGCTGCATATGATGATAACTGGTGGCTAGGATGTGTTGAAGAATCTATTGCCCAGCACTGGGGAGCTGAGACTGAGCTTCAGAACATTTGGTCTTTGGCTTTTGAGATGTTGCTGAGATATAATTACTTATCTGAAGTGTGTATCAAAAGCACAATTCCTTACAATGCTGTTAGCAGTAGCATAATAGCAGTTAGTGATCAATGCATGTTGCAAGGTTATTTTTCATGATGACTACTATTGCTAGAACTGTGGAAATAGATTGTAAATTTTAAATTACCATTCAAGATGAATAAAAAGACAATACTGCCAAAGTAACTGAAAAAACAGAATTAATGGTACAATCAGAATAGTTTTTCTTCTTTAGTTTACACTTTTAACTAGACACTGGCCTACTAAAAACGGCCTTCATTTGTCAAAAAACTGAAAAACTAACAAAAAAACAAACTAGATAGGCTTTTAGGCTACTAGGGCAAGGAAAGGATTTCTATGTAATAATGCATAAGTTACGTACAATCAGTACTGTTTAAAGGGAAGGTGGGAATGTAAGAACATAAATTGCTATACTCTCAATTTATAGTCCATTTATTGAGCCTTTGATGTAGCTATCGTGTCTTTACTTGAAATTGTGTATGTCCACCCTGTTCCTGTCACAGGTTCAACTACTAAAAGCACATCCTGATAATCCATAACAAGTGTATCAGGATGGCATGGGAATGAACAGGATGGAGATGGCCCATGAGGATGTAAAAAGCTTTCTCAACGCTCCAGTGCTAGGCAATAGTTTCTTCAACACATGCAACTGTTTCCGCGTGTTCAGCCAAGACACCCACCTGGGCGGACCGCGGGTCCAGCTCGGTAATGCCGTACTCCGAAGCCACCAGCACGGTACCGATGTCGTTCCGCACGGAGAAGCATTGCGGGATACCGGGGCCGCGCAGTTCCGAGCAGCGCAGCAGCTTCTGCAGCTTCAGGTTCCGCATCTCGCCTCCGGAAACGACCTGCGTCAGGGTATTAATTAATATTATAATGTTCACTTTTAAGGAGTTTCAGTGCAGTCCGCCTGATACCGGCTGCCTAGACGGTTCATTCATCAAGTAGAAGAATTAGATAACGTAATTATCCTGCTTACTATTTATTAAATTACGTTTACGTTAAGTATCCAAAAAGCTACAATACGTTTATGAATGTTGTCAGATAACAATAGAAGATAAACATTTATTTTATGTGAGTAGCTAACTACAAGGCTAGGGCGGTACCACTGCAAATTTATCTAAATCAAAGTAGCAAGAAAGGATTGTTATTCTATTTTCCTTTATTAAAAACTGAATACTGACGTTAAATAACAATGTTACACACCTTACTTCACAGAACACTCTCCTCAATCACATTAACTGCCAGACTCAGAAAAGCACGCTGTCAACATCAGCAACTCTGACCTGTAACCCCATAACGTTACTGAGTGGGAAAAATAATGTCGCCCCCTCTCGGCCTGGAGGTCGCACTGCTGGCGGCTCCGCAAAAATGAATAAAGCTTTAAAGATACTTTAACAACGATTATACACATTTAGTGATGGGACTGATCATTATCAGTTATAGACTCAGCAAGCCAGGTAATGTTTCTTATAAAAAATAAATGTAAAAAATGTTTAAATACCTACCATAGGATGATGACGGGTAGGTAAAATCTTTATGAGAATATTAAAGTTAATGTATTACATTCAATGTAATAGCACTATACTTACTCTTCTACTTTATTATTATATAGGCCTACGGTATTGTATTATGTATTATTCATATATATATTCAAATGTTTATACATGTATATTAAATAATCAGAGACGTTAGAGAGGTCGTGTATACCCATTCTTGCCTAATAGGGAGGAATTCTTCTCGCAGGACAGCCCATTTTTAGGCAAGCGTACACACCTTTTCTGCAAGAAGCAAAGCACAGCACTCCAATGTATGCAAGACTGTGAAAGGCGGCTGCCGCTGTGACAAAACGCTGCTGAAACCTTCTGATTGGGTAAGAGACGCTCCGCCGAGCGCCACGGTGCAGTTTAAGTTGAGAAGTTCATCGGGGAAAGCAGCAATCTCCCTTTCGTTTTGTCCTTACCCGATTGTTGTCTTATTCGTAATAGACATTGTCAACCAATTGTCAACAGCGCATTGTATCACTTGGCGTGATTAGGTGTTTTTTCAAAGCCACAGAGGACATCTTTTATCAGCATATCTAACCAATATGTTTGGATTTTGGACAACAGTTACAACAAACCGTGAGTATGACAGCTCGCGCCTTTCTGACACTTGCCATCAGTACAACACTCTGCAATATGAGGGTTTTCTTCTCTGCACTACCGTCATGTATTTAATCAACAAAAAGCTTTTCTTATGGTCCGTGTTAAGAGTAAGATTTGTGCTTGTCCTGCTGTGTTTCTTAAATATCTTTAAGTACGCTCACATATGAACATCATATACGTGACGTCTCGAGAGAGAGAGAGAGAGAGAGAGAGAGAGAGAGAGAATGAGATATTATAGTATTTATTTATATAATGTCTCAATAAAGGAACGGAGCTGCAAAATATATTTATGGCTCAGAATCATAAAGTTAAGGAATGAATTGGTCTTGCTACAGTTTTAAATCAAACGTTAAATCATACGTTATTTGATAACTCGTGACTTTGAAAACTGTATCTGTAATGTTTCTTAATGAACAAATTACTTTCATCTGTCATTTATATGATTAAAATACTCGAGTAATCGCTGATAATTACCGCAGCATTACTCATTTTGACGCGCAAAAAATAACCATATTTATAAATACCTCTATACAGTGTTTTTCAATCTATTTCATAATGAAAAATGGGAACACAACATACACAACTCAAAATGTTACATGTATCCGAGATAAATTAATCATCCTCTTCCTTAATTGTTAAACCACCCTTATTTAATGATCAAAGGAAACAAACACCTTTCGGCTATGAGTACGTTAAGATTGAGATGATAGCAGCTGCAAAACCAAGATTCTGACATAAGCATTTAGATTATAGCATTATAGTCCATTTGTGTTTGTTTCTTTCCCAGAATGCTGTGTGGAATAATGGAGAGGCACGGCCCCGAAGGAAATCCAACTGAATCAGCGCACGCTCCACTTCCTCTTCATGTAGATCTGCCCGCCGCGTGCAAAGTCATCATTGAGCTGAAGGGTCCAGGAGAGACCACAGAGAACAGGATGGGAGCAGCGGGCGCAGGTCGCCCCGGCGAGGAGAGCATGGGCAGGGCCCCTGTGTCCGGCCCAACCAAGCTGTGCGGCTACTTGCACAAACTCGGCGGGCCCCTGCGGAGCTGGAAGTGCCGCTGGTTCACGTATGAGGAGGGGAAGTGCCAACTGTTCTATTACAGGACCCCCCAGGACGCCAACCCGCTGGGCCACGTGGAGCTGGCCCGGGCCACCTTCGGCTACCCTCTCCGCGGGGATGAGGGCACTTTCCACGTCCAGACTCCAGAGCGCACCTTTGTCCTCAAGGTGAAGTGAGCAGCCACCCCTGTCGTGAGGGGGCAGGGCAACTCCTTTCTGTTCTCTGCATCCCTGCTCCCGCTCCTCCTCGTAAACACTTAACCGCAGGTGGAGAGTTCAAGTCCAGAAAGTAAAAATCCAGACCAAGATTTTCTTTCAATCAACCAGTTGAGCATAAAGAGTCACAATCACAAGAGTACACAACTGGTTGGTTGAAACTAAATCTTGGTCTGGATTTTTACTTTCTGGGCCTGAACTTTCCACCTCTGCACTCAACCATATGATGATGGTTACCTGGGACGCTGTTTCTCAACTGATGGATCACAGCCCAGATGAAAAATCTGAGTAGATGGCTAAAAAAATTCATTAAAATTGTAATGTGTCTAAATGTTTGCCTTGTAACAGTGCATGAAGGCATTGCGTTACTGATACTGCACATTGTGTGCTATTTTATATTACTGCACTGCCTTTTGTGAAATAAATTTGGCTAAAATTGTCAAAAAATTTGGGTACTGTGGCTGAACCAGTTGAGAACCACTGACCTATACAATAGTAATGAGTTGCATTTTGGATATTTAGCTTGATTTATTTAAGTGATGCTTGAGAATGACAGTTATAAATAACACATTCAACTGGGAAGGAAGCCGCTCAGTTAATTCAAGAAGATTTGATAACTCTCCCTCTCCCTGTGGGTAGATCTCCTCTTGGGGGGATTTTCTCCTCCATTAGAAGAGGAAGTGAGGTCTGAATCTTTTCAGTCTTTTTAAATCTTTTTTTTCCTCTTGTTGCCTGTGTTCTTCTTCGTTGGGCCGAGTCGCTAATGCTGGATGCCAGGCCTGAGTAATCTGTCAGGAGCACCTCGTGAGTCCCCATGAGTGAGTGCAGCGTGATCGCCATGGCAATGGTCGCATGGCATGCATGAAGCGGCCGTTGCGGCGGTGAAAGCCAGGCAGAGGAACAGCACTTTCATTTAGCGCGTGTAAACATACCGAGATGATGGAGGCTGACGCAGACTCGGTGCTCGGAAACCAGCCGGTTCTCCGCCTCAGTAGGAAGGTTGGAATGAACTTGCGAATGTTCACTTGACGGTTGAGAAACGCGACTTGGGTGTTAAGCCACAGTGTTGCACACGGTCTTGCATCACAGTGCTAAGTAGCACAGTCAGATCTGCCAGGGGGGCATTTCCTCTTGATTAACTTTGTACACTTCGCTGCCTGTGGGGAATTAGTAGGGGGTGTCCCAGGAGTGTGGAAAGGAGCGGCAAGATGTTTTCAGTTCCCTCTGCATTTGTGGAGCCTTCAGGTCTTGTGACACGTTGTTAACAGGGATTTCTCCACCCCCCTTCTGGAGACATTTGGTCCCGGTGTGGACTTTGAGGGATCTTCGAGTTTGTAGTATGTTGATTTTTTTTTGTCTCCCATTTCAAAAAGGTCACTGGTACAGTGGTGTGACTGGAAGCTTGACAGTGCGTGTGTGTGTGTGTGGGGCAGATGTGTCTGAATGTGTTCCCTGTGCCCGTTCCTGTTCAGGGCGGCAGATTCACCCGGGCACTGCAATTCACAGCAGTGCCACGACAAAAGGCCGCTTTTTACACAGCCTGGTGAGGCAAATGACCTTATTCACCTCTCAGCCATGCGCAAATAGGGATTCCCATTGTGAAACAGCTGCATCAGCTCATTGCAGAAGCTGTTTTAAAAGTAAAATATTCAAATTTTATTCATCATGTTTCCCAGCCTGATAAAAGCGTGCATTTATTGATCATGTTTTTCTGCATTCTTTAATGAAAAGTGAATTCCTCAACAGCCAATAAGAGAATCCTGTACCTTGAACCCACTGTATCCATTAGCAGCCATTATCCAGCTGAAATCTTCCCAGAATGCTTAGCAGGGAGTATAGAGTGTTGAGGGAGTATAGAGTATTGCGGGAGTATGGAATGTAGAGGGACTACAGAGCATTTCAACAAGAAGTGCAACATGTGGCTCAGTGGGCTAAGCCTTTGTTCCTGAGATCAGAAGGTTGTTGGTTCAAGCCCTGCCTTAGCATGTCTGTGGATCCTTGAGCTTGTTCTCACCTACAGAAAGCCAAGTTGGAGGAGCCTTAAAGAGAATTTCCCCATGGGGAGCATTTGATACTGTTACTTTTATTAGAGTAACATCAAGCTGGGATTCCCTGGCTAATCGCTCTGGTTACCCAACAAGACCTCCATTCCGTCTGGAAACACAAATTGCTTTGTTGTAGTTTCTTGCTGCCTGTCTTTTCCAGATATGTTGGGATGGTTTGTTCATGGTTGTCTCCCTGGGTGAATGATCGTCTAGCTATTTACCATCAGATCTCCTAATTATCCTTTAACTCTCATTTCCCCGTCGTCTTCGGTGCAACGGGCTTGTTTACTGTGTTTATTCCCCAGAATTTTCTCCAGGGTAATAATCAAGAGACATCCTGTAAACATCTATGTTCTTGCAGCAGACACCCAGGTTAACGTTTTAAATGCCGGTCAGTGACGTTACCGCGGTTCTCGGTAAATGGAGAATGCGTGTCTTTTGCACGTCCGGCCCGGGACAGCACAGGTACGACTGACCTCTCTTGTCTTCTCACCAGGCACTCAACCGGCAGACCATGATGTACTGGCTGCAGCAGCTGCAGCTGATGCGCTGGCTGCACAGGTCTCGGACGTCTGTGGGGTCTGCGCAGCTCTGCGGGGAGACGGAGGCAGACGACCAGAGGGCACCTCGCAGCGGCGGCGCAGGTGAGCTAGCTGGGGTCCCATCCGGCTCCCGCATCAGGTCAGCATAGCGTGGGGGGGGGGTCTTGTTGCTGTTCTTTTGAGGAAAGCATTTGGGGGGGGGGGGCAGGAATTCGACAGCATATTTGGTTAGATACCATGTGAGAAGTGAGAGGTTGGGTTCAAACATGAGCAGAGATAAACATTTAGGTTTATGGACTCACTTCCTGGAGGCCAAATCCCTGTAACCACGGTAACCTTTGACCAGAAATCAAACATTTGCTTTAGGTAAAAGTGTCATTTTACGCTCACAGCCTGGTCATGTTGACTAGGGAGACGTGTGCAAAGGCGTAAGTGAAAAGCTTCCCATTAGCTTGGCGCGAGCCTCTTCCTGAACCTCTGGCATTGCAACAACTGCAGTCGGTTTCTCGGTCCCACTGAATGGAAGCTGGTTTGCGAGGCGGCGGAAGGTGGAGAAGCGGGATTGGGGCAGCACTGCCTGTGGCAGTCGGTGTGGCGCTGTCTCAGACTGTGATGATGTTGTGCGTTTCCATAGCAGCGAGCGGGCGGGGAAAATAAAAAACGCACATCGATTGTCAGAAGAATTTACTGCATGATGAGTGTGACAGGGAGGAACTGAGAGAATTTGTTAAGCGAGATGGTCGGGATTGCGGCCAGCCTGCAGTGGTTTTTGGGGACGAGGGTAGTCGGTGTGAGCAGAGGGTTAGTCAGATGTGGCCTTTGCAGTGTGTATTACGCGAGACACGAACTGCCAATTTACAGCCCAATCAGCGTGTGTATCACATAAACAGTTGAGGGGCCCCTCCCTTTGATGTCTGTGCAAAATACTCATTTTGGCTAAAATGGACTTGGGTGGAGCCTCTACTTAAAATCTAATCTAAACTCACAACGGCGTAAAACAGGATGTTTCGTTTTCTTTTCGTCTGTATTTGGGGAGTTTGTTTTACCGCAAATGACCGGAGGTCCTAAGTTACTGCTGATCTGGCCGCTCGACGTGCTCAAACTCCTCCTTCGTTCCAGGTGCTTCTACACCTGCAAACGGGAGACAGACTTTCTTATTTTTAGCGCAGCTGATTCGCCTTTACTCCCATTTTCCAATTCCACTTTGAACCCAAATGGCACTCAGACACAAGTCACAAAGGGGCAAATTCTTTCAGGCACTGCCGACTTTCGGTTTTGAATTTGAAAGTGTAGCCGTGAAGTGAAGTACCAGTGTAACCTCAATGCAGTGATGTCTGTTCCCCAGATTCACCCACTTGAAAGACCTGATTGATATTTTGGGAAAAAAAACAGAACTACAGTATGACAGCTTGTTCCTTTGTGACCTAGCAGTGATGTGCGTGGTTATACGGGACCCTGGAAGATCTGATCTGAGGGTGGCAGGGACCCTGAGACGAACGTCTGTCTGATTGAACGATACGGCGATGGGAGGACCGTGATGTAGAGTTTATATCTGCTCTAGACAGGACGGCGGTCAGAGTGGACAGCAATAGCACAGCAGCTACGTGAGCCAAAAGGGTGAGGCCCAAATATCACAAAAAATAAAGAACAAGAAAATAAACCGTCTAGGGGAGGAAATTTCCTTCCAGATGACCATTAGCATTCATGACGTGCCTTACCGTAACCTTCAACTGCATGAAAGAACCACATTCCAGCCAACAAATAGGCCTAGATAGGCTTAGACACCATAATTAGGGAGATTAGGGCCCGCCTGACATGGGATCCCAGTGGCAATTTTGCTACGCTCCCTAACAGCATTGAGTGTGCACGACTGCAGCTGTGTTGATATCACTCACGCCTGGGAGATCAACTTTTGGTCTCATACTAAGATGCTGGTCAGCTGAGGCGTTTGAAGCGTTTCAAAAGGGCATTTTGCCAAAATAGAAGTAATCTTTTCTCATGGATTCTGAATACTTGGCTCATATGCACCTAAAGAAAAATCCTTAGGCCGCCGAATGCATAAATGAACATTGTGTGTTTTGGGGGCCTTAGGACATAATGAGCGTAACATGTGTTAGTCTTGTTCTTTCTGTTCTTTAGTACAAGTGATCGTTTTATTGTGAACCAGACAGATCCCTGGGAGGGTACAGTGGCGGGGGGGGGGGGGTATTGTTACTCAGTGTAAAGCACCTAAAAATATTTTGTCTTCCTCTTCCGTCAGATATCATTTTGCGTCCCCAAGCACCTCATCCCCCCCACATCCTGCAATAGAGCAGACTGACGATAAAGATCTTTTTTGCATTATGACTTTATTGGGTCTGAAGAAAAAGAACAACATAAAAAGCTAGCAGATGCTTAGCGAGCGGGTGTGACGCGGTGGGAGGCAGCACAGACACGTCCCAGCAGCACTGGGGCGCACCGAACGCTGCCTTCCTACTCACTGTATTTTGCATATCCTGCACAATCTGGAGTACGTCTTGTGCCTTGTCTCACCCTGGCCTGCCCACCCCTCATCACCGTATTCCACCCAGCCCCTCCTTGCATTCCCCTGGCAACACAATTTCACCTCGCCCAAACCTCGTCACATCCACCTGTCAATCACATTGCCCCGCCCACATCGCTTTCCCATGCCCTGCTCCTAACCCTCACCCATTCGCTGCCAGCACCCCACTCTTTGTAACACCTGCTAGCCTGTTTTTAATTCAGTATACGCTGTCAGAAAAAAGAGCACCAATTTGTACCTGTCACTGGGGCTGTACCCTCCAGGGTCTGCCAGTTGTACCCTATGGACTCTGAGGGACATCCCCAAGGTACATATAACATTAATGTACCCAATGGTACAACCCTGTTCCTCATAATCTATTCCTGTCCCTTAAAAGGTACAAGTACCTACAGCTAAGGGTACAATTGGCAGATCCTGTCAGTCTTTCAGGTTGATGGTATTTTTCAGACCCAAACCATGTTTTAAACTCAGTGCTGTCTTTACTGCTGGGAATCAGATGTTGCTTGTTGAAGATGGAAGTTTCAGTAGTTTGTCTAAACATTTTGTTGCATGTCTGAGCAAAAAAAAACAAAACAAACACACCGTGAAAGTCGTGTACTTCCACTCCCCGTCATCCAAAATTGTTAGAACATTGTGAGCTGTTCCCCAAGCATTTCAGTCATGTGCTGACCTGACCAAACGTCACCGTGCCTCATAGGCAGTCGGACAGCATTACATCCCCAAAACCATCTCTAGGCAACGTGGAAGACAAACCAAAGAGCTATTGCACTGTAATGAGCCACTGCAGCTGTAACAATGACACATACCTGCCTGTAAGATACACATCAGAGAGACAGACTGGTGATCATGTGACCCATGTCACATGACATGCATCCAAATTCTGTTGTGTGTACACAGAGCTACTTCCCAGTTTTGGCTCTTCTGTGTCCGGTGGAAGAAGAGAGAACGGCAGCTCCTCCTTTCCAGGGCCGAATGTTATTGGCGTTTTTTTTTCTTCGCATCCTCTTGATATTCTTACATTCAGTGCGACTGCAAAGTATGGCAGTGTGACAGGTAAAGACTAAAGACCTGGTCTTCAGGCAGATGTGTAGGTCTTGCGTTAGGGTTCGGCATTAAGAGATCGGCCTCTTTCCGCCCGCAGAGCCGTCTTGTCACGCAAGCAGGTGGCCAATCGGCCAAGGGAGGTAGCGACTCACATCTGGTCCCATCTCCTGCCTTTAATGTGCGCCGCTCCTACTTCTGCCTGACAATATGAGGAAAACACCCACAGCCGGCACATTTTCCACGTGCGGAGATTTCTACCGCCATTGTCTGTTCCGGAAGCCGCCCCCGGAGGGCGAGGGAGGTGCAGTGTATTTACACTCCAGTGTTTCTTTTCCTTCTTTTTTTCTGGCGTAGATGGCGACTTCCTGCCCACAGTGAAGACCCCCACAGGGCTGGTGGGTGAGGCAGCAGCGGGGCTACCTGCCCCAAAGCAACGTGCCATGTTCAGCAACGTTTCTTTCAAACACCCCCTGACGGAGATCCAGTAAGTGGGCACGCATGCACTACGGCAGTGGTTTCCAAACTTTCTCTGCGAGGCCCCCCTTTTCTAGATAGGGACGTTATCGTAATCTGCTATTTCTCCTGAATATCACATAAAGCAGTGAGAACTGGTTTTCAGTCAATTTACCTGGTAAATTAAAGTTTAAATAAACTACATAAATGCTCTAATAGTACACACAAATTAGTGGTTTCTTTATTGTTAGTCATTGTAATGTTGCGTTGCTTTATTTGTTTAATTGTCCAGTCTTTGAAGAGATTATTTTAGGATGGCACATGCCCCCAAGGCTATACCTCTGTGCCCCCCTAGGGGGGCGCCCCCTCAATTTGGGAATCACTGCACTAGGGTGGCTAGTTAATCCTTGTCAGGGGGGGACACTATGAGCCAAGACAGGGTTTGTAACCTACCACTTCAATTAAATGGCCCTGGATTTCACTTGAGCACTGAGTTCTTGCTGTGTGCTGATTGGTCAGTCTCCTATAATCATGCATGTGTCATTAATGCTAATGTGAAACAGCTGGATGATTCTTTTAGTCAAGGAAAGAAACCAAAGCACAAGAACAGCTGAACCATTTAGCCCAGCAGAGGAGCCTTTCAGTTTGAAAGTAGTTTGTAAAAGTAGCTTATAGTGTCTCCTCTGACATGGATTAGGTGTAGCGCACACCAGCTCACGCTGGCACGTAGGGGAATTGCGCTGCTGGGCCATTTCACAGTACTAAACCCTTGTCCTACATAGTTTTTTCTCAGTCAGAGCGTTTCGCTAGACACCTTTGTTCGAGTACCAACCAGGTTGATGAGCCATAAAAAAAACCTGACATCCGCTTGCTGTAATTTACTTCCTAGACCAAAAACTACAGTTTTCAAGAGGGGAAAAAATGCTGTGAGGCAACACTGGTACATTACCCAGTTGCTACAGTTTCACATGCACTTTCACATGCATCATGACTTTTCGGTGACTTTTGTAGTTTAGCACTAAGAATGGAAACACAAAGCGGAGGCAAAGAGAGCCGACGTTTAGCACAAATTCTGGGCTCAGAATGAGATGCAGTGTGACCGAATGTTCTAGTTTCACGCTACCAGTCAAAAGCTTTTGCGCACAGTTTTTGCCATGTTTCCATTTATTTCAGTTTTTTTATTCTTGTTAAGGATTGGAAAGTTGAGTGAACAACTATAAATTAAAATATTTATTATTTAATATTTAGAACAAATGTTCTTTTTTCATCATGGAAAGAGTATGTAACAGTGCATGTCTGACATCCTATTAACTGGTTATGTTGGCAGAGTTAAATACTAGGCTGCCCTTTAACTTTAGATGCACTAATTAACTGTGTTTAATGTCCCTTGTAGAAAGAATTCCTTGAATTTTCCCTGCTGTTATAACTGCTAGAGAAGGTTACTTTGATGAATCAAAGATATGACATTATCTTACTAATAAAGGTCCTCAAATGAACATAATGTAGATTTACTTGTTAGCAAACAATATTGAGTGTATTTTTGGTAGCACGCAAATGCAGAAAACCTTTGATTGGTAGTGTATACTTCCACCATAACGGTAATATTTTGAGTGTGTTGATGTGAAATGAGGGGAAATTCGGGGGGGCTTTACAGCTTGAATGTAGACTGTCATTTGGAAGGAGAAATATTTGCTGGGGAAGTGAATCTTGTCTGTGGCAGAGGAAAACACACAAAAAAGAAATCATCATTAATAAAAAGCAGAAGTCTGTATTTCAGGTATTCCTCGCTGGTTTAAACAGACCATGGAAACAGTGAGAATGCAAAGAGAGAGCGTGGCTTCCACAGGGGGGTGGGGGTCTGGTGATGGCGGAGGAGAGGAGTATGGGTAACGTCCCAGGACCATTGGCCTGAGTAGCGGTGCAGAGACAGCACACCTCAGAGCTTCACCTGTGTTTCCGACAGGAACTCTGTACTGAGCCTGCGCCTGAGCGCCTTCCGCCTGGGGGAGCTTCCGGAGGCTCCATTTCCCGCCACAGACCCGATGAACCTCTGCCCACCATCAGGTCTGCACACGCTCCACGTTTTCACTTTCCAGAGTCACATGACGCTGTTTTACCCTAATCCAGCTCTGAAAAGCTCATTTATATTCATGAGAGAAGCTACCTGATTGGTTGATGAATAAATGAGTTTTCCCGAACCACCCTGTAAAATGAAAATTTGCTAACTTGGAATCCCAGCTTTTTCAGGTACTAATGTGGGGAAAGTCAGTAGTGTGTCTGAGCATTAGCATGGATAGCAGGGAGTAGAGCCTCACCTGAAGATGTCAATCTCTGTGCCTTGTCTCTCTCTAGGTGACATTGTGTCCCCGAAGCTGCCAGAGCCACCAGGCGAAAGGTGGCAGGAGGAACGGAGGTCGTCTTGTCTGTCTCTGTCCCCATCCATGTCCCTCCGGAGCAGGAGGAAGAAAAAGAGGGCCATGTCATCCACCATGCCCACAGACCTGAGGGACGCCGCCAGCTCAGACAAGACTTTGGTGCTCTCATTGGCTGAAGAGGTCAAGTCACAGAAGGTAGGTTCTGCACTTGGGAAGGACCTACGTGTGTGTGCTGTCCGTACATGTGTGTACTGTCACAACCTCAAATGTGTAACTCAATAACTGACAGGTTCGTCATTGCGATTCCCCGATCCTCTCCGCATTTCCTGAACTCTGTGACATCATTGGCTGTAACTCCCCAGCATCCCGCCTTACCACTGATGTCACTTCCTGTCAGGAGCTGGTGTGGCTGCTGCACAAGGCGCTGGAGGCGGCCCAGCAGGAGAAGCGCTCCTGCGCCCAGTTCCTGTCAGCGGAGGGCGAGCAGGAGCGCCTGGAGCTACTGAGGCACCGCGAGCGGCAGGCCGCGGACCTGGGCACCCGGCTAGAGGCGCTGCGCGGCCAGAGGGAGGCGCTGCAGCAGCGGCTGGCGCAGCGCGACGCCCACGTGGCAGAGCTGCAGGAGCAGGTGCGGCTGATGATGGAGAAGGACCAGGCCAAGCAGGAGGTGATACTCAAGCTGAGTGAGCAGCTGGTCGCCTCCTCCAGCGAAGCCCAGGAGATGGAGCCAGTCAGTAGCAAGAGGGCGGAGACCCGGCAGGAGGAGATCGAGAACCTGAAGGTAAGGGGCCTGCGTGCGTGTGTGCGTGTGTGTGTGTGCGTGTGTGTGTGTGCGTGTGCGTGTGAGTGTGCGTGTGAGTGCGTGTGTGTGTGTGCGTGTGTGCGTGTGTGTGTGTGCGAGTGTGTGTGTGTGCGAGTGTGTGTGCGTGCGTGCGTGCGTGCGTGCGTGTGTGTGTGCGCGTGCGTGTGCGTGCGTGTGCGTGCGTGTGTGTGTGTGTGTGCGCATGTGAGTGTGCGTGCGTGTGCGCGTGCGTGTGAGTGTGCGCGTGTGTGTACGTGTGAGTGTGCGTGTGTGTGTGCGTGTGTGTGTGTGAGTGCGTGTGAGTGTGCGTGAGTGTGCGCGCGTGTGTGTGTGCGCGTGCGTGTGTGTGTGTGTGTGAGTGTGTGTGTGTGAGAGTGTGTGAGTGTGCGTGAGTGTGCGCGCGTGTGTGTGTGCGCGTGCGTGTGTGTGTGTGTGTGAGTGTGTGCGCGTGTGTGTGTGTGAGAGTGTGCATGTGCGCGTGCGTGCGCGCGTGTGTGTGTGTGTGTGTGTGTGAGAGTGTGCGCGTGCGTGCGCGCGCGTGTGTGTGTGAGTGTGTGTGTGCTTCGGGTTGACACGGTTCGACAGTAAGCGGGTACCAGATGTGTGAAGCCACAGGCTACCTGCAAACGGAGGGCGACGCACATTGATGCGCCAGCTAATACCAACCATGCAGTAAACCATCCCCCGCAGCACCACCGCTTATGCATTCCGCCTGAAGGCTGCAAAGAACAAAGCTGCAGGAGCAGCATTCGAGACCCGCAGGGCGGCGGCTAACATGTTGCACGCACCAGCTGGGCCAATGGCAGCTCGCCTACCCTCAAGAGAGCGTTTTGGAAGTAATTTAGATCAATTAAGGCATAACGGAGCTGTAAAGCCACTTAGGGTGTCGAACGGGAAGCCATCAAGTTGGGCTGAAGCACCTGCTTAGATACATACATAAGGAATAAAGAATTTTTAACGAATAAACTTTGGCAAACGGAACCCCATGGGCGATTCTGTCAAACTGGGATAGTACTGTAAAGAATTGGGCTAATTTACCCCCTCCCTTCTCCCGAAGGACGACATAGAGGCCTACAAGCTACAGAACCAGTTTCTGAACTCAGAGATTTATCAACTGACCAAGCTGTGGAGGAACAGCTCTGAGCAGGAGAAGAGCCTCATGGTGAAGGTGAGTTGGCCACCAGTTGGCTATGCGTCACTCTGCCGTTATCACAGTTCCTGGATCAGACGTTTCCAGTGGGTGCAGCAGAGGATTCTTTGGCGTCGAGTCTGTTCGAATAATAGTTTGCTCGTATTACACTCCGAGAACAAGGCTTGCTGTGAAGACGCAATGTTGAACTCCAAGGTCCTAGAAGAAACCCGCTGAGCAATAGTGAAAGTGAATGTCGCTTGCTTTGACAATTCCACACTGACGCTTTGAACATCATGGAAGGTGACAACTGGAGCCACACCTGGCAACCAGCAGGTCCACACCCATCTAAATCCTCACGGCTGTTGTCTCTGTTGATTTTGTCGCCAGTAGAGAAGTGACGGAGGAAACCACATCTCTGTTTTTATTGAACTGATCCATCCTCATGCCACAAACTGACACGCCTGGGGGGTTCTGCTGCTGAGTAGAAGGTCTGGAGAAGTCCTCTCCCGGCCTCATCAGCTCTCCCTTCGGAGCAGAAATCCAGCAAGCGGCTGCATTCGGGTGCCTGATTCATAGACTCTCCAAATCGCAGGAACGGCCCTGTAGGCGCACTGAGTATGACAATGTCGATCCAATGCCAGGTTGGGTGGGCATGAGTCGCTGTGGGGAAACGCCATCGTGCGTGCCACTGAACCTCACAACCTGCGTGCCTCCATGTTCATACCCGGCGCCCTTATCGACCTGCCCGCAATCCAGCATGTCTGGAGCGAAGACGGCTCGGTGCCGGCGACCTTGGTACGCCTTGGCACGCCTTGGCACGCCTGCCTCCACTAACCGAAGCGCCCATCCCCCCCCCCCCTGTGCTTTTCGTCATTTGGCAGTGCGCTCAACTGGAGGCCCACAGCTGCCAGCTGGAAAGCCGCTACCTGGGCGTACTGCGCAAGCTGCAGGAGTGCAAGGGCCTGCAGGCTGGCGAGCAGGAGGCAGTGCGCCACCTGGTGGAGCAGGCGCTACAGCGGGAGGCGAAGGACCCCCTCAGGCTGGACCCAGTCAGGTACGGGGGGCCGCCAGCCTCCGCCCACACTTCACAGCGCTCATCGCGACACATCAGGTGGTGCCCAGCTTTTAGCCCAGCTGAGCTTACTTAGTTGTGCTTGACTGAGGTGTTGATTTAATACATTGCTGAAACTTTCAATGTTTTAATTTAAGTCACGCTTCTGCTCCTAAAATTATTACATATAGCATTTATTGTTACTTTGTCATTATTAATTTAATAAGTAAGTAATAAGTAAGTAATCTAGAGATAAATGAGTTATTTTTATTCATAAACAATATTTTTTTTTCTTTTAATACTGAGATGGATATATATTTTTCAAGTAACGTTCAATATCATGATGTAAATCATATGACACGTGCATTTCACTGACACCTAATTAACTAACGATGGTCCAAAGGAATAAATCATGGATATTCCTGACATTGTCCCTGAAGTTAATGGGATCTTAATATGAAATTCCCAATAATCTCAACAGGGAATATGATGAATATGGCTTCAAGATTGTCCCAGACTATGAGGTGGAGGATGTGAAGTTGCTAGCCAGGATTCAGGCCCTGGAGATCCGATCTCACAACCTGCTGCGGCAGGAGGCAGAGGACCGGCCCCTGGACAGCCGTTGGGCGCAGTACCTGGGCGGGCGGCCCTCGGGCGAGCTGGCCGTTTCGCCGGAACTGAAGACGCTGATGCGGAGTGGAGTTCCCGCGGCACTGCGCCCGCGCGTTTGGCGCTGGGTGGTGGGGCTGCGCACACGTTCGCTCCGGGAACGCCACCCAGACAGGTACCGTGAGCTGTGTGGGCGAGGCCAAAGCGCCGAGCATGCGGCCGCCCACCAGATCCAACTGGACCTGCACCGCACCCTCTCCAGTAACTGCAAATTCTCCTCACCCACGAGCCCCAGCCTGAAGCAGCTCCACCGCATCCTGCTGGCCTTCTCCTGGCAAAACCCCGCCATCGGCTACTGCCAGGGCCTCAACAGGTATCATGGCTCCTCCACTGTCAGCTAAGGGGCTACATACATGTACGCCTCCATTACTGGGCTCTATTGGATCTAAAAAAAAATAATAAAATAAAAATAATCAATCCTTTATTGTCCCCGTGGGGAAATTATTTTTACGCCTCCCTCAACTTGGTCTTTGTAGATCAAGTTGTCTGTGAAGGGCAGCCACCTGTAGCAGCGCCCAGGGAGCTAGGGGTTAAGGGCCTTGCTCAAGGACCCACAGATGTGCAGAGGCTGGGTTTGAACCTGTGCCCTCATGATTACAGGCACACAGGCTTAGCCCACTGAGCCACACGCTGCCCCCCAACATCCACAATAAATAAGTAAACACACGACTAAGTGCAGAACTGGCTGAAACTGGTGCAAATACGTCCTCGATTGAGCTGTTAACGGGAAAATATTAATGGCATTATAGATGGGGAAACAATTGAGAAATGGTGACCCCTACTGGTTCACAAAAGTAATTACTTTGAATAGGACCCACAGTACTGTGCAAAAGTCTAAGGCAGTCAAAGAAAATGTTTAAGGCCACAGTGGAATCCGCGAGTACTGATCACGTCTGTGTGAAATTGATCGCTATATGCAGATGATCATTATAACAGTTTTTTTCCCCTTTTTCTTTATGCCTCTGGCAGATTATCATCAACTTGACGTTTGTATATTTATTAGATGAATATAAGGCAATAGAACGGACAGCGTCACTATTCTGAGAATTTTATTGACTCTTTCAAAATACAGTACAGCTGTTTCAAACGCTTTTCAAACTACAATACTGTACAAATGAATTTACTGAACTGTGTATAATTTGAATACGCTGCAATACTGTAACAGCGGTGGCATGTGCATGTCCCAGCATGCCTCGCGAGCGCGTGTATATAGCTCCTGTTTGCACTTTTTAGTGTAGGTACTTGTTATGCTGCTTATCCATTTGTCGCGTGTGCCTTTAACTGTGGTTGTACTTGGTTTTTGCCTGTTCCTCGCGTGTCTTAGTCATTGTGTAATTACCCGCCGTGTGTGAGCCTTACTGTCCTTAGCGTAACTTCCCCAAGTTTCCCTGTGATTCATGGCTTTCCTGTTATTGTTACTTGTTGTGCTACCTCGTTAAGGAGTAACATAAAGAGCAACTTCACATCGGTCCGTAGACGGTTTACCGTAGGGGAACGTAGGCTTATTAAAGTAAAGTAAAACAAAAAAGAATTACCGTAGTTTTATTTTTTTCCGTATATTGTCATGTATAACGACTCAAAATGAACACGGACTATTTGATCGGTGAATTATTTAAACAGTATTTGTATACGAATGATTCTGTCCCAAGCTTTTTGATACATATAAGTGGTTGATAACTATAACTGTGATCACTGTAAGTGGGCTCCACTTTATCTTGTTGGATGGCTAGATAACCTCCGCTTTGGTTCCCCCCTTACCCTCTCCTCATCCATTCTATGTGTTTATGAAATTTCTCCACCAGCTCAACTAATGAATGATTTGTTGAATAACTCAATGGGGGTATTGATTAGCCAAACAAGATGGGGTATCAGATGAGTCAAAAAATTCATGGGTGTATTGGAAGGTTGCTACAAATAGTTATAGGTTTCAAAATAGATTTTAGGTTGAGGTTTTGAAATAGCCAAGCTGACACATTTTGAAAGACATGATATCATAGTTCTACGCCAACAGGAAGATTATTTAAATACCATATATAACTGTGTTTCAACTGCTCTCTGGTGTTTCTTAGTAAGGATGGGTTTTGTTCAGGTGGTTCTGCCAGTAAGAACCGGGAGATATCTAATCGGCCATGTTCTCTCCTCCAGACTGGCTGCCATCGCCCTGCTGGTCCTGGAGAATGAGGAAGACGCCTTCTGGTGCCTGGTGGCCATAGTGGAAGCCATCATGCCACAGGACTATTACAGCAAAACCCTCATCGCTTCGCAGGTGCATGGGCCACGTGCGGTCAGGGTGTCACTGGAACGCCAGACGGAGCGTAATTCCCCCGTCTCTTACCATCAGTCATTTCCACCATGACATGCACAAATGCGGCATTATTTTTAAGGTCCCCCTCGTTAAATTTAGCGTGATCATTGGTGATTGCTAGATTTAGCCAACTCAGGGTGAGGGGCAGTGGAGTGCTGAGGGGGCCTCCATTGGTAAATTTAGCATGATTGTTGGTGATTCGTACATTTTGCTGGCGGGGGGCGGGGTCAGGGGAGTGCTGAGGGGGGCCCCCATTGGTAAATTTCACGTGGTTGCTGGTGATTGGTAAATTTTGCTGCCTGGTGGATGACCTCAGCAAATTTTACATGATCAAAGAGGGGCAGTCAGAACCACAAAATCCCTCCTGCAAAGTGACAAGCTGTAATTACAGGCTTTACACCATAATTGTCACACCCCTATTTAACTATGCCGATGGTAGTTACCATATATGGGCATCGGTGTTACAGGGGGTAACACTTCTGTCTGACATGTCCAGGCTCTCCTCCGTCTCTCTGCAGTTCCCTCAGCTTTCATGAGTTTTTAACGACATGCCGATAGGCTAATCAGCATCGTTAAAATTGCCCACCATGCGTGAGTGTGCGTGTGTGTCTATATGCCCTGCGAGGGACCAGCGTTCCCTACCCCAAATCACCCCGCATGACCCCCCTGCTTTCCATCCTGTGACTGGGTAAGCAGATGAAAGCTGGATGAAAGGTCTTTCTGTTTTAGTATTAGTGATCATTAACGATAACAGTATTAGTTAATTCTCATTCAAGGACAAATCGTTATACAGAAACTAAGCTAGGATCAGAACAGAGCGCACATTTCCTTATACGGACGTAGTGGGTGATTTGGAATAAGCCTCTTTGCTGTGGGTGCCAGTGCGGTCTCCATATTTATTCAGGTCAGCGGCAGATCAAATTCACCGAGCAGCCTCTGCTTTCTTGGTCCCTTGCCAAGCTGTCACCTGACCTGCCCGGCCCTTCAGGCCGCCTGTGCCTTTAATAAACATCATCACCTGTGACAGCTAGGGCCTCGGGGTCTGGCTAGCGGGGCACGTCCCACCGGGGGGGGGGCAGCTGCACTGACAGACGGCTATGCTCCATCCTTCCCCAGGCTGACCAGCGGGTGCTGAAGGACTTGATGGCGGAGAAGATGCCCCGCCTGATGGCTCACCTGGAGGAGCACAATGCCGACGTCTCCCTCGTCACCTTCAACTGGTTCCTGGTGGTGTTCGTGGAGAGCCTGACCAGCGACATCCTGCTGCGAGTGTGGGACGCCTTCCTGTACGAGGGCACCAAGGTGGGCCGTGCAGTTTGGTCTCACACAAACCCCTCCATCCTGTTCCAGTGACCAGCTCTAAACGATCTTTACGCTAACCATAAATCCCCTGTCCTCTTTCTAACTTTGTCTACTGCTGTGTTTTTATTTTCATGAAAAGGCGTCAAAGTTCCTTTAATTTTATGTCACTACACTTGGCCTCACTCGTTACTGCCAGGGACGGCCCAAGGCATGAGCAAACTAAGCGGCTGCGTAGGACCCAGTGGCCAGTAGGGGGTGCCCCATTCTGATCAGCCTGTCAGAATAAGATGACAAATGACGATTTTGCTTAGCGTCCCGAGAGGCATTTGGGGCAGCCCTGGTAAAGACAGCGTTCACGTATTGGTAGACGGGCTCTCATGCTCTGGACTGCTCTCTTCCCATAGGTGTTATTTCGCTACGCCATGGCTATCTTCAAGTACAAAGAGGAGGACATCCTGAAGATTCATGACAACGTGGAGATTTACCAGTACCTGCGCTTCTTCACCAAAACGATCACAGATGGCAGGTGAGAGGTCCGGCTCCAACTGCCGCTGATATCATAACGGAGTAAGCAAACCCATGTTGTCTAGCTCAGTGTTTCCCAGTCCAGTCCTTGGGGACTCAGCCGGTCCATGATTTTGCTCCCTCCGAGCTCCCTGCCAGGCAGTGGGCTGTCTGTGGGCACCCAGATCGGAAAACACTGATCTAGCTAATTGAGTCATTATATCCTATTGTAACTCATTATCCAGCTCAGGGTCATGTGGGGAGCCTGGAGCCAATCCCAGGCAACATAGAGCATAAAAGCTGAGGTTTAGTTCTTATACATTATGCATCATAAAGCATGTTTCCCATTTATAGAGCTTTTAATTTTTCATTGGAGTATTTCAGTTTTAAGGCTGAGCTTATAGGTACAACAGCAGCTCTACTCCTGAGTCCTGGATGTGCTGGTGTCTCTGTGCACCACACTGACAGCTGGCTTAAAGCTCACTCTGCCCGTCTGCCCGTCTCTCTCTCTCTGCCCGTCTCTCTCTCTCTGCCCGTCTCTGTCTCTCTTCCCGTCTCTCTCTCTCTGCCCGTCTGCCGCTCTCTCTGCCCGTCTGCCGCTCTCTCTGCCTACCTGTCTCTCTCTCTCTCTGCCCGTCTCTCTCTCTCTGCCCGTCTCTCTCTCTCTGCCCGTCTGCCTGTCTGCCGCCCTCTCTCTGCCCGTCTCTCTCTCTCTGCCCGTCTCTCTCTCTCTGCCCGTCTCTCTCTCTCTGCCCGTCTGCCGCTCTCTCTCTCTGCCCGTCTGCCGCCCTCTCTCTCTCTCTGCCCATCTCTCTGCCTACCTGTCTCTCTCTCTGCCCATCTCTCTGCCTACCTGTCTCTCTCTCTGCCCATCTCTCTGCCTACCTGTCTCTCTCTCTGCCCATCTCTGTTTGTCTCACTGGCTGTACCCTACCCGCACTTCCCAGGAGGCTGACGAACATCGCCTTTAACGAGCTGAACCCCTTCCCCATGCGGCTGCTGAGGAGCCGGCGGGCCCAGCACCTGGAGCGCCTGCAGCTCGAGCTGTGCGAGCTGCAGCGCCTCCAACAGGAGTTCGTAGCCAACAGCGGAGAAGACGCCACCGCGCAGTGTGTGGACAAGGGGCTGGACACCAGCATCAGCGAGGATGACGACGACTGAGATGCTTAACACCCCCCAAGATGGACACCTGTGCCGCTCAAATGAACCCACACCATGTCAGCAAGAACTGCTGAGCACAGCAAGCGTAGCAAACCTGGCACGGGCAGTAAATGAACAAGCAATGGCACGAACAAGCGACACAAGTGATTTCATACAGTTATAATGCAATTATGAATAAATTGATCAGTGGTTGGCGATATTATGGTCAGGGATGGAAGTGGAAGTGACACCATGGAGCCACTAGAGGGCAGTCATTTAACAGTAGTGCTGACACACATCTGAGTGAAACATCAGATTTTACAATGACCCCCAGAATAAGTGGTGGGTGCGGTCTTCATGTACAGCCTGTCAAACCGTACCGGGCACAGCTCTCTTCAGTCTTGAAACAACAGCCGCCTACTCACAGATATAAGGGGGGGGGGGGGGGGAGACAAAACTTCCACAACTGACCTTGAGCTTCCAGTCATATTCAGAAGAGATATGCGTGACCATATCTGTAGGGTCACTCTCAGAGCCTCCTACACAAGCGTACTAAATTCCCACACAAATCCCGAAGCACATGGTTTCATGGCACAAGGCCCTCGTTCTCTGCACTGAAAAGCCTCGCATCTTTATATGCACAAGATGGTTGTTTCGCTTATGGTCACCTTTAACACTCACAGACTCTCTAAAGTATATTCTAACACATACGTAAATATACATAAAATCATGCTTGCACTTCCGTCCAGATGCATATTTTAATATTTTTTTAAATATACATTTGTAAATAAAATGATGTATGGCAGAAAAGTGCTTTTTATACAATAAACTACTTTAATTATTTTAGTAACACTGGACTGGCTGTGATAATTGTCATCTTTTTATTTCTTTTAAGACTGATGCAGCTTTTCTGATGCAGAAATCCCTTTACAAAAATCACACGCCAGAAGTTGAAATTTCTCCTTTTTTATTATTGTTTTTTAAAAAGAAGATACATAAGAAATAATATGTATAAAAAACAGGTTTAGTCCAGTGTTACAAACAACTGATTGCAGTTAAGAGCTAAAAGCTAGTGTAACATCAGACAAGTAAACTGATGTACCCTCAATTCACAACAGTGCCTTTATATGCACACCGCTCCCAATGACTACAACAGAGGCGTAGTCCCCCCCTCCCCCCCCCCATAGAAGTGGAAAAGGAGACAAAACAGTGGCTTGTCACTGAATAAAGCTATTATCCTATCATAGCACTGCTAGTCATGTGGTTCTAATGACCTACTGTTCACAGCCTAAAAATACAGCCTGCAGAGATATGGAGTCAGATGATAGGGCCCTTACCATGCTGCCACTAGCCTAGTAGCCATGATTAGCAGACAAGGCTAAGGTTTCCTCCGCTCACCAGCATGGCCTCACCCCTCTGTTCTCCCTTCAAGCGATGGGCCACACCAGTTAACAGCTAGAACCATAAAACATCACCTCGCTCAGGCTACCGACCAGATCGTTCTTCTTTTATCCATTGTCTTAAGTAGATTAATCATACAACCCTTCCATGCAAAAGGTATCCTAAGTGCTTCAGGGTAGTTTCTTTGAGAGAGAGAGAGAGAAAAAAAAAAACAAGACGTTTTTCTTGGTCGCGTGAATGTAGTGGTGTGATTTCAGCTCCAACCATTTGCTCGTCACTGGGCCGCTGGGGGGGGGGAACCAATAAATAAATAAAATGGCACCATCACTTACTCTCACAAGCTCAGCGCTGTTCGCTGGGCTGGACAGCTCGTTTTGGCACACAGACAATAGTGGCACACGGAGATACCTCCATCAGCAGGGTCAGAGCTCTCCGCGACCCCCGTGACCTCGCGACGTGGATCGTGGTCCTCAAAATGATGTCTCCTCCACCCAACCCCCCACCCATTATATCTGCATAACTTCAGCCTCATATAAAACATTTGTCTGCAAAAACACCAAAGGGCTGCTCCAATTTCGCCTAACTGTAACAATGAGACTCTTTTGACCTTTTGAGCTCTTTTTCAATCTTTTTTAAACTATATTTTGTAAATACTGTAGATACTGACCTTTAAATGCTTTTTCTAATGATGCATTTTTTTCAACATGCTTTGCACACAAGAGTTTTGTACAACATAACAAAGGGAAAGGAAATTCCATTTAATGTTTAACCCCTTAATATTTAAGTTAACCTAAGTTTTTTTTATTTTTGTTCTGTTCTACGGAGTAAAACACTGACTGCACACATTCACTCGGATCATAAAAACATTAAGTGTATTGATAATCCACGTATGCACTTACTGGCTTATTCTCACATTCATTCACATGAATTCAACAATATGCATAAATATGCAAAATAATTTGCATATTAAATAATATACAAGCTTTTTTTTTCCCCCTGTAAGCACCCATTATAGGGAATTCAATATTCCATATGCAGGTCTACAGGAACATATCCGTCCACATGTTCTGCTTGCTCTAGCTAGTCGATCAGAGCAGTGTTTCCCAATTCGGTCCGCGCAGACAGCCCATGTTTTTGCTCCCTCCCTCCACCTACCGGGAGCAAAAATGTGGACTGTCTGGCAGGGACCCAGGAGCGAGCAAAAACATGGACTGTCTGTGGGTTCCCGTGGACCGGACTGGGAAACACTGATTTATCCTTATTCTTAAGGCAAACTATTGAGTGGCATTGACTGCGTTCGCACACCAGAGTTCAGCGATCACCATTAAAAAGCAGGGCACATGGTTACCAGGCAGTACGCAAAACCTGAACACTATCATTCGGATGAACAGGTCGAGCACCCTGCAAGCGACATGGCGTCCTGACAGGAGTGCAGCGTGAGCGGGACAGTGCTGCCGTCTCGACACACCTTCACGTACCAGCCGGGGTCTCCGGCTCTGGCACACATCAACAAGCACCGCCCACCGATGTCACATGACACGACTATGGCTCTCTTGGCGCAGTACAATAGGGCAGGCTGGACATCATTCACTGCGTAGGATTGTTTGCCTGTCCAGCTGAGGCATGCACGGTGGCGGGGGGCAGTTCAGCTTGTCCCTAGAAGGGAACTGCTCCACAGATGACATCGCAGCTCCCCCCGCCCCCCCCTCCAGGAAAACAACACTGAATTCTGTCACTGACTGCTCTGTTCGGCGCGGTCACTGTCCACCAGAGCGGACCCCACCCACTGCTTTCTGTGATGCATGACGGCACAAAAAAAATAAATAATCAAACTCGCTACAAGTGTAAGATGATACTGAAATCTCCTTCATGTTGAGTTGGGGGGGGGGGGGGGGGACAAGAACACACAAAAAACCCCCGCGGAATTGAAATTATTATGTTACATTAAAGAAAGCATAATGAACAGTTTCAATAATGGGTAAAATTATTTCAGGTGATACTTTACAAACATGTAATCGATTGCAGTTCTACTGCACTTAAAAATAAATACCTGGGGAACGGAACGGAACGAAGACGAAGTGAGTCAAACATGGATTCTAGACGGTTTAGTACAGTGTCTGGTGAGATGACGCTCCTTAGTCGTATAAAAAAGGACATCACTACGAAAATGCATCAGCCGTTAAAATCCGCAGAGTTTCAATATAAAGTGCTTCATTATGTAGTTATACAGTATCTTATTAAAATATCGTATTCCCTGGAGTGATACCATAGTAAACATGTTACACATTGGTAAAAATAAACATTTGGAATGTCTTAAAAAAAACGTCCAATTAGGTGATTTTGGTCAAGCGGAGACGCCTGAAGCCTATAGAGAAGAGAGGGAGGGAAGAAGGAGAAAAAAAAAGATCTTAGTCCGCATGACAGAAACCGCGTTCGGTTTTACAGCGCACAGCAGGCGGGGGCAACTGTTCAAAAACGCTGGCATGGGATGGCGTGATGAAACCACTGCATTCCAACGGTGAAGGAAGTTAGGAAAAAGAAAGCAGACGTTTAGAATACACACGGATGGTCGCCAAGCAAAGTCAGCAGATGGGGGCAGATTTAACCCCCCCCAGACCCTCAGCTTCCCCTGTGACGAAGGGCCGAAGCTGCAGGTACGGGGAGAAGCAGTGCTTCACTCGCCAGCCGGTAAACAGTGGCGTAACGGACTCAGTGAGGAGCCGTGGGGGAAAATCGCAGCCGCTAAAGGGGGGAACGGTGGCCCCCACCCCTCGCTGCGCTCAGGCTGCCAGCAAGTGGGGACGGGGGGGGGACGGGGGGACGGGGGCAGGCTTTCATTTTTCCCGTTCATTTCACACACCTCTTCAGATGACAGTTTATTTTCTGCTCCGGCAAGCGATCGCACTTTTCTTCAAAAGGGGCACAGCAGCGGTAAGGCGGCGAGACAGAGATAACAGGTGGAGACAGACCAAAAAAAAAAAGAAGACCAGACACAGTGTTTTTCAGAGGACTGCGGGGGGAGGAACATGCAAAAAAATAAATAGACATATGAATGAACAAATGGGTAAAGATGACGTCAAAAATATACGGTGTCGGAGAAGAGATGGCGGACATGCAGGTGCTGCAGCGCTAGCATGCTAGCACGGGCGTGGGCTGCAGCAGCGAGATTAGCAGGAGCAGCGTGGAGGCAGGCAGGTAGGCGAACAGAAAGACAAGCAGGTCCTCGGTCAGGCACAGGATGAAGGCTCGCTCGGACAGGGCCCAGTCTGCAAACACGCCCACCCACAGGTAGTAGAGGTGGAATTCCTGCAGGGTTTCACTCTCGCCGCCACTCACCATGGGCCTCGCCTCCCCGCCGTCACCTCCTTCGCTCTTACCCTCTTCCAGCCGGCCGCGGCTCCGATCCCGCGGCAGTGCCTTTCTGCTGCTCTCCACGAACTCCTGCATAGGTTTGGGGGGGGTCGGGGGGGCACAGAGCGACGCCACATTCGCCATGTCACATGTATTGTTCACGAAGGACTCGCGCATGCAATGATTACCCTTTTCGAAGGAGCCCTCTGGTGCTGAAAGTCTGGCGATCGCTGCTGACGAATAGGATTTAGTCTGAACCCCGCCTACTATCCGCCCGCGTGACCAGCAACCAATCAGATTTCAGAGGGGCTAAGGGTGCCAGAAGGCCTGCCCTATGAGTGTACAGTGCAAGGTACACCCATGCTAGATTTAAGCTCCATGTTGCATGGCATGCAAAAGAACGCAGAATAACTCTGCAAAAAAAAAATCTTCTTTCTATGTAGGGCTAGGTTATGCCCTACACAATGGTGACCCTGCAGATAGTTTACTGTTCACCTACATTTGACAAAATATTTCCATGCAAGAGAAACACAACCTTTGCTTACAGGTTGTGTAGCCATGCACGAAGGATCAAGGTTCATCTGTGAACCACCCCCTTTAAGTCACCATACTCATTAATTCCTGGAAGGTACAACAAAGTGTTTCTACAAAAATCAAGTACTGAACTTATAGTTGCATAGAATAATCAATTCTGGAATCTTCCAGGCCTCAGAACGCATTGGCGGGGAGGCTTAGCCGCTTGCTCCGTAATGAGGTCCAATTCCACACCAAACAATGGATGAAAGCTCTTGATTAGACTCTATCCATTGATCTCGGCCCACAGAATCTTCGCCTTCCCAGCCACCGTCTTGCGCAGTGTCCAGCAGCCAAATGAGAGGTGAATGCTGAACATTTACACAAAGGAATTCTCCAGGCTGTGGCATTTGAGGAAAAAAAGACCAACGACTCGAGCATTGCAGAGGGTGCTGGTCACCCAAAACGAAACACTATTCAGCGACAAAAATAAGGGAAACTTGACACAGCAACCCAAAAGATAACAACACAAGCACATCAGCTCCACTGCACAGTTTGATTCGACTATATAAATTATGATGACTGGGATAATTACTTTCATAAATATGACGATAATTACTTCAGATTACTTCTCAATTTCAGCTACTTGCAGAGTGAGACGCAAACTGTAAGCCAGGGAATACAGAACAAGGCAGCTCTGGATCTCCGGCAGAGACACGGTGTTTGTGAGTTTGCACTCCTGCCCTTTGGTCTGTGTGTGCAGCCTGGGCTTCATCCCTCTGTATCCCGCTTACTCTGACCCGGATTAACCATATGGGCATTTGGGCATGTGCCCAGGGGCGCTATGCCCTCAGGGGAGGCACAAAGCAGCCCCCCCCCATCCCATTCATGGATGTCTTTTAACAAGTTAATGTGATTTAATATCTGACTTACTGGCATATAAAATACGACTGCATATTGTTCTTTTAACGCTGCACTCACCAAAAGGCCCATGTAAGGTTTTTCCTACACTAGACGCATTTCTGAATCTCGCGTGCCGCCAATCCATTTTCTTTCGAGTGTGACGTCATGCATGCTGTAGCTCAGGAGCACTTAATACTCTTACTGCGACCCTGTCCTTACTGACGCTCCCCACGCCGCTCTCACCATGAGGGCTTTGTCCATGTAGAACTCCCGCCCGGGGCTGCCATCATTGTGCTTGGTGTCGATGGCGAAGCAGAGGAACAGCACGTCCACCACAATCTCGAAGATGGAGAGGAAGCAGTGGGCCACCAGGAAGGCGAAGAGGCAGACTATGAGGAGCGGGAGCAGCCAGACTGTGTAGTCCCGCTGGTAGTTGAGGGCGAGCACACCAGCGAAGGCCGTGCAGGACACAATCAGCACCTGGGCACCCAGAGACACATCGGGAAGACAGCGGCCATGTTTCCACTGAAGCCGTCATGGAGTCGATTAGGCATAAGTGCAGCTAGGCTGAGCTGAATGCCCGGGTATTTATGCAAGCAGTATCGGAGCAGAAGCCACACAACATCAACTCCAAGATATCACCCAAGTGTGACAATTCTTGATAAACAATAGACTACTTTAACGCTAGTAATAAAAGCAGGAACACAGAGACAACGGACATCTCTCTAGAGGCCATCTTACATGTAAAAACAAAGGTTGTTAGGCAGCCTCAAATAACATCCCTGGTTGCATACTGAAGGCAGAAACCTATCGACTATCCCGTTTTATCTCCCCGTACAAAGCTGGTTACATCCGCAAATAAATAACTGAACGAATTCAAAGGAGGTGAGCTGGTAATCACCAAGCAGCAGGGTTACTATCGTTAACAAAAACGAACACTAATAGAACACTGAAATGAGATATGAAAATACAATAAAAAATCTAGATTCTGAAACACAGGATAAGATGTTAATAAGATGAGGCCTTGCTATCCTTTGTGCACAGACGAGGCCTTGCTATCCTTTGTGCACAGACGAGGCCTTGCTATCCTTTGTGCACAGACGAGGCCTTGCTATCCTTTGTG
>JABFEA020000017.1:9049243-9062581 GCA_019775915.2 Cyphomyrus plagiostoma | reverse complement strand
GTCAGCGTTCACGGTTCGACTTATGATATTCAGATCGAGTACTAGGTCAAAATGGTTTGTTCGACTTTCAAGAAATTTGAGTTCTAGTGACTTCGAGAACCGAGGTACCACTGTGTAAGGTAAAAACCTTTCCGATGTGTATTTTAAAGCAAAAACAAATTAATAAACAAACAGACAAAACAACAGGCTCACTTTTTGTCGGTCTGGTCGAGGCCACTCAGCTTGATTCCCTCAATCTGCGCATTGGGCTGTCCGCACGTGTTCCCATAGCTGTCGTAGCCAGATATAAGTCTGCCAGCAGCCCCGGTGATGACAGCATAGCCGCAGATAGAGCCCTGGGAGATGGCAAGGAGTGAACATGGTCCTCAGGAAGCACTCCCCCCATCCCTGAAGCATCCTCACACTGCCACAACCCCACCCACAACTCCAAGGCAGGACTGACCCATTCAGCCTTTGGTTTGCCATTAGAGGACCTCACATTGCCTACATTTTATCAATTACTTGCTATGCATGCACTTTCTTTCTACAAAAAAAAAAAAAAAAAAAAAAATCACCGTTACAACACTTCACCAGTTTATACACCTGAATGCACTTTTTGAAATAAGCTTGGGGGGGGGGGGATTACAACATTGCAAGCGCTGGCACTTATTTCATTTCCATTTTATAATACATCTCTGAGTTCCGCTGAAGCAATCTTGAGAAGGACCACTATTATCCGTGAGTATGGGGTTAGCATACGACTCAGCAGGTTATCCATAAATATATATATTTTTTAAGAAGCAGGCCACCCTGGTGTGATGTCTACAGTCATATAAAGAAAGCCTCACAAAAACAACGATGGTGTTATCACATCGCGTAGCTATTTCACTGTAGATCACCAGCAATTTCCCTCCCAGGCTCCTTGGTGAAACAGCGGGAAACGATTAGTCCCGTTTTAATTTGAACACTTAATCAATCGCAACATCAGTTAAATCTGCAGTTACTGGGGCTAGTATAGAGAATAGCATAAGAAAGCAGCAGACTGTAGATTTTTAACAACTGAATTATATTAACTGCATCACAACATGCACATGTCGACGTGACAAATAACCTCACGACATCACTGTGCTTCACCTAACCGGAGACTCACCATGCCAACACAGAAGGCTATGAAGATGAGGAGCCAAGCGACATCCGTACAACTTCGGTCTTCCAGGGGCTTCCATTCTCTCCTTGCCCTCTGCAATGATGTCAATAAACCGCCTGTCAACAAGAGCTTCTTCCAGAGGGGGTCATTTTCTGGGTGCCACGCTTAGTGCGCATCTTTAAGGCAAACCGCCTGGCAACGCCTGGGTCACGAACTCTGAACCAGAAGCCGGTTTAAGTTTTGCACACTTCATTTTCACGCAATTTATGTTTTTGTCATTAGAAAAAGACTAAAATCCGACTCACAGGTACGACCTTCGCATCAAATCCCCTAACGTTAAGCGAAGAAACGGGATCATTGTTTACTTTGCATCGCTCTGTGCATTAAGAAATGTATGGCGATCTTAATACTAGTTTTACCCCCTGACGCTAGATCTTGTGATGTCTCCACAAAAAGGGAAAAGTATAGCTAACGACGAACATAAAATGCATGTCGGGCTGCAGCCGTATATACATGCATTACCACCCTGCTAGAAAATTAAAGAGATTAATCTAGCGCGCAGAAGGTCGCCCATGAGGGAAATAAATCTGTGCACGCGTGCCAGCTGCAAGGTGGGTGAAGCAACGTGCCCACATCGCGACACCGCTACGATGTTTACACGCTGCCCACCCTCCTGGGGCTGAAGGGAGGGGGTGGGGGAGTTAAATGGACTCCTTACCTCTGCACTACCGCAGCATCCCATCGCGAAGAGCCCAAACCGCACGAAAACAAAAGCCAAAACTTGCAGGGAGTCGACGGCGTCTGTTTACCCTGCATAAATCGGCCCCCGGCTCCCGGTTTTAACGGTAAGCGAGAACGGAAATGTCATACAACCGGCTGCCCCATTCCCCAGCACATCACTCGGCGTCAGCCGTCTCCCTCCAGGTAAGGAGGATTATTACTTTGGGATTTATCGTGCCACACTTCCTGGTGGGTTTCGCAGGTGTAGCCGGAAAAGGAATATTTCAGCCACTCAGTACCTGAGCTCCGCAGTCTATAGTGGAAGGGATTTGGGGGGAATGATGGGACACTGGAGGAACCCGCGATTTTCAATCGCAATCTGCCGATGTGTTTACCTTAACGAAGGGCTGCGCGGCATTTTAGTGCCATCTGTCCTCTGTCTTTAGCATTACATTTCATGAGCACGAAAATAGTTTACCGTTATATGGCTTCCATGCCGGATAACTGTTTTTGCGGTACCTAATCAATAAAGAAGTAATGTTCTGAAATGATTTGCACACCAAATTACAAATACCTTTACACTTTCTTGTTTGCTCCTGAAACATGTCATGCACTTACTTGTCCTTTATAATCTGATGTTGAATTTCCCATTACCGTATTGTAGTTTAGGTGTTTAGAAGTTTTGCATGTTCCTTCAAATACGAACTTCTGAATTAATGAATGAATATAGACAATCGCATATAATCAAGTTAAAACCACGAAAGCGACAATTTCTAAAACAAACTATAACTCAATTCCCTTATTTTCTAACAGAAATTAAAAAGTTTTCGTGCACTTCTCGTATGTTAGTATGCGTGGTTACTTAGCTGCGTGGTGCGAGAAGTTTTTTTAAAAATCCACCTTTTTTCTGGGCTTTGGCTGATGGGAAACTCCAGCGGTTCCTTTCTGTTCGCTCATCTTCCTTGCACTGTAGCCTTATGCCCGGGGAATAGCAATGTCCCGAAGAGCATCGTCAGTGACAAAAAGAAGCGCATTGTTCTGTTGTTCACTGTTGTACCAGGGGGGCATGAGCACGGTGAGGGAATGTGCGTGTGTGTATGTGCACGTGTATGTGTGCCTGTATTGTGAGTTAATTCCACCATTTTAGCACGTAGAACTGTATTAAATGGGTGTGCATGCTCAGTCTGTGTCCTCTCATCTGTCACACAAGGGTCTGTGTGTGAATATGCAGGAATGGGGCAAATTTTAGACTGGCAGTGCCAGGAAGCCAGAACAGTAGGATCTCATATACTGGTTTATTCATTTATTTGCCAGATACTTCCCTCTAAAATGATTTATAGAGCACCGCATTATACAGTAAAAGAAGATCATGAGCACAAATAGATCCTGTGTTTTTGGAATGTTGCTACCTATGTGGTCAACAAACAAGCCTGCAAATAGATCGACATGTAGCTGTAAAATAATGTGCCAATAAAACACACTATGTCAATTCAAAATGCAGGAAAAAATCTCATATTATTTTCCATTCAGGCAAAAATTCAAGGCTTCAAAAGGATGCAATTTTAAGTTTTTAAGTTAAAAAAAAATGGCGATCAAACTGGAGTCTCTGTCTGTAAGCTGATAAGACTAGTCTTGAGACATGGAAAGCTCCCCAACACACTGAAGAGAAGGTTCAAATCAACACAGTAAAGTCAGTGACAACAGCTAAAGACAGAAACATGGGTAAATCGGTCTTATGCATCACCTTCAGGTGAGCTGGTGATGGGTATTTATACATTTATTAAGCTATAAATAATATATTTTATGGGGTCGCCCTTGGCTGGGGCTGGACAGGGATTAAGATTCAGCCCTGGACCCTTGTCCACACACGCCCACTACACATATACATCAACCCTGTTCTCAGTAGATTTTGGCGACCAGGGTGGGTCCCCTTGGTACATTATGCCTACCCGGGGGCGGGCAGTTTCGGATCCGTATGCCCGGCTGCATGCCTGGTTTCTAGTATCTTACGACCTTCGTTTGAAAAAATGCCTAACAAATATATTCCCTTATCTCAGTTTAGTACATAGTGGGCGCTCTTGATCCACTAAAAAGCTTCCACGCTTGGTTGAATGGATGATGAAAAATAAACACGAGCACATGACATGCTGTGAATATTCTCCACTTCAGCATGTTAGAGCAGAGAACTAGAATCGACAATAATATGTAATCTTTATCTCATCCACAGAGGTACAATTTCATGTTATATGCTTAATTATATTTAATACGTTTCATTTTGTATATCGATTTTATGGTAACGATATATAGCTTCATATTCATATTCCAATATAGGAAAGAGAAATTTCTGAATACTTTCTATAAATACTGATTTTCATTATTAGCAGAGATGTTTTGCAAACTGAACACAAGAGTGTTGAGGGAACCACATTTTTGCTACATCATTATCCAGAGCCGTCAATCTTTACCCAAAATGTTGCTTAAGCAGCATTTTAGCAGGATAATGTATTTGAAAGCCCCAGGGTGGTTATGAGCCAGAATCCTGTAACGTATTTGCCCACATCTGTACGCCATTGCAACACTCAACCAGTGTCACAGACAAACCGAGGAGCAGCACATGACTTAATATGTCCGCACGCAATCTACGCTCGGTGGTCAGGAAGCAAGGAAGAAGAAATGCTGAATTTGCTGTTGCACAATCCATCATCCATCCACCCATCCATCCGTTTGCCATATCCGCTTGTCCTAAGTAGGGTCGTGGGGGTCTGGAGCATATCCCAGAAAGTACAACCCACAAGGCATGTGCCAACCAGACACAGGATGGCACAGAATGCCAACCAGGCATGGGGCACCCACCAATCACAGGATCAATCAGTCAGTAAAAAAATATATATTTAGTATGTCTCTTTTTAAAAGCGACTTTACAGTAGATGTTCCATAGGAAGAATTAGTGGTAACACTTTACATTGACTGCACCTTCATAATGCCTTTAGAATATATTCATAGAACATTCATAAGCAGTATATAAGTATACCTTAATATCCTAACATAGCTTAATACATACTTAACATACCTGAACAGCTTTAATACATGTTGATGGCAAACATTATACAGTTGTGTGGCAATAGGTTGTTATTGTCATTAATGATTTTTGAACCTGTTAAGGTATGTTAGGATTTTAAGGTATACTTATATACTGCTCATGAATGTTCTATGAATGCTTTGTAAAGGTGGACAAAATGTTCTATGAATGCATTGTAAAGGTGGACAGAATGTTCTATGAATGTATTATGAAGGTGCACTGAATGCTCTATGAATGCATTAGGAAGGGAAGGTGGACGGAATGTTCTATGAATGCATCATGAAGGTGCAATCAATGTGAAGCATTACTTAATTTTTTTAAACGGAGAAGCTAACTGGCAAAAATAGAGAAAGCTTCAAATAAGGAGACTAAATAATACTGTTGGCACATAGCACTAATGTGGAAATCAAAGATCACAAATACACTTATAAGTACCTGGGAGCCTGATTGTTATCAGTGACTGGGGGAGGGGGGGGGGTAAATTGTGTTCTGGTGATGTAACTTCTCGGGGGAGGGGACCAAGGATAGGCCAATGCAGGTGACATCGTCCTTACATTTTATCATTATTTTATCAGATCCTTTCTTTGTACATTTATGAAGCCAAGATATCCAAGTCCAACCGGTGACCTCGTGCCGCACTTCATTACCCAGCTTGCGTAATGGTGTGTATCTCAGTGGGTTTGGAGTGCCACCCGTGACTGGATGGTCGCTGGTTTGAATCCCGGGGCCGTTCAAGTGATTTTTGGCGTTGAGCTCCAGGGAATGTATGTTACGTTACATTAAACTGTCTGCTAAATAGATATGATGTAAATGTAGATGGGATTCCAGTCACTGAAGAGCACCATTTGTACCTTTTCCATTGTTAACCGTCAATGACGTGCGATTGTTTAATAAGATTTTCCACATTTTCACAATCACTTAAGTGGGCCTTGGAATCCACAATGTAGCGACCGGCTGAAATAAAGTCCATGTTTGTCTGTAAATGTTCACTCAGACTGAAACATAAAAACGTTTTGTTCAACTGTAGAGTCAAACTTTATGTCAGATTTACATAAGAATTGAAGAACTGATGGCAGAATATTAGTGTATTGAAAAATGAATACTTTATTTGATATGAACAATACTGGCCTATATTCTTTTCACAGCGGTTGAGTCTATATTGTCATAATTACCAAACCAACTACTGTTCGTGACTGTTTATCTAGTATCTAGATAATACACCATTTAACCTGATTCAAACATCATTTATATGTATACCATTCTTGCATTAAAATATAGGTCTACATGAAAATGTAGCTCACATTTGCATTTTAAAATTCAGAATTGTTTTGCTATAACATTATTCAACAAAGAACACTAAAAATAAAGTGGTAAGATCGTTAGTAAACCTTGGGTTCCTGTAAATCAGAGTTATATAAAATTTTAACAACTTTAAGCTATAAGTTGAATTCTCCCCAAACGAGTTTAACGAGTTAACAGCCTCCTCTCACTTGTAAATGTCTGATATTCTTATGAATTAATTGATCATCCTGTGACCTTTATACGCTATTTTTAAACACAACACAGTTAGTTATGAGACGAGGTCGTTTGTAGCCAAACAAGTACCTGACTGTACAGTGAAGTCGCAAAGCAATAAACCAACACCAAGTTCAATAATAGTACGGACACCACTAAATTTAGACCCCTTAAATGATCAATGTTAAGTGCTACGCCATCTGAACACTATCGACCAACATCGCCCGCCAGCTTGTGCGCTTGCTGAATGCGGAAGCGACGGATGAGACGGAATATTCCCATGAAGTTACAGCCAGGATATTTTCTTGTGGACCTAATGCACGGTTATCAGTTTACTTGGATGCTGTATTTATTTTCTATACTGCGTATATCATGAAGAAAGGCCCCCACCCACCACAACGACTCTTGCACCCAGTTTCTGTGTTTAAACACATTAAGGGCTGGGTTACGTTACGTTGTAATTCAGAGATACTCCCTAATGCTTCTGTATCCCACTCAGTCTATAGAGGATCACTTGAAACTGTGTTTAAGCAGTCAGTCCTATTCTTTAACTGATGAACCGAAAGACACCTGCCTCCCTCCCCCACTGTACCTTAATTCTGAAATCTATATCACAGCTCTGAGTTGCCGATGTGGTTCCAGGAATCCAGACAAAGGTGACAAGGTCAGCGAGATCTGCTCTCTTGTTCGTCTACTTCACTGGCTGAGTTGGCATGTCGAATGCAGTTATATGTCGCTTATCATGATGATCGCTGGACAAAGAAAAGTATCTTTTAAGGACTGGCTTTTATGACATTCCTGTTCAATGTAACTATTTTTTTTTTAATTCCTTTTCAGCTATGCAGAATCTAAAAATCCACTCACTGGGACCGTGGCTTTGGGAAACTATGTTTTGAAATGATATGAGTGTGGCCTTGAATATGTAAGCAGTTTCTGAAAACAAGAGGATGTGTTCCTGAGCTGAAAATTAAAGCAGGGAAGGCACATGCTATGTCCTACTACTGTGTGCCAGCATTGTTCCAAGAAGCGTCACAAGTTACTGGCTGCAAACAAGAGCTCCACCCATGTCCAAATCTACCAGTGAGGACACAGAGGTCATGTCCTGTGTATTTTTTCCTGCAGCTCCACTGACCACGATCTATTACAGCACACACCTATGGAGGACTGACACTTCTGACCTCGGTATTTTAAACCCCCAGGATACAGCCCCTACTTCCACCACACAACACAGGCTAGTGTTCCCCCCGGGACCGGCTGAAGGATAAAACATATTCACTTCACTTCTGCTATATACTGCATTCTGCCATTATACAATCCCCTCTGGATCCATTAAAACGCATCAGAAGTAGCTAATGGACAACTGATTAATTATTCAAAGTGCATAGCCTTGTTTTTTTTTCGACATGCTTGCCATTTTATGGTGTCTTGTTTTAGTATCTTACATTGTTATATCTAGCAAATGAGCAAAATATTATTAAAGGTATTTCCTGACATTAGAATCAGTGCTTGGCCAATATATCAGATACTTAATACGTCCAACACATTGTCTCTTGTACGCCTACAGAACCTCAGTTTCCCACGAATGCTTGGAACAGAGTAGGGAGCATTCACAAACAACAAGAACGACAACAAAATATAGAATTTCAACGTATACTCCATTTGGGATTTTAGGTGGACAGAAATAGGGATTTAACACTGAGTCAGCACTAGATAAGACTGATCTCACCCTCCACCAGCCCATATGTCTGTGCCTGTTCTGGGGAGATCTTGGTCAAAGCCAGCTGGAATACAGCACGTGAATTCCAACATATAATCAGTTAAACAGCAAAACAATGCCGAGTAGTCACCTCTGCATTTCCAAATGTACAGAGCTAAACCTGAGCTCTTCAAGTAAGATTCACAATACAAAAATTAAACAAAAAAACAAAGGATTTGCGTAAAGTATTGTAAGTGCATAAATACAGAAATTCCCGGGGGGGGATTTCATCGTGAGCCAGCGATCTGGTAGGTAAGGTGTTTGTCTTCAGTGTTTTCTGGTGAAGTGCGTAATTGTCAGCCATCCCGGAAAAAAGGAGAGGGCGTTGTTGGGGGAGGGGGGTGTCACATGCTCGTGCCGGTGGGAGGTTTACACGAGAGAAGCAGGTTCTGGTACCGCAGCAGTCAGCCCTGCATCATCTACGAAATATGCTGCAAACATGAGCACGCAGCTCCTCCACAACGGAATGTTTTGTCCATTTTAGAGAGAAAAAAAATGCAAATATCCCGTGAAACAAAAAGTGATTAAGTATAACCACACGGGAACTAAGTTCCATGCGATGCACGAAGACTATATTATTGTTGTTATTCGCTATAGATATATAAATTCCAAATACGTAAAGAATTGTTTTGTTGCACTATAAGATATTGTATTATATAATTAGTAATTATTTTTCATAATATTATTTACGTATGCTCTTAGTAACACACGTACGATAATAAACGTGTCCTTAGCAGCAAACGTATTGCAGCTTACTGACATTCCGAACGTCGATAAGACGCCATGTTAAAAACTAAACAGCTAGTTGCGAGCACCGTTACATTTCTGTACATTGCACGCTTCCTCCTATACTGTCCAGTATGATCTAGAATTTACCAGCTTCCTGACTGAATCGTGAGTTGGAAGGCGGGGTAAAACACCATCGAAATGGCATGACTCTATTGTATTTAACCATATGATGAAATATAAATGTAAACTACACAAGCGCTGCTGTAAACTGCCTGTGGGATAAAATAGATAAAGTAGAAAGCGGTTTAAATATCACACCGAAAGCAGCCACCGTCCCGGGCACAATGACATCATGTTGCCTTTCACCCAGATTCTTCATGCTTCGGCGGGGTTACTGTCGGTCATCGTGTGCCATGCACCACGACAGGCTGAGGGGCTGTTTTGTTTTAACTCCTTTTGCTATTCCGTTGTTTTCCTTGCACCATATTAACCCAAGGCCATATTGTTTACGTAAGCAAACGAGTTTCTATAAGATACATTTGTAACATTTGTAAACCAAGCTAAACTGTGATTCTATGACATCGTATACTTTTTGTAGATAATACTATTACATCGCTTTGCGATATATTTAGTACAAAATCCAAATATCCGCATGTTGCATGCAGGGTGGTATGCTGAATTACTTTGCTTCTACCTCTACCAGTTCATAAACGTTCTGTTATAATTGAATAGTATCTTATAATTTGTATGAAAGATAAAATATTGATTTGTTTCACCCAGTTACATAACTTTATATACAAAACGTAACGTTGTTTGCCCGTTTTAAGGCGCAGCCTCAATTCACATCCGCTTTTATTTCACTGTCGCCTTCTTCTGTTTATGAATTTAGCCCGTCATTCGTGCGCAGTTCACAGATAAAGCAACCATGAAAAAACTCATTTTAGATTTTCCCCCCTTAGGTTTTATTCATTAATTTATTTATTTAGTGCATTTCCTTTAATTTAAAGAATGAATTGTATATTGTAATATACGCAGCAAGTCTAACCAGTAGTTATGTGCAGTAAATTGTCAGACCAAGCCTCAGGTTATTTAACGACGATTGCACTGCCTTCCTCGGATGGTTTTTTTAAAGCACAACCCTGTCAAATCAAAAAAGGTAAAACAGTGTGCAATAAAAAAAGAAAGAAAACAATGGTGGTGAATTGTATTAGATCCTTGTCTTTGTTTACGATCGGATCAATAGGCATACATTATCGACTCAAGCACTCATCGTCTACAAGAAATAGGTATAGATTGTATCACGATTGAAACAAACTTTTTGAAAGAAACGCGTATGCTATCATCTGTGTATATAGGAACCGACATATAGTCACATGACAACTGTGTTGATCCTTTAAATTGGACGTTTACAATGTAACAAATAATCTACGAGGTGAATGCTCAAATCTACTGGTTAGCTTTTAGAGCGTGATTAAAATGCAGTATATAATATCTTTTTTATAATTTGTTATACAAAAATATATGGGGTTAAACAGAATTTCGATGTATACTTTCAGTACCGTGATCCTTGGTCTAAACTAAGCTGGTCGCAAATTGAAAACAACATCCCCCCCCAGAACTGTATTTCCGTCAGAAAGCGGCATGGCTGTCTTAAAAGGGCAACGACAGCGGGGACGCAGATAATCACTAGATTACAACTACATAACGATCCTATTCAGGGCACCTACGTTTATAAACCGTTATTTAAACTGATATATTGTAGTTGATAAGGATTATAAATAGATTCGAAGAAAGTTCCTTACCATATAAATTGCATTTTACGGATTGATTGCGGTTGTAAAATTCTAAATCACAATAAAATATGAAATTGCAGTGAAATTGTTACTGTAGCGGTTTATATATATTGCTTTACTGAATGTTGTAAGTGTTGTAAGTGATTGCGTTTTCTGTTGGGCTTGCATGTTGGGACTGCTGTTCACTGGCCTGCGGCATTTCCTCTTGACTGCATAGTAGAGTTCTTCACATCATTAACCGAAAGTTTGCAGTTTGAATTATGATTGTTTACATTTGGGGTTTATTTTATTTTTTTGCAGCTTTGTTTCAAAGAAACCACCCATTGATGCATACAATATACAATGCCATTATATTTTGGGTGTCCAAACATATGCACGAAAACTGCAAGGCCTTAGGTGTCTGGAGAATACAAAGCACATTTAATTTAATTTCATGAATACATTTAATCCCTTAAATTAAAAATCCCCCCAAAAGGATCTAAAATACATTAAAATGAAATGGAAAATGTTTGACAAAATGGCTCTTTCGCTTTAGCATATGTTGCAGTGCAAGCCTCAACAGAGCTGAGATGAGACTGCCTTCTTCCTGTTTGGGGTGAAGATGAACTCAGTTCATCTGAAATATTAACTTGCGTCTTATCTTTTTACCAGACGCTGGGTGTCTCTCCCTCAGTAACACCTAATTAAATTTTAAGGACGGCCTGTGGTTTAGGATATCCAAACAAGCTTGTTGTTGTGTCTCTCCTATCCCGTATCCCTTTGTGTTATGACATACTTTTGAATGGGAAATAAAATCTCTGCATTTTTTAATTTGAAACACTTTAGGGGCATTTGTGCCTTGCTCACCGTCGCGGCGTCCAGCTAGCAGGCCCAGACCGGAAACACAGCGGGCTCTGTTTCAATGGCCAGTGGTGGGATCTTGATAGCGCAGGTGTTCACTGCTGATTTTGGACGGGAGAAGTGGCTCTCTGTTCACTGCACTCTGTCATCTGTGTCGGTTGTGCAGCCTTGGGTCGCGGGTGCCTGGCATCACAGGGTGTCCTGAGCCTGGGCGTTTTACAAATAGTTGCATTTTCTCAGCTTTCATGGTGATATCTGGGATAGTTTAATGCTCCATCCCACCGCATGAAACGAGGACATCGAGAAAGATCTCTTAACTGCACCAAACTGACTCCATGTCTTTGCTATGATTTTTTTAGGGGTATTCTTTATTCAGTTGACACAAACAGAGGCGTAGAGACTGGACAGGCAAGGCTGGCTGTTGCCTGGGGCCCCGAGCTGGGAGGGGCCCCACAAGGGTGGCCAATTACATAGTGCTTTGCAACGACAAATCTGCTTTATTTCGGTATTCTGTTTTCACAGTAAAGTTAAAATAAAGGAATCATGTTTATTAAATTCCCATTGTTGTTATCATAAATTTAAACTTCACATTAAAATAATGGTAATACATTTTACCTCGTCAGGTGGGGTGCATTTGAGGGCCCCAGGAATTTTTCCTTGGGCCGCCAGTGTGCCTAGAATCACCTCTGGATATAAGCGAAATTACAGAGGTAGTACCAAGCGTTAAATAATGTAGAACTGAACAAGTGGCATTACAGCTGTACTAAAGTCAAAGTTTCTTATTGTTTACTTGCAGTTGTGCTCATACAACAAACAGTTAAATGCTTGTTCTGGCAGATTCACCGACTGTGCTATATAAATGTGGAATATATTATATAAAATGTATCTAAAAGTATATAGAATTTAATAATATATGCTACATATAAAGTGACAAAACAAAAATGATGACTCAACATTGTGTGAGTGACACAAACGTGCAAGGCTAGGTGACTTACAGTAGTGTGAAAAAATGTGAGAGGTGAAAAGGGAGTGAGTAGCTGTTCAAGGAGACAAACACACAACAAATCACTAACGTCTGAATACTGCACTAATACACAGCATTTCAACACACAACAAATCACTAACGTCTGAATACTGCACTAATACACAGCATTTCAACACGCAACAAATCACTAACGTCTGAATACTGCACTAATACACAGCATTTCAACACGCAACAAATCACTAACGTCTGAATACTGCACTAATACACAGCATTTCAAAGCTTTCATGAGGATTGACAGGATGGGCTGCTACCCATCCAAACTGACTCGGTTAATTAATGAAGTCTTGTCGGCTTGATACAACAGAATTATCTGGGTATTGTATAAACTCCACGTAATTTAACATGTGATACAGTCATTATCATTTTATTTGGATTATACCTTTAATGTCAAATTAACTCACCATTTTAATTGCTTGGACAGCTGTGTTTTTTACATGAACACTTTTCCAGCCCTTTACCTGGTTACAAGTTTACAAGTCCTTAATTGTCCCTTCAGCTTTGTCAAATGCCTACATATGCGTTTTATATACATAGCAGACACTTTTATCCAAAGTGACATACAGGTGATGCAAATAGCACATCACAAACATGCATACTGGCAAGGAGTCAGCTGAAAAAGAGCAGCTAGGCTAAGCTTCCAGTGGATGCCCAGATACACGAGCAGCTAGGCTAAGCTTCCAGTGGATGCCCAGATACACGAGCAGCTAGGCTAAGCTTCCAGTGGATGCCCAGATA
>JABFEA020000017.1:9016338-9041596 GCA_019775915.2 Cyphomyrus plagiostoma | reverse complement strand
GCCGCGCCCCCCGCCGCCCCCGCGGGGCGGGGCGGCGCCCCCCCGCCCGCCGCGGGGGGCCGGCCGCCCCCCCCCCCCGGCACCATGGATGTGTCAGTGTTCATCTGTGGATAACTGCTAGACCATGATCAGGGAGGCTGTGCATGCAACTTCAGGCTATGCTGCCCCACTGTTTCCCTGTCTCTGTAGCCTGCATGTGATGTACCCTTATTTTTTTAATGTGAAACCTTTTTCAGGAATTGGTTACAAACAGTTCAAGGATGTTTCAGGGATGTTTTCAGCCCTAAGCCATGCTAACTTTAGCAGATTACAGCCAGAGAGTCACCACATTACCAGTGACACCAGTGATTAAAATTACTTCCCCAGAATCAGAACTCAGAAAGTCCACCCGAACAGAGTCATAGGTGGGGATGGGAGCTGAACCCATAATCCTGTTGTTATGTGGCCAGTGGTTCACCTGGCGCATCCCACCCCTACGATGTGGATCTATGAAATACACCCCCACTGCAGCAATGTTTGTTCCTGTGTTCTGATTTGTTTTCCACTTACTTATTGTCTTTTAATAGGCCATTTCCCCAACAAGGCCATGCCCTCTGCGGGCACCCTGCCCTGGGTCCAGGGCATAATTTGCAACGCCAACAACCCCTGCTTCCGTCACCCCACCCCTGGAGAGTCCCCAGGAGTGGTTGGCAACTTCAACCAGTCTATGTAAGTTACATTAAAAACCGATTGGAGCAGTGTCCCCAATCCCGTCCTTGGAGAACCACAGTTGGTTAACATTTTTCCTGCCTACCAGCCCCCAACAGGGAGCTGGGAGGAAACAAAAACATGGACTGACTATAGGTCCTCGAGGACTGGATTATCTCTAATCAGAGTATGAATAGTCAAGTGCTGGAGGTTAAACTCAACCACCTACTAGTCCTGACTTGTTTATCTTTCTTGTGTTTTGATGACCATATGCCTGTTGGTAGAATGTGCACTTGACGTGGGTTGGTGTGTTTAAACTTGCATCTTATTTATTGTTCCCATTGCCATCCGCAGTATTTCGCGCCTGTTCTCCGACGCCAAGAAGATCCTGCTATACAGTCAGCATGATAAGAGCCTGGAGGGATTTAAAGGCCTAATCCATGCCCTGAAGATCATGCAGAGCAACACGAGAGGTGAATGATCACGCTAGAACAATAGAGCAGGTTACTCCATCCACACTGTGGCATGCAAATGATGTAGAAAAACAGCGTGAGAAGAAAGAGAAGATCAGGACGTACCGTCACTCAGAGAGGCCCATGTGACACCTTCGGGTCTGGTCTTCAGCTGAGGCAGGCTTGATATTGAGGGTCAGCAAGCAGATGGCTTGCAGTCCAAACTTTGATCTCTCTTGGTTTGATCTCTCTTGGTTTGAGGGAAAGCTGCATACAGTATGGCTGTCACTAAAGAGGCAGTGTGTCTGCACACTGACCAGTGACTCCCGAAGTGAAAAGGAAATGGTGGCCTGATAGCCACAAATGAACATATGTGCTTTTTTTTCAGCCTGGCGTATCTTAGGGTCATGTTTTCATGTGAATATCAATCATTTGGTAACGCATCTCACGGCATTATTTCCGATGGGAGGAATTTGACGGAGGAAACTCCCAATGAGCCTCAAATTCAGCTTCAGTTCAGTTTACTATCCCTGCCCAGCTTTCAACTAGCTGTCTTTAGTTTCGCTTTTTTTTTTTTCTTTCGACTATACCCGGCTTCATTGTTGTGACCTGCATGTCTGGCATGAGGCATTAATTAACAGGCTCATTGCTTTGAGAAACCAGCCAGCCTGGTGGAACGAGTACCAGCACCTGAACGCTGGCCATCGCTCACTTTGGTACCTCTTTATGACTTTACAGTGGCCATTAATTCATACTCCTTGGCAGTTTACAGTGTCAAATTGGCCCGTCACCAGCTGCTGATAAACCCTAATGACTTACCCTTAATTACCTAACTTTCACTGAAATAGCTAGCAATGAATCTTAAGGCTTCAGGCGATGCACCTGTAACCACTCTGCCCTATGCTGGCCCTGCAGGCTGTACAGTTCACAGAGTTTAGGCACGTTAGCTGTGGACGGAGTAAATAACTGGCAGAGAATCGTTTGGTAGCGCTGAAGTGTTTTATCTGTAGTGCATTGTTTGACTTACTGTTTACGGGACACTGTTGACTTACTGTTTATAGATGTCATGTGACTTTCTTAGGTGGTATGTTCTTTATTTGTACAAAACAAACGACTATTAGAAAATCCCCTTCATACAATTATGTTTTAATCTGCAACTGGCTGTATTTCCTGCATGGCTTATTGTTTGTGCATTTGCTTACCTTTATAAGACACAAGCACAATTACTAAAATGACAGGGAGTGAAACAGCTTTCATTACAGTACACTACACTGATAACTAATATGAAATATAGTGTTAGCTGGAAAGCAAATAATTTAAAGGAGGCCTTTAAAGGATTTTTGTTCAAATTCTTGAAATATGTACCTCAGCTCTGTCTGGCACGTCTATCTGCAAGTTGTGAGCTAAAGAATGGCCCCTTATCTAAGATCTTTGGCTTTGGAGTCACACTTAAACAGATCACTCTTAGCCTTCTGATACCTGAAGTGTGCTTTGGATATTGAAGTTGAGTGAGATTGCGGGGGGATTGAATGGGTGGTGGAGGGGAGTGGCAGTTGGGTGAAGCTCCAGGGTCCAGGCTGTATCAAAATATCTAAGCGATGGAAAATGACCTCCAGTCGCTCCACGTTTTACCTTGGCCAAGTCGTCAAGGGACATGGGTGGGAAATCGCACTTTTGTTGCATTTTCCGGTTCTGGCTGATCTATATTCCTGGAGTGCGATGGTAGCCACCTTAAAACTATTCAGTTTCAATTGAAAATGACTCGAACGTTTAAGAAATAGTGCGCCATTTGTTCAAAAGACTGCATTTTCTTAGAGTCTCTTGTTGAATAGCGAATCTGTGAGTATTTAGTGGGTCAGAATCACAAACGTCATGAATGACATTTGCATCCATCTCAAAATGTAACATTATTCAGCTTCTGAATTAATGATTGTGAAATGGCTTATTGTCCCATAATGATTATGATTCAGTTGTATACCCAGGGTTTCATTTATAAACCGTCGAACGTTATGAACAAGACCCTTTGGTGAAATTGTAAAACTGCATAACTATCCACAGGCTTCAAGTTGAAGGACTTCCTCCGTGACAATGAGACTCTCTCCTCGTTCCTGATCCACAATGCTTCATTTTCTGAATATTCTGTCAATGAGATTGTGGAGGCAGATGTGAACTTGGAAAAGGTGAGACTCAATAACAGTTAATAACTATACAGGCTAGCCTCAGGCGTGTAGGCCAGCCTCAGGCATGACCTTGATTTATGGGGAGCATATTGTCATAATCCCTTTGTGTCCCAGGTGCTGATTAAGGGCTTCGGGGTACACCTAAAGGACATGTGCAACAAGACTGCTCTCCAGAACTTCGTGACAATCAAGGATGAGAACGTGTCACAACTCGCCCAGGACATCATCTGCAAATCGTCCCGGTCTTGGCTCATCCAGGCTGAGAGACTCTTCCTATCCAACCTAGACTTCCTAAAACCTATACGGGTGGGTATAGCTTGAATGCAGATTAGTGTGCCCTGGCCGTCTGCAGCTCTTTTGTGAGTGAAGACTATAATTCCTTGGTGAAGTGGTTTCTAGAAATTTGCCTCACGTCTTATAAGAGGCAATGGTAAACCCTTTATCTACCATTTGCACAAGTACAAGCAAATTGTAATTATTCTCCTTGCTTGCCCCATCTTGCTTTCCATAGCTTGGGGGTCACCAACCAACCAACATGTGTGCCTGGAGATGGGGGTTAAGGGCCTTGCTCAAGGGCCCGCAGACATGTTGACTGTTCTGTCAAGGCTTGAACTATTGACCTTCTGGTCATGAGCACTGAGGCTTAGTCCTCTGACTCACTCACTCACCGCCCCCAAGCAATCTATAGAGATGTCTTCCAAGGTTAGGTTGACTTTTGCCAGGGTTGTTCTAACTTTCTGGCTGACCTCAATGATGTACTGGTTGCATATTACCCTGTGAGTTGTGTCTATTAGTGTTGACTGCACTAAAATCAGTGGCCAACATCTTATCTGACTTTTTAAAGAAGACGAAGATCGGCCTGACCTGGTTAACTGGCTGTTTCCTTGCATTTTGTCTAAGGTTAGACTGTGGAAGGAAACTCTTCTTTTACTATTTTATGAATTTTACTTATTCCAAAAGAACTCCTGTTCATTCTTACAAAAGCCAAACCCATTTGATGAATTGCTTGACGTTATGCTTAACCAGAAAAAGAAAACAAAGAGAGATGCAAAAACACCCCAGCAAGGACATGTTGAGGCAGGCTGATTGCCATGATACACTAACATAATGTGTAGCCTCCGGGAACACTAACAATCAGAAAGCAGGCACTGCCTCCTGAGGTGGATCTTTCAGGTCCAAAAAGTAAAAATCCAGACCAGTATTTAGTTTCAACCATCCAGTTGAATATAAAGAGTCACGGTCACAGGGTACTCAACTGGTTGGTTGAAACAAAATCTTGGACTGGATTTTTATTTTCTGGACCTGAAATCTCCACCTCTGACTACCCAGAGATCAGATATTAAAATTAGCTACATATAGCAGGCACATCAGATCAGAAAGTGATCTTCAGTCATGCTTTTGGAAATATGTTGACATGAAATCAGTGTTAATTATGATCATGTACAGAAAAAAATAACCCAGTTACTGAGCATTTAGCACTCTTAACAGTGTATTTGAACTTTGTCATATATTAAAAACTAGGATAGCAATTATGAGCTATAAATTCCCATTTCAGACCAGCATGGAAATATCCTGCTGTTTATGACTCTTCAGGACTGAGGACATATTGAAGAATGCCTCCTTTGTGTGACTCAAAAGAGGCTGAGAACAAGAAATTTTACTAAGCACCGATTTTCTGGACATTTCCTGCGTAGGCTGATATTTTAGCTTTCTCAGAGCCTTGGTAGCCGAGATAGTGGTCAAAGGAATGGAAAGTTCTGTATTCTCATGTGTTTATTGTATAAATTTCAAATATGCTTGTGGAAGTTTCATATATAGAGGATGATGGATATGACCACATGATGATGGATATGACCACATGATGATGGATATGATCAGATGTACTCATACGGCGGGCCCGGTCATTAACCTCTGCCTACCTGTGAAGCCACTCCTCTTCTTTTTTCCCCGTCTCTGCAGAAGGATGTGAAGACGGACCCCCATGATGTTCAGCAGGTCTCAGAGGCCACGGATTATCTTCTGGAGAGCCTAGGTGCACTGGCAGTAGAGGTAGGAGGCCTCGGCTACACAAGACCCTCTATTTCTTTCTGTCCCTAATGACTTCTGCTGCAGTCACCAGCACCTGAGACTCAGTTTCCGCTCATGAATCGTTGCTGTTAAGCAGAAGGCCTCAGATGTTTGGAAGGAAACTAGATAGATGAACTTTTCTCCTCATATGACTGTGTGTGGTGAACTGAACTTGGCTGCGGAGCCTCCATTACCTTTGCGAGGCTGCTGGAGCAGCTTTGGATGCCTCAGGGTTTGGAAACCGGACTGAAGAGTTTCTGTGGCTTTTTTTCCCTTTTCTTCCGTGTATGAGTTTGTGCCTTGACTTGCTGACGGCATTCTTTGCTTTTCTTTCATGTGGGTGTTCCATAGAAGGCAATTACTTGACAGGGAAGGTACCATTTTATTCTTTTGTTTGTACTGTGGCTAATTAAGTTATTTCAGTAATTAAGTGACCATCGCAAGGTTTTTAGTGAACCACGTCACTGCACTGGGGAAATGGGGCGAAATCTTTGGCCCTTCCCTGCGCCCACTCTCACCCTTTATTATTTAGGGGGAAAGAGAGATAGATCAACTACCACTAACAGTAGGGTCAGTGAAGCTGGGCTCCAAGGCGTATGGGGAGGGTGGGCTGCCCCTCCTTTGCTATGACGGGCGTCTGGCTTCATTGAGGCGCAGGAGAGGGCAGCTTATAGGAACTGGCATCAGGGCCTTGTCCAACAGTCAAGACTGAAATGTCTTTCAGGCACGTGTGTCTGCGTGTGTATGCGTGTGTGTCTGCATGTGTATGTGTGTATCTGCGTGTGTATGTGTGTCTCTGAGTGTGTATGCATGTGTCTGACTGTGTCTGCGTGTGTATGTGTGTGTATGCGTGTGTCTGAGTGTGTATGCGTGTGTCTGAGTGTGTATGCGTGTGTCTGAGTGTGTATGCGTGTATCTGAGTGAGTCTGCGTGTGTCGGCGTGTGTATGCGTGTGTCTGAGTGTGTATGCGTGTGTCTTTGTGTGTATGCGTGTGTCTGAGTGTGTCTGCGTGTGTCTGCCTGTAAGGCTCCCTGAGCATATGCAGGACTGTCCTGACTCAGTTTGTCTAGGGAGCCAGCAGGTGAGGATATTGGCAGCGTGAGATCCTAGGAAACCCAACCCTTTCAGGACAGTCATGAGACCCCCCCACCCCCTGTGCTCTGAGGGATACCCTTATACAGCCAAACACAGCTGACTGAGCAAAGCTAACAAACCAAATGCGGGCGTAAAGCTAGATGACAAATCAAAAAACAGTGTAAAAAATGAATTTGCTGGAAGAGATGCAGAGATGATCAGGAAAAGGCAGTCTCTCTTTAAATCCCACCCCCAGCCCCCACAACTCCAGTTCGCTTTGTTCTCTGGCTGGCTTGCCATTGAACTCTAGTAACCTCACTGCATCTGTGGGAGGGAGGGCACTCGAGGTCGTTCTCAGATTTCTCGGTCCCTTGCAATACAGTGCCTGTGGTGAGCTCATACTCAGGAGCTCCTGTGGAGTGGAGGCAGCTTTTGTTTTGTTTTGTTTTGTTTTTTTTAACCACTGGAGGGTTTGCCCCAGCTGTCCGCACCCTTTACCATAACAGAGAGCATGTGACAGCAAACATATTAGCTTAGCAAGCTAAATAAGTTTAGCCGGGACTGATGGCGGAGTGACAGCTTGCCATTTTCAGCAACATCATATCAAATGTCTTTCACTGCTGCTCTTACTGACAGTTACTAAGCAATTTACTAAATCATTTATCAAGGGTACAACAGCACAGTAGGTCGTCTTCTCTTGTGATGTAACCTATAAACTTCACTTCCTGAAATCTAGTACAAGTGTGGTTACTTAAACCTTAAGAAGTAACTCCCTGCTCCCCAGCAGGCTTGTCAAACACACTTACCAATCCACATTTTTTTTTTTGAACGACAGTAACCCTTATTCCCAGTCCCCTCTCTTCCGCTTTCCCTTTCACATGCTCTTTGTTCCAGTTCAGCTTCCTGTGCTCGTTCACTGTTTGCGATTGTCAAACTGCCGCCTGTTTTTTTTATCATGTGATTTCTAACACAATGCGATATGCCAAATTAAAGAAACCCAAAACATTATTTTCATTGTCCGAAGATTTAGTCTTCTGTTTCATTATATTGGAGTGGGATGGAACATGTTGCTTCATGCTTCTTTGTAGCTGAATCATGTGTTAGAAGAGCAGATGAAATACATTCAGGGTCAGCAGCCATGTCGATCAAAGACTTCAGGTGGATAAGTGACATCACAAATGTACTGAATACTGAATGTACTGAGTACTGAATTTAATTACTGTTTTTCACTGTGGAATATGAAAACAAAACAAAAAGAATACATATTCTTTCACAGGATTATGTTTTAAATTTGCCTTCAATAACATTGTTTTTCTCCTCTATCTTTCCCCTGGGTATTACATTAATAGCCATCCATTTGTGATGTCACTGATACGCGTGAAATTATGTTGGTAATTATTATGGGGCAACCAAGTTCCGAAGGGTGCTATCTAAATATAAAATCAGTTGAATCAATCTTACTCAGAAGAGTAATCTCTGAAAATGAGTAGAAATTAATGCTAAGTATCCTCAGTTATAATTTACAAGAGCTGGTAAAACAGTGTCCTCCATTCCGGTGTTACGTTTCAATAACAAAGCGAACGTGCGCATCGCAATGACGCCCCATGTCTGGAAACCCTCCCAACAGCTGGCCAGCATGAAGAGCTGGACAGACATGCGCAGTGAGATCCTTTACCTGACGGAAAACGCCAACGACTCGCCCACCCAGATGTACCAGGCGGTGTCGCGCATCGTCTGCGGGCACCCAGAGGGCGGCGGCCTAAAGATCAAGTCCCTCAACTGGTATGAGGACAGCAACTACAAAGCGCTGTTTGGCAACCACAATGACAGCGAGGAGGAGCCGCTCTCCGTCTATGATAACTCCTCATGTGAGTCCATTGCTGATGTCATCAAATTTGAGCCCTCGACCTCGCCTTCCCCTGGCAGTATCTGACTGCTTACTTTAACGAAACTTCACATAAACACGGAATGTAAACACATGCAAAAGGGTTTTTGCTTCGTAGCGTTCCAGGTGATTCTCAATTAAAAATGCACATAATATTTTGCTCTTAGTCAGACAGCCAGTAGCATAAATCGTTGTGGTCATACATTCATTAGTCATCAGTCGATCCAAGTACTCAACTTAGCGTACTCCATCTGCATGCTGCTGTGTTCAGAAAGTATATTACTTAGATCTAATTGAAAGTTATTCCCGATCACTATCCCCCCGCTACTGTTTAATGCTGCTCAGACTGAACTGTTCAGCTATGAAATACATGTATGAAATGATTTAAACAAATGTGTTTGACCATGCAGCTCCATACTGCAATAACTTGATGAAGAGCATGGAATCCAGTCCCATTTCTCGCATGATCTGGAGAGCCTTGAAACCCCTGCTGGTGGGCAAGATCCTCTACACCCCTGACACTCCGGCCACTCAGAAGATAATCAAAGAAGTAAATATGGTTTTCTTCATTGTACTAGCCTTGTAGCAGAAGGTTGTAAATTCTTGGCACTATATCAGGGGAGCTCAGTCTTATCAAGAACGGCTGTTGGGTGTGCGGGTTTTCACTGCAACTCCCTAATTAGATTACTAATCAGAGGACTGGTTGGCTGAAGAGTCCTCACACCTGGCTTTGAACAGCTGACCTAAAGGTTATCCCAAAAACCTGCATACACACTGGTGTTTTGCAAATAAGAGAAATCAGTATTTATTTGTTACATATCGACCAGACCTCAGAAATGCTCTTTATATAACATTAACTCTGACTATCACCATATCAATGGATGGGGGGGCGAGCTGCGGAATGGGTCAGTAGGAAAAGTGCAACGTTCAGCTCCATAAAGTCCAAATTCAGACCAAAGTTTTGTTTCAACAAAGCAGTTGAGTATAAAGAGTCACTTTCACAGAGTACGCAACCGGTGGGTTGAAACACAATTTTTACTTTCTGGATCTGAACTTTAAACCTCTGGTCAGTAATTCGTTTAGCGCTCATAACCCATTGGCCTGTTTTCTTCCAGGTCAACAGGACTTTTCAGAATTTAGGGATCCTACGAGACCTGGATGGCATGTGGGAGGAGATCAGGCCCAAGGTGTGGAGCTTCATGGAAAACAGCAAAGAGATGAACCTTGTCCGGGTATGTTAACGAGAGCCAGGAGCCCAAGGTGCGGGCAGGTGGGGATTCATAATTGAGATGGACAGGTAAAAATCATACAGTTCCAGAAACCCAGATGTATATTCAGGGTATGTGTCAATTCCAGTTACGTAAGGAGTTTTGGGAGTATTTCTTTAAACCAGTGTTTCCCAATCCTACCAGGAGCTGGGAGAGAAGAAAAACATGTACTGTCTGGGGTCCTCAAGGACCGGGTTGGGAAACACCAGTTCAAATAGTCAAATAGAGAGAGGATGTGCATTTTAAAACCATAGGCAATATAATAACAGGATTGTCTAATCTTTTTGGCTGTTACCATTAGTGTTTAAATGTCAGCTAAATGAAACAGTCATGAACAGATGAATGTTACTCAATATTGGATCAGTGTTTTTGCCATTCAAGGTGTCTGTAATAGCATACAGTTCTCTGTGGATTCAGACCTGACCACAGTATAATAATTATTTTTAGTTCTTGGTAAAAGCGCATTTTTTCAAAAACATGACAATAGGATGGTCTGTTGTGGCGTGACGGGAGAATTACTGTGAGAAACACAGCTTAATTTTTAGCACGCTGGTACCCTTTGTTCTCCTAAAAAGGTCCATGTTGGACAATATTTAGTCAGAGTTTGGGAAATAGGTTAAACAAAGTTATTACAAGGATGGAATTGTCAATGACTCTCAACTGTATGAAACACAAATGGGTACTGATGTTTACATTGGCCTAACTGTTTTCAAAGGATAAGTGTAATTTATGTTGCAGTCATGAAAGATGTCTTATGCCAGACACATTGCCTGAATGCTTTAAAAGGTTGGCCTGATTGTGTGGGATGTATATTGCGGCAGTATTTAGAGCATTAGTGCCATGTCTCACTCCGGTTCCTGGGTAAGAATTCCCCTTGTATCCGCCTAGACATGTGTCACCGTAGTACCACTCAGTGGCCAGATATGGTATATTCAGACATTTGCAAAACTAATGGCCAATTATCTGGTGCTGTCCATTAGTGTGATTTTTTTTTTTTTTTTTTTCTCTTTCTCTCTCTGTGTCACTTAGACCCTACTCCAGAACAACGCCAGCGCCCGCTTCTTCAATGCCCAGCTTCAGGGCACGCAGTGGAAAGTTGGAGATGTGTCCAGCTTTCTGGCCAAGCATTCAGAAGACACACACCCTCCCGGGACAACATATACCTGGAGGGACGTCTTTAACGAGACGGATCAGGCAGTGCGGGCCATTACACGCTTCATGGAGGTGTGCAGCTCTCTCCACAAATGCATGTGACTGATCCACACAGGAAACTGCTTGGTGCTTTTGCAACAAAGCATTAGGAAGTGACTAATGAATGGACAAGCCTCTCGACATAGACCTAGATAAATAGTCAGTGAAAAAAAGTCATATTTTGAAGACCTGATGTTGTTAAGTTCATATCAAAGAGGCTCTTTTTATTTAATGTGTCCTTTTTTCTCAATAAATTTCTGCACCATCGACAGTAGTATCAAGCAGTCAAATTCATTTTCTAAATGCCTTAAAGATTTTATTCAGTTAAATGACACTTTTAGCAAAAGCAACACATAGCAGATAGAACACTTACAGTTAAGGTGCACAACCTTTGTATTGCTAACACAGAGTCCTACCTGCTGAGCTATTGAACATGACTTTGACTTATTGTTGTGTTTTTTTGCTCTGAAGTGTGTCAACCTAGATAAGCTGGAGCCAGTCACCAATGAGGAGAGGCTGGTGAACAAGTCAATGGGACTTTTGGATAACAGACAGTTCTGGGCAGGCATTGTTTTCCCAGATATCGAGTCCAACAGCACAGACCTTCCTGCCAATGTCAATTACAAAATTCGCATGGATATAGACAATGTAGAGCGAACCAACAAGATCAAAGACGGGTAGGCATTAGCGTTCCAGCTGTCATTTTAAAGTTTCTTTACTAAGTAGATTAAGTATGTTTTTTACTAAGTATATCCTAAGTGTTTACTTTTACAGCTGGCTCATTTGTTTGGGTATATATTTCTAATTTCTTCTTCTGTTGATTGAAGATACTGGGATCCTGGTCCCAGGGCTGATCCATTTGAGGACTTGCGCTATGTGTGGGGTGGATTCTCCTATCTCCAGGATGTCATCGAGCATAGCATCATTCGCGTGGTCACCGGTATCAAAGAGAAGACAGGTGTCTACATCCAGCAAATGCCATACCCCTGCTATGTGGATGACGTGTAAGTGGAACCTAGAAGCTCTGCAGAAGCACATTGACCTATAAACAATTATGAGAATTTTAGAGGCACCAGTTTAGCTGTGCTGGAGATCTCCTTGGGAAGAAATGGGAGACACAGTTGGAAAACCCAAACAAATAGTCACCACTGGCTGAACCACCCTGTCAACTCTCATGATTCCTCTTGTTACCCCTGGCCCAGGTTCCTCCGTGTGATGAGCCGTTCCATGCCGCTCTTCATGACGCTGGCTTGGATGTACTCCGTGGCCATCATCATCAAGGGTGTAGTCTACGAAAAGGAGGCCCGACTCAAGGAAACCATGAGGATCATGGGACTGAATAATGGCATCCTGTGGTTCAGCTGGTTCATCAGTAGCCTGATTCCCCTCCTAGCCAGTTCTGGTCTTCTAGTTCTCGCTCTCAAGGTACCACTTCTCCTAAAACATACCCAGCTGTGATAGGTCTGAGTGGGGGGCCACTGAAGTTACATTGACTGGTTCTGCTCTGCCTGGCTCCACAGATGGGAAACCTCCTGCCCTACAGCGACCCAGGAGTGATTTTCCTGTTCCTAGGCTCCTTTGGCGTGGTTACCATCATGCAGTGCTTCCTCATCAGTACTATCTTCTCTCGTGCCAACTTGGCGGCTGCCTGTGGAGGCATCATATATTTCACCCTTTATCTCCCTTACGTGCTTTGTGTGGCCTGGGAAGATTACGTGGGCTTTGGCTCCAAAGTTGTAGCTGTAAGTGATCTCATGAAGATATGGCATTACATCCTGGATTGTTGTACCTGTCTTGTGCAGTCATTGTGATATATCCCCCCCCCCAGAGTCTTCTGTCTCCTGTGGCATTCGGCTTCGGCTGCGAGTACTTTGCTCTGTTTGAAGAGCAGGGCATGGGTATCCAGTGGGACAACCTGCTCTCCAGCCCCATGAAAGACGACAGCTACAGTCTCACAACCTCCATCACTCTCATGTACATTGACTCCTTCCTTTATGGACTCATGACCTGGTACATTGAAGCCGTCTTTCCAGGTAGGCAGCGTCTTGCGGTGGCCAAGCCGTCGGCCCAGTGTTGTACTGTAGCTTTCCCTTCTCTAACATTTGGCTCAATCATTGTAGGCCAGTATGGGATACCCCGGCCATGGTACTTCCCCTTCACTAAATCCTACTGGTTTGGAGAAAATACAGACAAATTGGCAGCTGAACTGCAGGGCAAACATGGGAATGCAGAAGGTATGGCAACACAATGATGCATTGCTTATGCATATAATATATTAAATTTCTGACATGCATTGTTATTGTTGTTAGCCCTCTGACTTCATACCACATATTTATACCCACTCTACCAGCTGTCTGTATGGAGGAGGAACCAGCACACCTGAAACCGGGTGTATACATCAAGAACCTAGTGAAGGTGTATAGCCACGGGAACAAGCTGGCTGTGGATGGGCTGACCCTTGGCTTCTACGAGGGCCAGATCACTTCCTTCCTGGGCCACAATGGAGCCGGCAAGACCACCACAATGTAAGCTGCTGGCTTCATTATAACAGAGAATTAGTAGAATTTCCTGTTTTGTGTCTTTCTCTGTCTGTATTCAATGGCTGACGCCCCATTGTGTGTCGCCGTGTAGGTCCATCCTAACAGGCCTCTTCCCTCCAACGTCGGGGACGGCCTATATCATGGGCAAGGACATCCGTTCTGAGCTGAGCGCGATACGGCGGGACCTAGGCGTGTGCCCTCAGCACAACGTTTTATTCAGCATGTATGTGCCTCGGGTGTCCTGTCTTGGTATTAAATGTGTGTCAGTTTCTATATGGTTTTCGATGACTAATCACGTCAGTAGTGGGCAAAAAGCAAACTTGGATATGTGGCCAAAATGAATTTTAATCACTTGCTTAATGGCTTTGCATCGAAATACAAATTTTGTGCTATTCATATTTTGGATTGTTTTCGAGGATAGCTAGGTATTCTTCTCACTGAAATAGCCATAATTTTATTGAATCGGTTTGTTGAGAGTTGACCTTTGTTCCCGTGTTAAACAGGCTGACCGTGGAGGAGCACATTTGGTTCTATGCTCGTTTGAAGGGCCTCTCTGAGGAAGAGGTGAAGGCTGAGATGGAGCAGATTGTGTCAGACCTTGGCCTGCCACACAAACGCAAGTCCAGAACTAATCAACTGTCTGGTAAGAAACTGGTCCTTGCTTCCTATCTAAGTCTCCTGTGATCAGGGTTACGTATAGCTAGAGAAGAATACTGCATAAAGGGAAACCTTTCTGTGAGATTAAAGCAAACCGTGCTTTGTCTTTGACTTCCAGGAGGTATGCAGCGGAAGCTTTCAGTGGCACTGGCATTCGTTGGTGGATCCAAAGTCGTCATTCTGGACGAGCCTACTGCCGGTGTAGACCCTTACGCCCGAAGGGGCATCTGGGACCTTCTGCTGAAGTACAGGCAAGGTAAGAAATAATCAGTCTGCGAGTACCGTGGATGAATGGACGTAGACGGCTATACCATGATTTGCTGCCGTCTCCTCAGGCCGCACCATCATCCTCTCCACGCACCACATGGATGAGGCCGACATCCTTGGGGATCGCATCGCCATCATCTCCCATGGCAAGCTGTGTTGCGTGGGCTCCTCGCTCTTCTTGAAGAACCAGTTAGGCACGGGCTACTACCTGACCTTAGTCAAGAGAGACCACGATCTTTCCCTTAGTAGCTCTTACCGGAATTCAAGCAGCACTGTGTCCTACATAAAGAAGGTAAAATATAAATGTAGCGTATATCAGTTTATTTTGCACACATGGAGGGTTCTGTTCTTCCCCAGAAAACAATACTTTGTTACCTTTTGATAACATGTCTTTAAACTACTGACATGCACTTGGTATTGTTCGATTCTTCATTACAGATGTTTTGTGTTGCGATTGCAGGATGACAGTGTTTCCGAGAGCAGTTCTGATGCAGGCCTCGGCAGTGACCAGGAGAGTGAAACCACCACCATCGGTAAGCTTGTTCTGCTAACAGAACAATTTTCATCTAGACTTCATGTGGGTGGTAAGACCACTGACGTAAATTTCTTGATTATCTCTTCAGATGTTTCCATCATCTCCAACGTGATCTTCAAACATGTGCCTGCTGCACGCATGGTGGAGGACTTGGGTCATGAACTCATCTATGTGCTACCTTATGAGTCAGCCAAAGATGGAGCCTTTGTAGAGCTTTTCCATGAGCTTGATGACCGCCTCTTTGACCTTGGAATCTCCAGTTATGGTGTGTCTGACACCACCCTGGAAGAGGTAGGTGACAGATTCCATCAGCATCTCCTTCATGCATTTTCCGGTAGGAAACATATGTTTTTGTGTATGTTAATGTTCTAAACATTGATCCATTCTCTGTAGATCTTCCTGAAAGTGGCAGAAGATAGTGGAGTGGACACTGAAATTGTATCAGGTGAGATATTGTTAGGTTCTTCCAGGGGTCTTGTTGATAAACTTCGTCCAGGCTTCTTCACATCAGCTTTCATGTCCCTTTAGACGGCACTGTCCCAGTGCGCAGAAACCGCAGACATGCCTTTGGTGACCACCAGAGCTGCCTCCGACCCTTCACTGAAGATGACGGCTTTGACTGCAACGATTCTGAGGGAGACCCGGGTATGAATCCATTCATTTTCCATTTTAAATCATCACACATTTTGCTTTGTGCAAATGTGTGCACTTTTTCACAAGGCTAATATGTGCTATTTGTCCTCTGTAGAATCCCGGGAAACAGACTGGCTGAGTGGAACACATGGCAAGGGGTCGCATCAAGTCAAGGGATGGAGTTTGAAGAGACAGCAGTTTGTGGCCTTACTGTGGAAGCGATTGCTATATGCTCGGCGTTCCCGAAAAGGCTTTTTTGCCCAGGTGATTATACTTGAATGGCCAGGGATGGCAACAAGAAGCTTGTTTACTTCATGGTGGTGAATGTAGACCTTGATGCTCATTGGTGGTAGGAAAGCCAAAGCCAAATTTGTGGAAAGCCAAAATGTGGTCTATAAATTCTGCGATGAACATCTCCCTCCAGATCGTTCTGCCCGCTGTGTTTGTCTGCATCGCCCTGGTCTTCAGCCTCATCGTCCCTCCCTTTGGAAAGTACCCTAGTCTGGCCATGCAGCCATGGATGTATGAGGAGCAGTTTACTTTCTTCAGGTACAAACAATGGAATTCACATGATAATGCAGCACTAGTTTATTCCAGTGGTCTGTTTACGTATTGTGTGCCTATAATAGTCTCGATTAGGTGTAATCATATTTACAGCCAGTCAATGATAAATAATTTAGGCATACTGTAGTCTGCTTGGTGTCACATAAGTTGTCATTTCTTTGAGTATATTTAGTTTGTACCATTATCTTTAAATAGCAACGATGCCCCCGAAGATGCCAGCACGCAGTCGATATTAAATGCCTTGACGGAACATCCTGGATTTGGAACTCGTTGTATGGAAGGAGACCCCATACTGTAAGTCAAACTCCAATTGTAATCACCTGAAACCATAGTAACGACAGCACATCCAATATGACAAATGCACCATCCGACTGAGTATCATGCATGATGTCCGGACATTAGAGATGGGGGGATTGCCATTGTATGGCAATACCTGTGGTTGACCTGGTTCGTAATGCCACTTTGCTCTCGGATAGGGGCGTCCCATGCGAGAATGTCGACGACGTCTGGACCACTCCAGATGTCCCAAGCAGCGTGCAGGAGATCTTCCTTTATGGGAACTGGTCCATGGAGAACCCTTCACCCTCATGCGAGTGCAGCTGCGGCAGCCGGAAGAAGATGCTGCCCGACTGTCCTGCAGGAGCTGGTGGACTTCCACCCCCCCAGGTTACCCACCACTCGGGAACGATGTCAGACGCAGAATGATAGTCTTACTTTTATTATGGAACAACTAGAACCGTAAGGAACTGGTGGGGGACAGGGGCAACATGCCCCCAATGTTTAATTTGGCTTCATTTATCCCCCCCAGGATCAAAAATAAATCAAGTTGTATCCCCTTTTTAAAACGCCCTTTGCCCATAGCTCCACGACAGTGTAGATCAGAGGACTGTGCTCAGTGATTTCAGTATTTATACCCTCCTGAGACCCCACCCGTACATTTATGTCCATTGCAGTGGACATTTTATTTTTGCATCCGTCTTTTCACAGATGTAAGGAAACATATTTATTCCTGTTGTACACTAAAGAGGACATGCTGTGAAATTTAAAAATAAAAATAAATATGAAAAAAGATGTCTTATTTCCTCCAAAGACATAGAAAATCACAATTAACCTAAAACTTAGACACTTTTTTCCTTGGGTCTCAGGGGGACATGGTAAGTAGCAGCTTTTCATTATTTGCTTCACTCTTTTACAGATTAAACTGAGCCAAACCGATACCTTGCAAAATCTGACTGGGAGAAATGTGTCAGACTACCTGGTGAAAACTTACGCTCAGATCATTGGAAAAAGGTACATCTTTACTAACCAAGTATTCTAAAGACCTACAATGGTATGCTTTTCACATTTGCATTTTCAGTAGAACATCATTCATGAAATATGCATTTTTTTACAGTTTGAAGAACAAGATTGGAGTTAATGAATTCAGGTAAATGAAACATTTTAAAAAGGTGGATTTTTGTCTTTTGTACATTAAGTGTACCCTGTCTGTAAGTATCACAACCTAACATCTAGACTCAATGCATATTATATCTATGTTGTCCAGGTACGGTGGATTCTCCCTGGGTGCCAGAAGTTCCCAAGTTCTCCCTCCAGCTAATGACCTCAAAGATGCAATTTCCCGCATCAGGAACACCTTCAGCCTTCAACCGGTATGGGCCGCATTCGCTTCTCCAGTGTTACTCGACGCCCACATGGCACGTACTACATGCATCGTGTGCATATGTGTCTCATTCCTCCGTCATTCAACAGGGGATGGCGGCCGATCGCTTTCTGAAAAGCTTATCCGGGTTCATCCAAGGCCTGGACACAAAGGATAACGTCAAGGTCAGTTACAAGAATGAACAGCCTCCATTTCCCTTCCAGCCAGTATTTCTCAAGCCAGTGCTTGGGGAGTCCTAGGCAGCCCACGTCATTACTCCCTCGCAGCTCCCAGCAAATCGGGAGCATGGAACACCTGGTGTCTATGCAGGGGGAGCTGGGAGGGAGCGAAAATGTGGAACTGTCTGGGGGGTGAGAAGCATTAAAACACCCCAAGGGTCACTGAGAGAATGTCCCTTTTTCTTTTTTATTTTACTCAGTCGTCTGATTTTAGTGCACTGTAATCTTTCAGAGATTAAATTCCTAGCACATTAATGTATTTAGGCTTTTGACGTGCGAGCTACAGCACTAACTGTTTCCCAAGGAATATCACTATTAAAATATCCGGCAATCATGTATCCTAAACAGATACTGTAAATAGGCATTGTATATCATTGACAATATCTCAGGAAATGCCTCCAGTAAATGAGAAGGACATAGAATGGTGTGCAAAACTAAGCCCAATTGTATCATGCTCATTACAACAGACCTTGGGGACTCGGTTTGGCTTTTGAAGATCATTACAAAAAGAGGAAGTCTGTTTCAGGCTTAGATCTGACTTATCCTACATGGATGTGATCCCTGACTTTTGTGGTTCTCTCCTGGTTCACTTCCAGGTTTGGTTCAACAACAAAGGCTGGCATAGTATTGGAGCCTTTCTCAACGTGATGAACAACGGCATCCTGCGGGCAAACCTCCCTCCGGGTACAGATCCCAGCAAATTTGGCATCACAGCCTTCAACCACCCCCTGAATCTCACCAAGGAGCAGCTCTCACAAGTGGCCCTGTAAGTTTCATATTTCCGTGCCTTTCCCAAAATGCTTGTAAGCAGAACGTTTGTTCCTCACTGATACCAGTGGAGACAATAGGATCATTTAAGTTCAAACATTCGAGAAGACCATTTGTTGGAAACTTCCCAGTATCATGTCTGGATGCGAAATATAGACACACAGGAGCAGTAACAAGTCATTTCACAATAATTTTTTTAGTGCAGTTTTTTTGTTGCTCTCTGGCAACTTTTTAAAGATGATTATAGTAATGAAAACACAAGTCTATGTGTAATCTGACATTAATCATTACATAAAAGCAAACTAAAAAAAACCCATAAAATTCTAAGTATTTTAACCAGTATTTGAGTCCCTGTCCCTGTTGATCAGTGTCTCTCAGCCCAGTGCAGGGGACCCCCAGACAATCCAGGTTTTTGCTCTGGAGCTGGGGGGGAACAAAAACATAGGCTGTCTGGGGGCCCCCTGGACCCAAGTTGAGAAACACAGCTGTATGACCTCATTTAAACCCTAACTGGTCTTATTGGGCTTCATTAAATGGCTAGTGATGAGTTACACTGGTAATGCTCATCACTCATTACTGTACCTCCAGTTGGCTGACATTATATTCTGCTGTCTCCCTTATCCTCTTGCCAGGATGACCACCTCAGTGGATGTACTGGTGTCCATCTGTGTGATCTTCGCCATGTCCTTCGTGCCGGCCAGCTTTGTGGTCTTCCTCATCCAGGAGCGTGTCAGCAAAGCCAAGCACATGCAGTTCATCAGTGGTGTGCAGCCCTTCCTCTACTGGCTGGCTAACTTTGTCTGGGATATGGTGAGTCACGCCACCATCAGCTGTTGCCACGGCGCCTCCTGTTTCTTCTGTCAGTCCACGGTAATTCTCAGTTCAATGCCTTGTCTTTTCCTGTTCTAGTGCAACTATGTGGTCCCAGCCACTCTGGTCATCATCATTTTCGTCTGCTTCCAACAAAAAGCCTATGTCTCCTCCACCAACCTGCCTGCCCTGGCACTCTTGCTGCTTCTCTACGGGTGAGTTTCCTCAGACTAACCCCTATCCCTACTGTACACTGGGCTCAGGTACAGACATGTTACTCTCCCAATTATTAACATGTATCAACTTTTGACCCTTTTGCTGTAGGTGGTCCATCACCCCCCTGATGTACCCTGCCTCATTCTTCTTCAAGATCCCCAGCACAGCCTATGTGGTGCTTACCAGCGTCAACATCCTAATTGGCATCAATGGCAGTGTGTCTACATTTGTCTTGGAGCTCTTTGGTGGCAGTGTAAGTGACCATTAACCTTACAAGGACTGAAGGGTCAACCCATGAGTACTTGATAGTCTCCATATTCTCGCTTCCAACCCACACCTGCTATTCCCAACATCTTTTCTCCATACAGAAGTTCGGTGGGGTCAATGACATCCTGAAGAACGTGTTCCTGATTTTCCCACACTTCTGCCTGGGCCGAGGCCTGATTGACATGGTCAAAAATCAAGCAATGGCCGATGCTCTAGAGAGATTCGGTATGGAAGTCATAGTCATTATTACTTGGTGGATGTACTGTTTTAAAATTTTCCATAGAATGCAAGTTTACACAAGGCTTCCACTCCCCAGGGGAGAGCCGATTCCAGTCTCCATTGGCGTGGGACATGGTGGGCAAGAACCTTTTTGCTATGGCCTTGGAGGGTGTGATCTTCTTCTTCATCACCGTGCTCATCCAGTACCGGTTCTTCATTAAAGCCAGGTAAGTACTTCTGCCATTCTATGGACATGTCATGTTCTATTCCACCCCTCATGATCTTGATCTTGCCACAGAGCCTAACTATGAAAATCTATTGACCGGTGGTACATTTCACCTACACACCTCTTCTTTTCAGGGCATGGAGCCCGAAACTGAATTCTTTAGGTGAGGAGGATGAAGATGTAGCCAGGGAGAGGCAGAGAATCCTGAGTGGAGGGGGCCAGTCTGACATCCTGGAGTTGCGTCAGCTCACAAAGGTCAGTGGTGGGGGGGGTTGCCTATGGCAGAATCCTACTGTGACAAAACAGCTTAGCCAGACCAACTTACAGAATTGTTATAGGATAATGCATTAAGGATCTTTAATTTGTATAAACATAGAACTCCATTTAATGTTAATACAAAAAAAGTATATTTTACCTATTTATGTATTTGTATCGTTTTTGTCCATGTAACATGCATCGAAATAGATTCCTAATCAAGTCTCAATTAGCATAATAGTCCTCATCTCCTGATAATGAATGTTGATGAAATAGCCTCTAACACTGTTGCTCTGACGATGCTTCTTGATGCCTATGCAGGTATATAAGAGGAAGCAGAAGCCTGCTGTTGACCGTCTGTGTGTGGGCATCCCACGCAGAGAGGTAGGTCTTCACTTAATGCTCCCTTCCGTTATAGACTCATGGAGCCTCTGGCATGTTAAGCCTCTGAGATGTTCTGTCCAAAACGATGAAAGGTGGACCAATCGGCTCATTTTTTCCCTCCCCTTCCAGTGTTTCGGGCTGCTTGGCGTAAACGGTGCAGGGAAGACAAGTACGTTCAAGATGTTGACCGGAGATTCAGTGGTGACCAGCGGAGAGGCCTTCCTGGCTGGAAAGAGGTGACAGTGTAGCATATAAGAATCCTGGTTTTGTGTAGGGCGCCCACTGGTGTTCATGTGAATGATGACGGTTTGTGTTGCGCTCACAGCGTGCTGAGCGAGATCGATGAGGTGCACCAAAACATGGGCTACTGCCCACAGTTCGACGCCATCAATGAACTGCTGACAGGCCGGGAGCACCTGGAATTCTATGCCCTCCTACGAGGGGTCCCTGAAAAAGAAGTGTGTGAGGTAGGTGGGGCTGGCAAGCATTACCAGTGGGGGTCAGGTGGGCGGGTGGGTGTGCAATGTTACATGGATGAGTCCTGTTGGCCTGTGTTGATCTAGCACTCATTTTCCCAGAATAACCTTCATTCTCACGTTCTGTAGGTGGCTGAGTGGGGCATCCGTAAACTGGGACTGGTGAAGTACGTAGACAAGAAAGCAGGAAGCTATAGTGGAGGGAACATGCGTAAGCTGTCTACCGCCATAGCTCTGATTGGGGGCCCTCCTGTAGTGTTCCTGGTGAGTGCCGAGAGAGACACAAATGCAGTGATCTTTGGGAGACATTTGGCTAACAGCTTTTGAGTCAATAACCATGGGACTTTAGTCAATAACAAACAGAGGGATTTTTGTTGGGGTTCCGCTGAGACCTGCTAACGTATGTGGTTCTGTTTCGTGGTAGGATGAGCCTACCACCGGCATGGACCCTAAAGCCCGTCGGGCTCTCTGGAACTGCATCCTCAGTGTTATCAAAGAGGGCCGTTCTGTCGTGCTAACCTCGCACAGGTAAGCAGCACCGGTAGTGGAAATTTTCCCCAATCTGCATTTTCATGTACAGAGATTAGCCTCCAAAAGTAAACACCTGCTTCTTGCTACATTTTGTGTTGGAGGATTATGGGTAAGGGTCCCCATCAGGCCCCGTCACTGTGAGTGTGATTGACAGATACCTCACTGTCTTTGTGCAGCATGGAGGAGTGTGAGGCCCTTTGCACCAGGATGGCCATCATGGTGAATGGCAGGTTCCGCTGTCTGGGCAGCGTCCAGCACCTGAAGAACCGGTGAGTCCATTTTCATCCAGAGGTTCAATCCGGGCTCCACATGCAGGTGTGCCTGGGGATGGATGTAGCGTTACATAATCAAGGATCAGCTTAGATAACTAGGAACATTCCTGTCTGTGGGTATGCCCAGGTTTGGAGACGGATACACCATCATCCTGCGGGTGGCAGGACCCAAGCCAGATCTGGACTTGGTCATGAAGTTCATCGAGGGGGAGTTTCCAGGCAGCACGCTGAAGGAGAAGCACCGGAACATGCTGCAGTACCAGCTGCCATCTTCCCTCATCTCCCTGTCCCGCATCTTCAGCATCTTGTCCAAACACAAGGAGCGGCTCCAAATAGAGGACTACTCCGTGTCCCAAACCACACTAGACCAGGTAGGTCACACCTACGGAAAGGCAGTAAGGGGACTCACAGCAATACACTTACAAGCAGAGGTTCAGCTGCAGAAAGTAAAAGTCCAGACCAAGATTTTGTTTCGACCAACCAGTTACATACAGAACCACAGAGTACTCAACGGGTTGGTTGCAACAAAATCTTGGTCTGGATTTTTACTTTTTGGACCTGAAATTTCCACCTCAGCTTACAAGAAACAGGAAGAGATTACTGAAAGGGATTGGATTAGAGAACAAGACCCCACAGAGAACACAAATACAGATGATTTGCAAACAAGTACCGTATTTTGCGCACCATAAGGCGCACTTGGTTGAAAGGCGCACTCTCAATTGCGAGGTTTATTTCTGTACTTAAGCCATACACAAGGCGTACCGTATTATTCGGCGCATGCAAAAACAAGGTTTTCAGGGTCCTTAACCAAACAAATGTTGTTTCACAGCGCACCAGTAGTACAATACACCTACCTGCCGTAGGCGTGGCGGAGGTAACCGTACGTCTGTACGTGGCTTTATGTAATGTTCTGCAATTGGTTCATCGCTGCCAGCGTACGTAGTGTACGTATTACTACGTCCCTAGGTCGGCAGGAAATGGTCCGACAGTCAATCAAGCGGAGCACTTGCTAAAATGCACAACAACATCTTTACAGATTTTAGAACTCAGTGCACACATAAGGCGCACCGAATTTAAAGGCGCACCGTGGATTTTTGAGAAAATTAAAGGCTTTTAAGTGTGCCTTGTAGTGCGCAAAATACGGTGCTTGAATGGGTAGCACTTTACTTGAGGGGGCACAAGTAACATAGTAACACAGTCACTACTCAAGCACAAATTGTGAAGAAATATAGTAACTGCATGAAATACATGAACCATTATGACTGATTAATGATGGACAAACATGGGATCAGTGTGTAACTAACACAGTGTCTGGTTAATTAATATATTAAGTAAGAGTGTCCTACATTTTTTGCCCCCCTCAAGTAAAGTATTACCCCTAAATATAGTGGCATTTTGAGTGAGATATTTTGAGTTGGCCATGGTTGCAGGTTGAGTCTTTCGGGATAAGTTTGTTTGCCCATTTTCATCCGTTATTCTGTTAGGTTTCGTTTTGGTGAGCGGGCAGTGTTTTGTATACAAATGGGTTTCAAGCCATGAATTGATGGCCATTGTTTCCTGTCCTCCCCAGGTGTTTGTCAATTTTGCCAAGGACCAAAGTGACGAGGACCACTCTAAGGACATTTCCGTGAGCAGCAAAGATGCTGTGGTGGACATTTCACAATTCAACTCCTTCCTGCAAAGTGAGAAGGTGAAAGAGAGCTTTGTTTAACCGGACAGGTTTTCCACTGCCCCTTCAGCCGGAGGAAAACTGGAACTGCAAAGGCGACTCTCGGACCAAAATGAGAGTTTTTTTTATGTTTGTTTTTCTTGTGTATTGACGTTATTGTCTTTTATTTGTTCCTTTTTTGGCATGAGGCCATCTGGAGGAGGAACTGAATGCAGAAGCTTCCTGCTGAAAAGGAACACAATGCAAGTCAATGCAAAAAAATTCCACTTTGGTGTTCACAAGGGAGAGCCTGGCGCCCCCTGTTGGTTGTTGAGGATAGCGAAGACATAACTTGAATATGCTTATTATGTTCCTCTGATTTTCACACGTTGGAATGTGTGAACATGGGAGGCCTGCAATACCGTGTGTGATTCCAGTCAGTCTCTGCCCAGTGTTATAGAGGAACCAGGGCTCACCTCCCACCTTTGGACAAAGAGCAGATGCTGACATTGAAGAATAACAATCAGTCAAAACAATGCAAGGCCTTAGGGGAAAAGTTAGAAAATTACATTGTTCGGTTTGATTTTTTTTTGTAATATGTACTTTCTTTAATATTTATATGAACATAAATATCTTAACATTTTTCAAACTCGTTTATAAATTTCTGTTGACTGAAACGTAGCTTAGTTTCCAGTGTCTGGTACGGCGGCTTCCGTCTTGTCTAACACTCCAGTGAAAACGACGTTCGAAGGACTCAAAGTACACCTCGGAATGTACTGTAATGGAAAAAAAACATCACAGGCGTATATTTTCGGACCATATCTTATTGGTCAGGAGAACGTTCAAATTTTTTAAAAATGAAATTTAAAATACCTCAATAAAGGCCAGACTAGTGGCTTTCAGTGCAGTGTTTTCTCAGTCAAAAAAGCAACATGCGTCATGTGTAAATCAGCAATAGATTGAAGATCTACTGATGCGTTGATCAGCGTCGCTCTAACACACCCCTGGTCCCCTCAGTAGCAGCTGGACCTGAGTATTTTAATGCCCGTACTACTGGTGTGTCGTGTGTCTGACTCCTGTGCTGTAACAAGCCATAATATGTGCCAATGCCATCCTTGCCCCTACACTCCAGTGTAGGGCATTCACTCCTTTTCCACCTACTGCCATGGTGTGAATTTTCTCACCCGAACAAGTTCCACCTGAGATCCAGTGACTCTGGTCTCTGCCGCCCAGCACCCTGCGGCTCACTAGGGGGCCCCCCCCCCCCCCCCCCCCCCCCCCCCCCCCACGCACCGCCCCCGACGGGC
>JABFEA020000017.1:8989339-9006902 GCA_019775915.2 Cyphomyrus plagiostoma | reverse complement strand
TGTATATATATATATGAGTGTGTATATATATATATGTGTGTGTGTGTATATATATATGTGTGTATATATATATATGTGTGTGTGTATATATATGTGTGTGTGTGTGTATATATATATATATATCTCGTTTTTAAAATCCCTTCCACCCAATTGCAGTTTTTTAGGTGTTCATGTGGAAGAACTGGGTATATGTACTGTAGAGGTATATTTAAATGCTTTGTATTGTGTTAAATGCTTTGTATTGTGCTACAAAAAATTATTATAGATACTGTCTGTTGAACTAGGCCAATTTATAATACAGTTAAGCCAGTTTTGACTTTCGCTCCTATCGTTTTTGTTTCAAAATTTTGAAGGCAAAAGGAGACTGACTGTGGGGGGGAGTTTTTTTTTTTTTTTTTTTTCCTGCCTGATTTGGACGGTTGCAGTTCAGTGAACTGCCAGTTGGTGTCTCTGTTCCCGGTCTTGATTTATTCCTACTCGAAGGGAAAACCAGACATGTGCTTGACTGGAAAATTGTGGAAGGTGCTTAGAAGAATCTGTGACACTTACGCATAGTCTTGTGCCGTTTTTGTGTTTGATTCTGTTTCATATGGCACTGTGTTCTAAAATCTGCATGGACCTGAAATTGCCGTATTGGGGAAATGCTGAATCAGTTGAAAGTTTTAGCTCTTAAGGGGGGGCTGTTTGTTTGCAGCTGGAAGTTACAAGCACCCCTTTTCTGTGCGCCCTTGCGCAGGCTGTGTGATGTGACCATCCTGGAGGTGGTGTGAGAGACCCAGACGACTTCCACACATCCATACCAGTGACCAGGACAAAGGCTGTGTTCCCTGATCAGGCACCCAGAAAACGCAGCTGCACTTCGGAAGGGCTGTAGGAGGCTGCTGGAGGGGAGAAGCTTTCCATGATGATTACGTCAGAGTTGCCGGTGTTGCAGTGAGTATCCACTCCGCCCCATTTCTTTGAACATCTTAATGGGTTTGGCTTTTTTGGCTGTGTGGTTGTTTGTCGCAGAATACTTAGACATTCATTTTTGTGCCTGGCAGTTTTATGTAGTTTTATACTATGGTAATATTTTTATATTTTGCATATATTCTGGGCCATAGAGTTAGTCTTCACTATCCTAGGCCTCCACATAAATGTATGCACGTTTTTGCATGCGTCTGCACAAGTCTGCGCACCCCCACCTGCCCATAAGTAACCTGTGCCAAACCGTCCACGCCTGCCCATGCCGCCCCGCCCCCCCCCCCACACACACACACACACACACACACACACACACGCACACACACACACACAGTAATAAACACTATAGTACACCCCCACACAACATGTGCTTGACGGCAGCAGAGACTTTAGGGTGGATCTGTGACATCTTCCACAACATAAGCAGTGAACATATCATCATGACCAATAAGGACTTTTGGGATCAATGTCACTATTTTGTTTTGTCTTCATTTACCTAATACTGACCAAGGCAATTAAAATACTTAACTTTTTGCTACGAAAGTGCTGTCACATTTTGTTGGCGGAAAATACCCACAGCATAAAATGAAAATGATGCTGAAATGCCACCCCAACATCACAGTGTCATAACGAAAAGCCGCAGTGTCGCTGTGGATCAGTTTGGTGACACGGATCGGTGGTTTTTTTAAAGGCAATTACATTTTCAAAAGCTAAGCACAGCATTTGGCAGGATACATGATGTACATGACAATCAACAGAGAAAATCTTTTATCACCCAATCCAGGCTCACAGGTGTAATTTAAGCAGAAGTTCTTTCAACAGGTAGCGGTGGGGGGTGCAGGTGCCAGGAGCGTTTGATGCATATTTTAGGAGTCCACTGGAGATCAAAAAGGGTAGAGATTTGGGGGGGTGCTGAAATGAATCCATTTGGCTCTTTAAAATCTTCTTTGAAGTCCACTTAGTCAGAACTTTCAGCGTAAGGCTTCAAGCGACAGCAAACTGCATACACTGCATCTATATCGCAACTGTTTGCAAACTACATGTAGAATTTATGTGATTTGACTCCAAGTGCACAAAAAAAAGAATAATCAGCTGAGGACTCAGCTCACTGGAGGGGGGAGAACGGAGTAGGAAGCAGGAGCTTGTTACTCTGAGACTCCAGGTATGACACACTCTCCCTCACTGTGGGGGTGGGGGGTGGGGGGTGGGGGGCGACAATAACAGGACAAGGGTTAGGGTTAGGGCTGCTACAAAACAGATGCCATCAGAGGCAATCTTGCACATGCAACATCCATGTGACTTCTCAGCCAGCTTCTGCAGATATCGAAACATGGAGTTCTGCCAGGAGGCTGTTTTTATGACTTATCCCCAGCAGAAAGTCCAGTACTGGCAAAAACACAGACGCCACTTATGATAAGTACATTTCCGGCTAAAAAGTGCACCCCCCCCCCCCCCTTTATATTACAAATTAACGTTGTTAAATGTGATTTAGTCACGGCCCGGTTCTTAAACTCGGATCAGAAACAAAATGTGCGACAAACCACATCAGATTACGACGTACTTCTACAAAGTGCGGTTATTCTGAGAATAATTTTAACTTTTTTTAAAAAAAGGGTGTTGACAGGGTATTCCGGTAGGTAGGTATGTATTTAAAAGTTTGCCATTTCAGTGTCTATGGCTGTCTGATGGCAAGAACTAGGTTCAGTCGATAACTATTTATATAAAGTAAGGAACCAGGCAAAATTTAACACACAGACATGTGTAAAATAGATAAATGAACTGATATCTAAAAATGGGCAAAGATGTCTAGTAAAGTTGATAAATCAAGAATGCTTTAAAATAATTAAATACACAACAAGCTTAATATTACAAGGCAGCAAACATATTTGTGACAAAAAATCTCAAACACTCCTTGCTGACACATTGTTAAAACACCTTGTGATGTAGTGTCAGAGTAGAATGGCTTTCGAATGCTGTCTCCCTCAGACCGACCCTGATGGACCCCAGGCAGTTCATGTTTTTGCTCTCGCCCAATTCTCCATCAGGGGGTCCCTGAGGACCTGACTGAGAATGACTGGTCTAACTGCATTATAGGGGAAGCAGTCTAATAAAGGCTTCGGCAGGGCATTCAGTAACGTGCGTCCGAATGAACGCGGAGCGGGCGCTGACTGCGGCACGTGTTGGCCTCACCTGCTGCCACCACACGGGCATCTTGGTGGGCCGTGTGCCGAATCGCCGCCCGCTGGTCGGAGCTCTCGTACCACCACAGGACATGCACTGGGTCGTGGGAAAACCACCCCAGAGACCTGACATCAGGCATGCATCCATCACAAGTAATTCTGAGCTATTACAAGTGATTTAGATTGATCCCGGGGGGTTGAATTGATGAGTTACTCAACAGACAGACAAAAAAATAAAAAGAATGACAAGAATGGTAGCATCTATAGATATGAGCACTTAGTGTGCAATTAAGACAATGGTTTAAAATTTAATTTTGAGTGAAAAACCATTATAATCCATAGGTCTAGGGCTAATCTGCTGTTATGGCTTTTTTGGCATTTTGGCGTACATGTACGCCTCCATTACTGGGCTCTACTGGATCTAAACATCCACAATAAATAAGTAAACACACGACTAAGTGCAGAACTGGCTGAAACTGGTGCAAATACGTCCTCGATTGAGCTGTTAACGGGAAAATATTAATGGCATTATAGATGGGGAAACAATTGAGAAATGGTGACCCCTACTGGTTCACAAAAGTAATTACTTTGAATAGGACCCACAGTACTGTGCAAAAGTCTAAGGCAGTCAAAGAAAATGTTTAAGGCCACAGTGGAATCCGCGAGTACTGTGGATTACACAAGTATGCCCGTGGCCTTGGGAATAACCGCTGCCCCCCCGCGAGCCGGAATGGGACAAGCAGTGGAGGGATGGATAGGTCAACACAAGTAGTCTTTTTTTGCTGATACAGTAGGAAAAGTTTGATTCCTTGCTGACCCTCACCTCGATTGAGGAGTCCGAACTCGCTGTGAAAAACACCCACCAAGTGGGAGTAGCCGGCGCCAGTGCGAGCACTGATAGCCCCGCGGAAGGCCTTTCCCCACACGGCCGGGCCCCCGGGCCTCAGCTGGAACGTCACCAGCTCGTAGATACCTGAGCGGAGCACCTATACGTGAGCTCCTGCTTTGGGCAGCACACATTCCTAATAAAAACTCAGAACAACATTTAGTCGTGGTCACCAGCAGGGAACAACACACTTAAAAAAAAAAGCTAAACTGTATTCATATTTCAGGTAGACGACAGTCGTAAGCAAGACCACTTCTCTGATTGGCCAGTCTCATTCTAGGAATTCGACCTCCCAATTTTGCTTGATTCACTGCAAACAGCGTGAAAGCATGTTTAAGCGCATAAAAAGAATGTGAAACGTACTTTGAAACAGAACAGGACGAGCATGACTGCACACACAGGCCACAACATTAACCTGAGATCTGCTCAGCCAAACTCCCACACTGCGAGAAATAATTGCTTGTTCTCGCCCCTGTAATTAAAAACATACCAAGTTTACTTGCGACAGTCTGCATACCTTTCTTCGCGGGCTTTTGGATTTCACTCCACGGCACCAGGTAGACAGCCTCGACTTCCTGGGACACCAGCATGGGCAAGACCTTTGAAATGAACTGTTCCTGCCACTGGGGGTCTGCGGCCACAGCGGCCCGCACCCGTGCCCGGTGGGCATAGCTGTCTGTGAAACACACACCATAGACACAGGAGGAGTGGCAAAGACGTTTCATTTTAATTCGCGTTCACGATGGCCCCAGAGCATGCAGATCTATGGGAACCAAAGGTTGGTTTTAAATCCAAAGGACCCCTCCTTCGATTCAGCCATCTTCCAAGCACTTGTGCAGCACGGGGGTCGCAAGGAAAACATGGTGACGTCAAAAAAAAGGTGACATCAGGCAGAACAAGGCAGAGAAGCACCATAAACAGGATGACAGTCCCCTACACACTCATATAATCACATATCATGACTGTGTGTCATGGTGGAAAAAATACAAGTCGTCCCTTTCTTACCCAAGTACAGTATCCCTATTTTCACCCAAACTGGATCAGCCTAACATCCCTTATAGAACTCCAATGCAAAGTGTGTGTCTGGGGGGTGGAGATATAAAGGAGACATTACTGTGGAGCGATGGCAGAGAAAACCATCTGTGTAATCCACCCAAAACAGTATAGGTCAGTTTGGTGGTTCCAGGGCCCTCTCACCCCAGCAGGGATCAAATATTCTTTGTTCTAGCAACTAATTAAGTTAGATTTTATACGGCAGAGGCTTAGGACAAGAAATCATACATCCACCCCATCGTCTTTCAAGCTGCAGCCATCCTTCCTCTCACCATACTTCCAGATGTGGAAGACCTGGTTGAAGGCACCGTAGTCTCCGGTCCAGAAGCCCACAAGTTCAGAATGAGCTGTGCGCAGGTGAATCTTCTCATTTAACAGTGTGAGGAAGGTGGTGTTATGCTCGGGCTTGATGCAGTATGAGCGGATCTCATAGTAAGTGCCATGCTGCTGCTGGGGCCCGGTGGACATGGAAGCTCGCAACTAGAGGGATTGAACAGGACAGATGCTGCCATCGAGTGGTTATGTTGTGATACTACACACGTGACCGAATATGCAGAATTTTATATATAACCATCCGTATTATTTCAAGAGTCGTATGCTTATTACAAACGGTTGTGGTGCATTACCGACGACAACAAAGACACAATGCAACACTTTAAATAATCAGTTTTTCACGTTGCATGTTATATTATATCTAGGAAAATTACACGTTACAGACACCTTTCATTAAATGTCTCCTCACATTACGTTCCGTACGTACTGACGGTGATTATTATTGCCAAACACAACAGCGATGTAATTATCTTGTGCACGACGCCCATTTTCGCAGGAAAGTTTCTGAAATAACATAGTGACTTGTTTGTCAGCTGTTTGCCAGAACTACGAATCGCCTGTTGTTGTTATATCGCTGGATTTCGTTTAACTCCCGCACGCAGATGTACGAAGTTTTTCATTAGTCATTTCTTGGCGATTAATGGCGTGTAAGTACACAAAGCCGACATATCTTGATATCATTCAAGTGTCAAATACGCAGTCACACAATAAACAATAAAAACTGTACTGTAGCACAATGTGAATGTAAGCACAATGGACGCAGTTCAGCTTGTTTTTTTTTGGCCTTGTTCCTTAAATTTTTTCACAAATAGTTTTGAAACAAAACATTCTTACACGACTTACTTCCTTAGCATGTTTTAAGGCTTTGGCATTTTTGGCCTGAGTTACAGATCTCCGAAGCGCGATCCATATCGGCAACATTTCGCTCTCGCAAGTCACGTCGTAGAAACTATTTCCGCAAAGTACGGAAGCCGGGGCGTCTCAAAATTTTCTGCAAGGTGACTTTAGTGAGCGTAGATAATTTTAGCTCCATTGATTTAAGCATGGTGACACAGTGGCTAGCATGGTTAACTAACACCGCATTTTTCTCACTGTATCACGTAGGGTTCCTCCCACATAGATGTTAGACTAATTGGCAGATCTAATTTGCAAATTGTTTATTGCATGTTTGTTCCCTGTAATGGACTGGCATCCATTAGAGCAGGGTTGTTCAAATCACGGTCCTCGAGGTCCGAGCCCTGCTGGTTTTCCAGCCTTCCTTTACCTGTCAGTCTGGTGTGTAGCCTCTGACCAATCAGAATCAGGATTTATTAAATAACTACCTGGGAAAACTGAAAACAAGGCCTGGTTTTTTAATCGAGGTCCAGATTTGAAGAACCCTGCATTAGAGCGTATCGCAGCCTATTACCCTTTGCTGGCTGGCATTGGCTCCCACCCATGATTTTTTGTTTACCTTCAAAATAGTAATTTGGACAAGCATGTAGTGCACATTGTACATTCTATAGTGTTGTTATAATTTCAGACCAGGGAAACCCCCACCCCTAACACTTCATATTCATTCTAGAAACTGAAATAGGTGATTAAGAAGTTAAGATAAGGCCTATCCAAGGCACAGCAAAAGATAGAATGTTTAACAATCCATTTACATCCATGGGGAAATATTGTATTTTTCACATATTCCATCAGTGTCCCTAGAGCAGCTAGGATTTAGGCCCAGCAGTGATGCGATGACTGGCAGCCATTAGGGATGTGCATCTCCATAACTGAGGCCGATGCGATACGGATCTTGATGCATAGCCAATGATATGATACATTAAAGATACATGAAGCAGCTAGCGATGTGATACGATACGATACACCCCTGTAACGATGCAGTGCAATCCGATTTCGATTCAGCACGATTCGATGCAGCGTGATGCAATGAAACAAATATGATGCTATGCATTTCAGTATGTTACAGATACTTTTATTTCTTTGTTTCAGACAACAAATCATAAATTAACTTAAGTGCCTTCTGATTTGTAGTGCATGACCCTTACACGAATAGGCTTTTTTTCCTGTTCTGTCTCCATTTAAACTTTTAACAGCTCAAACATTTAACAGTGAAACAATTTAAGGATGCTGCTCAGAGATAAACTGAAGAAATGTTCCATAACTTGCTAGCAGATGAATGTGCTTACTGCAGATGGGCTTACTACGTGAACAGAAAACTATTTTGCTATATTTTGTGCTATTTTGACATAACCAATAAGAAGTAGTACAAAAAAAAAACCTCTTTCACAAACAGTTATTTCATAACTGTATTCAAATGTGAAAAAAAAAATAAAATGAAAATAAAATAAAACAAAATAATAGTATAGGCAGTCACAGGCTGCTGTAAACCAGACTCGTCAGATTAACACTAAATTTAACTTAAATGTCGTCTTTTAAGGTTTTTCTTAAGAAATATCAGTTGATCCACATGATTGGGATGTAGCAAACTGCGCTGTAACTATATCTCCAGCTGTGCTAAACACTCTTTCAGAGGGTACACTTGTAGCTGGGATGGAGAGGTAGCTCTTTGCCAATGCTGAAAGCAGCGGAAGATCCATTTGTTTTTTCCACCACTGAAGCACATCACCACTCAGACCTAAAGAGTCCCTTTCTCTGTACTTAAACATTACCTGTGGTCTCGCAGTCAGGAAATCCCCAAACATCTGGTCCAAGGCCGTTTTCTTCTTGGGAGGAACATCATTTAAGAACAAAAGAGAAGAGAAGAGGGGATTATCAGTTGTGTTGAAAAAATATATCAATCAATCAATACTATACCACAAAACATTTGACATACAGTATTAGACTAGTAACATGTATCTCCAAATCAACATACTGTAGTTTTATAACTTGTGCCACAGTTCCTAAACTTCCTATAAGCACAAAGCAAACCTGTCTCCTCCTCTCTGTGGTGCTCCTGTCACCTCCTGTTTCAGCTGCCTGACTCTCGTTCAATGTGTTCCTGTCCCCTGCCTGACAGTAATTATTATAATTCAAAGACTAACTGTTAGATTTCTTAAACTAGACATAATTTAAGACACGGGTAAATAAATTTAACAAATAGATACATGATAGAGAGGTAGAGTGAGTGTGTGTGAGTCTAGCTACAGTCTTCTGAGTATATTGTTACCTTTTCACCCATCTTCACCACCTCTGTAGTTAGCTTCATGAATATCGTGTCCTTGGTGTCGCTGTCATCCAGGAAGGCCAAGTCTTTGAAGCGTGGATCAAGGGCTGGAGAATAATGAAGGTGGTCTTGGAGATATGTATAGCGGCCATCAAAGTCCTCTCTGAATCGCTCCTTCATCTGGGAAATTACTGGTAGATCACTCTCATTGGCTGGAAAAGTTTCTGTAATTTGGCCTGGATTGGGGAGATTGAGATGGTGGGTTTTTTCCCTCACTGAGGAGTGTGGTTGCCACTTTCAGAGGGGACATCAGTTTGATGACCACTTGGATTAGTGTCATGTCTTCCTCTGTCATGCTGGCCACGCCTTCTCTCTTCAACACAGCAGGCTGCTGTTCCCAAAAGCGTTCCAACATGTCAAAAGAACTGTTCCATCTTGTGGAAACATCGTGGATTAGCTTGTGGTTTGGCAGCTGTAACTGGGCCTGCGTTTCAGGTGGAACTTCAGTTGCTTTTGGGCTCCTGTGAAAAAACGCTACCGCCTTCCTCACTTTTTCTAGAAGCTCTGACACGCTGTCTACCTTGAGGCATTTTTGGGAAGCCAAATTAAGTGTGCGCACGATGCATCGCACATCTGGATCCATCTGAGCACCGACTCCTGCCAGTATCATGTTTTTAGCATTATCGGTGACCAACGCTGTTTTCTTGTCATTGATGTTCCACTCGTGGCAAACGTCCTGCTGTAAAGCTGCTATATTACTCCCCGTGTCTCATGCCTCATTGAACACTCTAGTCTGTAGAACGTGGTTTTGCAAAACCCATTCGTTGTCAATATAGTGTGCTGTGACAGTGATATATGAGTCAGTGCCGCAAGACGTCCAGCCAGGGCACTGCTTAATGACTTGGCTATATCTCGTTGGACTTTGCCATACAACAGGGATGTCAAACTCCAGTCCTGGGGGGCCGGAGCCCTGTGTAGCTCAGTTCTTTCCATGTTCCATCACAAATGATTTAGCTTATGAGCTGTGTGGTAATTAGCACTAAGGACCTGAATCAGGTGTGTTAAATGAAGGTAAACCAGAAACTGTGCAGGGCTCTGGCCCCCCAGGACTGGAGTTTGACACCCCTGTCATACAGAATAGGGATTCGTTTCACGGTCAATAGCTTCCTATCTGGTACGTGGTACCTCTGCTCCAAGACATGTAGGAGGTATTGGAAGCCCTCGTTCTCTGTAACGCTGTAAGGCTGAATGTCTTTACAGATAAAAAAGGCGATCGCGTCGGTTATTGCCTTGGAACGAGCAGAACTGTTAGGCAGCTGCGATTGAAAAAAAGTTTTGATCGTTTGCTCACCCGGCGTCCCGCTGGCAGCAGCAGGTTCAGCTGAATCCGAGTGAGAGGAGGAGGAGGAGGAGGAGGAGGAGGAGGCCAGAGTCTCCAAACTCACACCGTGTCGGCGCTTCAAGTGTGCTGTCAGATTCGTCGTGCTGCCTGTATATTTTATAGTGGCACGACATATTTTACAAATCGCATGGGTTTTTATCAAGATTTCCAGCTTTCTTATAAAACCCACACACTGGATTTGTAATTACTTGGTAGAGGATGTAACTGCTCTACCTCTGCCATGTTAATTTATGCTCTATGTGACTTTCTGGACTTTCTGGTCGCGATACAAACACCAATCTGTATCCGATGCACACATTTTAAACCGATGCATCGCATTGTTAACTTTTTAGGCCGATGCACCGAGCGAATCGGGGAATCTTCCCATCCCTACCAGCCATAGGATTTCAATCAACAACCAACAACCAATCCACCTCCTTTCCCAGACACACAGACTCCTCTTAGTCAAAATTTTAAACAACCTCAAGGTTGCATATAAACTAGAAAAACAGCACAACAGAGCAATGACCCTTGACACACACAGCTGTGATCTGGACCAGAGAAGCATTTGCTAAACTACAGCCTAATTTTAATGATGGTTAATCACAAAATATGGTAACTGATAATTAATGATTTGATTTGTCTTTAGATTTTGTTTTATATAGTGGACACTTTTTGCCCCAAGTGATATAGGATTGCGAAAGCAGCATCAGACAACCCTTAGAGTGAATAGGGATCAAGGGCCTTACTCAAGGAGCTGCAGATGAATTCACTTTGCTAACCCTGGGATTTGAACCAACAACCATCTGATCACAATCCCAGCATACCAACACGCCAAGCCACACACAACCTCCACAAAGCTAACTTTTCTGTAAAAGATCTTAGCTAGGAGATGGCTGGATGCAGTCTCTGCTGTTGGCCTTCTCATCTGAACAGTTTAGCTGAGCCTAAATCTCACTGGTTGAACCCGCTCGGACCATATCAAACTGACCTCGGCAAAACTTCAACTGGTTGGAATTTTTATCGCACAATAAAGGAAGTCCATCATGCAGCAGTCGGATACAGCTGCATCCGGAAGGCAGCTCCAGCCAAACATCTGAGATCCAGACAGTCCAAATAAACAGGAATTATTCAGTGTTTTCGGTAAATGTTGAATATCCCTTGCTGCATTGACCCTTCAATGCCTCTGTAAAAAATAATGGCTGGGTGAAGGAATGTATGTGATATGATGAATAGGTGACAAGGACAGCTGTATAGCTGAAAACTGCAGTCAGAACAGCATCACAATGGCCAACAGATGTTTTTGATCATGCAGTAAAGACTGTCTGATGTCAGGCGCAGAAACACTATTAAACCGACCCACCAACGCGACGCGTACTATTAGAGCATTTATGTAATTTATTTAAACTTTATTTTACGAGGTAAATTAACTGAAGATCAGTTCCAGTTTACATTATATTCAGGAGAAATAGCAGATTATGCATCGGAGCTTCCTGGGATACAAACGCCATACAAACGTCACGTTCTTCAGCCAATAAGGGCAAAGTTGTGTCGTCACAGAGGCTGTTCCAGTTTGTTCAGCCGGCTGAGAGGTGCTGTACAATCAGTCTTAAGTCGTCTTGCTCTTTCTACATGAAGTGCAGGGAGACAATCAATTAATGTGTATGATTTAGTGTTGTTATGTGCTATAGTATAGGCTGAAACCTGCAGTTATCATTAAAAACAATATGCGGTAATCGTAAAACAAACTTTAATCTGTGTTCGCCAATAAATATTAACAGGAATGTTAAATCTGTATTTGCATAATTTCAAACTTATGTTGGACTTGATTGCTGATTGATTGCTCTTTTTTTCTCCCACAGTGGTGAAATCGCGCCATTTGTATTTTGTAATTGCATTTGTTTCGCTCAATTAGAAGAGCTGTATTTCAAATAAAGATTGAATCTGAACCTGTGTAGTTTGAATGGGGGGGGGGGGGCTATCTAGAAAAGGGGGGCCCTGCAGAGATAGTTTGGGATCCACTGCACTAACTTAAGCGTACTGGTTCTACTAAAATAATAAAAACAAAATCTGGTCCGACAGAAAGGTAAGCCACTGTATGATTGTTCTGGAGATATTACACTTTAGTTGGTGTCTTAGACCAAGAACTGGGTATCCAGACCAGCTGACTTCAAGCGATCTCCTGCACTGATAATACCAAGCCAGTTGGCGTCAGGTGCTGTGCAATGATAAGGTCGAGTTCCAAGGAGCTGCTGTTGTGTTTCCCTTTGTGCACCAGTCCTTCGTGCACCTTCGGTGGGAACACGGCAGCCGACCAAGCGTGTCCCTGCGCCTGTTCTCCAGGGGTGGCAGAGATGGCATCACCTACACCAAGGTATGTGCACTCTGTGCGGAATAGCTATGGACAAAATGACGCTTCATGAAACATGACTCTACTGGATGGTGAAGTCCATCTAGTGAAGTCAAGAAATACATACTGGTTCATGAATACATACTGGTTCATGAAGCATCATTTTGTCCATCACTAATGCTTTCCTTCTCAACCCCTTTACTTAATTAATGTCTTAATGTCACATTTGGGAGGAGGTATGTGGCTGAGTATGTTAGGACTGTTATTGGAAGTTTGTCAGTTTGAATACTGGGGCAGGCAGGCTGCCACCACTGAGCCTTTAAGTATGACCCTTAATCCCTGACTGCTACAAGGATGCAGAATAAATGGCTGAAAGCTTCACTCTCATCTCCTGATATATTTATAATGTGTTTCCATTAGACATCTGAAATCATAATTTATGAAAATTTATATGGAAAAAATGAAATAAAAATGGGGACAAAGTGAAACAATGATCTTTATTCTTTCTCCACATTTTCAAAAGGTTTTTTTTGTTTGTTTTTCTTTTTACATATGTATACAGGCACAGTGGGTATTAGTACAATCGGGGAAACACACATCGACATTCAAGTCAAACCCAAAGTATCTCTCATTGTTAACGTCAGAGGGTCAGCGACTAAGGTGAAATATAGCTCTCATTGGTCATTGTATGGGGGGGCATGATAGGACAGTGGTTAGCACTGTTACCTCACACCTCTGGGACCCGGGTTTGAGTCTCTGCCACAGGCCTTATGTGTCATTGTGAGGTTTTCTCCAGTTACCAAATTGCTCATAGGTATAAATGAATTGTGAGTGTGCCCTGCAAGGGGTTGATGCCCCCCCCTCCTCTGGACCATTCCCTGCCTTGTGCCTCAATAACCCTGAATAGAGCAAGCAGATCCTGGAAATAGATGGGTGGTTTAATATCAAATGAAAAGCAATTACTTGAACATATAAATAATTAGAAAATAAATACTGAGACATAGCATTTTAAGACATGGACACTAAGAGAAGACAAATGCACTTAACCACCTGATTGGTGTGGAAATTTGGCACTGAATTTCATTAGCAGAATGGGCAGTAAATTGATTTAGTGTCCAATTCGTGAGTGTAGAGGTATTAGTCATTTTGACAGACCAGTCTTAGGCTGGGAGGGGCCAGAATGTTAGTCTGTGGGGAAAAAAATCGTTTTAAGGTTCACTGTCCTGGCTGCAGAATCTCCTAGCAGTGGAACAAAGAGGATTTGAGGAGGCTGCATGTGCTGGTGATGGTGGGGCCATCTGCTTACTTTAGATGTTATTAGAGGTGTCCTCGGTGAGATGTCTGATGTCTGGGGTGTGAATAGCGGGGGTAGCAGCTGTGTCCAACGTCCAATTGCATAATAAAGTATTCAGGCTGAACTGGGCGAGCAGCTTCTGCACAGGCTGCTGAGGTATTACTGGGTTAAATGCTGAGCTGAAATAGACAAGCATCATCTTTACAAAAAAGTCTCTATTGTCCAGGTGTGTCTGTGGTATGCAGAACCACTGTATCCACTGGCTAATACTGTAACACTGAATAGTTACTCTGTAGTGATTAGGATTCTTACTTTACCTTTCATAATTATTATCCTTAATCATTGTCACTATTGGCAGTTTTGTCAGGCTTATTATTTGTTCTTTAAATTCATAAGTTAAATCAGTAAATCATTAATCTGGATTAACAGAAACCCAAGCACGCAGTGGGATTAACTGCAGTTAAAGAAAGCCTGAAAGGGGCGTGTTCGCAACTCGGTTGCGAAAGAGCTGCTGATTCATCTGTTTCACATCAGACGCTATGGGGCTGATGCCAGTGACGGGAAAACACGCATTAATTAACCAAACACTTTAAAGCAACATTCCCGTCGTGAAATTGTAGTAGGCGTGATTAAAAAAACATTATATACGTAGCCACCGTGGCATTGTGAAATAGAGAATAATATACCGATATTTAAACATTTAGGAAGGCAAATAAAACAGGAACTTTGTATGTTATCACTAGGTTATATGCATTGTAATATTTAATAAATAATATTAAAGACAGACTAATTACGATTTATTGGACGAATGAAATTTACCGAATAATGTGCATACAACGGACATGTGATCGCGTCCAGTTTAATGTGTTATGTAATAATGGGTATGACGTTAAACTACATACAGTCCTAGAAGGGGGTCCTCCAGTTTACAGGGAATAGTTTGTGGGGTTGGTGGCAGGATTGGCACTCCAGCCACCGGAAAAAAAAAACTCACACTGGTCTTTTCAGACTCACCTGCCACGTGGCTGCACTCAGGTGGCTGCCCTGAGGTGGTTTGACGTATGATGGATGCGGTAACGCGCTGTAATATGTGCATCCTCCTTATGTAATAATAAATAACTCGTTCACAGTAAAACAACACCGTAAGCAGGATTTGCCACACTCCACCGACAGGGGGCGATAGTTGTTGGATGCCGTGGAAAAATGCCCACGTTTTTTCCCCCAACCTTCTACGTAGACCGGGTGAGTTACACAAAAATTCTTCCCCGGGAAACACCGGGGAATTATATATTGCGAGGTATAGTCACAACATTAGACATGTTTGAATGCTTTAAGGATAAAGTTGGTGAAGTTTTGCTACCAGGAGATGTATTTTCATTTGAATTAGTGCCTCTGGACAATAAAGCAGACAAAGTGATCTGTGGTCCTGGACTCCGCCGAAACGGAGATGAAGTCCTGGTTTGTAAAAGCGGGATTCTCCGGCACAAACCGCCGAACCTCTACTGGATAGACTCCATACAGAAAAGGGTAAAGTAATTATTTAATATGCGATTCATAGGTGCAAATGACTTGGTGAAAAAAATAGCACGGCTATGATACGTTTAGGTTTCTGATTCCTCCGTTACATGTCTAAAACGTGGAAATCACGTGGCTGAAACTGGTAAACATCTGCCACTCGGCTGGCGTCCGTCGCCACGCTTTACACCGCGGATAAGTTAGCCTCATATTCGATATTCAGTTTTTTAGCTTCAGTAACTTTTCACGGAGGTAAGGTCGGACGTTTTTAAGCACAGAATCGTGTTGTCAAGTACACAGACTACGATCCACACCGATTATTTTTGCGCTTCAAATCATTTTGTGATTTGTGCAAAATTGCGTTAATAGCTAATAAAATAGGTGCTGTAATGACATGTGTTGGAGTCTGGGCCTGAGCAAACTCCGCCGGGTCAGTTGATGAGAGGAGATTCACGCTTAGAGTTGCTGGAGGTGTTGCAGGTCACAAGGTGTTTATTTATTGCCAGCTGATCAGGGAGCAACTATCAGACGTACACTCTCGGCATGTACATCAAGATGCTCAAAGTATACGTGTCCGACCTCCCCTCTTATAGTCCATTTGGGCTTGGCCCCCCTCATTTGGTATTATTCCAGCTTCTTGGTTCTAGTTTGTGTTAGTATGGGTACTTCCCCCCGATCTCATCATGGTCAGCACTTCTCCTTCTCCCGGCCTAAAGATGTTCAAGAACAGTCAACATCCGTGGTAGCGGAAGATGGTTTCAGTGTTTTGACTTTGTTCCCCACTTTGTTAGTTGTCTGCGGCCTTGGAGGCCTTAGGGCCTTCTGTTAGTTGTCTGCGTATTCCACTATGTGTTAGTTATATTCTTCTAAGTGCATGTATTAGTAATATCCTTTATAAGATCTGTTCCCACAATTTCCCCCTTTTGATCTCCGCAAGGAGATCACATGGTGCTTTAACATTTTGGGCTCATGGCGACTCATGCACACCCCTTTGTTTCCCAGATTGCTTTAATTAACTTCTTAATGTTCGAATGTACCCGTATAATGTGCATTGGGACAATACATGAATGGGTTAATAACTTTAAAACTTCACAAGACAGGCACTTATAGTGAAGTGTGCTTTGATCAGTGGACTACAGGGTACAATGCACACCCCTTGCATTTTCAGATTAACTTTCTAACAGCTATTAATTAATACATTGTATCCATATTATATGGCATAGTGGCAATGCGCTAAACGGTTAATAGCTCTGAAACCAAATGGGACAGTCACATCCTATGAAGTGTGCATGGATCAGTGGTACCTACTGGACAATGCACACCCCTTGCATTTTCAAGATCACTTTCTGTCTAACAGTTATGAATTATTACATCGTATCCATATTACATGTCATTGCTCCATTTCATACATATTGATAGTTAATTGATAACACAAATGAATCCATAAGTAAGTTGTGATTTAGGCAGTGCACCGTGGGACAAAGCAAATGTATCGCAGCTGAATTGCTTGATTACAAGTTTAGTCACATTTAATACATTAGCATTAAGCATTTATTCATTGAACAAAAAAGAAAACAATAATTAAGCCACCATTTGAATCTCGGCTTCTTATATACAAAGATAATTACTCTCCTTATAGAAATTAACTGGGAAAAATGAAGACAACAGATTAAAAAATTAATATATATATTTTTTTTTTTACACAAAAGGGTTAACAATAACATTCTATTAATCTCCCCTGCTGATCAACTGAGAATGGAATTTGGTCACAGTCTGACTTAACTAAATTTAGTGTTCCAACATCTCCTAGAGAGTGCTCTATTGTTTTTGACATAATTCTTTTAAGTCTTCTTAAACTACTGCAAGATTGCAGCACACCTGACAGCATGCCAACATGTTGAAAAGATGTCACAATAAACTTTATTGACAAGAGATTAAAAGTGGAATCATAAATACACCAGAAAACTGATGAATAACATTGCCACTTTGTGGTCCGAGTTCATTTGGAACATTGAAAATATCAATTGGGGGGGCTTCCGGTGACGTCATGTTGCTAGCAGCAGCTTGAAAAATTTGCTCCGTCCAAATACGAATATATTTCCTAACTACATTACACAAAACTCGGTGAATCATCACTTAGACAATATGGCCTCATCCCTGAGAGGTAAGGGGTCGCAAAAACAGGACCAAGTTAAAGACAAAGGAGACAATTTGAAACAGTTGATCTTGAAACAAGTCTCGTGTTCACCTGCGGCTATAGATGCTAGTACGCACGACTCTGGATCAAGAATATTGGAAGAACTCAGGAAAATGAGGAAAGATAATCAAGAGGGACACATGCAAACTCAGCTCTCCTTAACGAGACTAGAAACGACTTTTAAGGAACTAAAAGATGAAGTGACAAGTTTGGAAAAGAGAACCATGGAGGCGGAGGGCCGCATTAGCGCTAAC
>JABFEA020000017.1:8965497-8981703 GCA_019775915.2 Cyphomyrus plagiostoma | reverse complement strand
GGCCCCCCCGCGGGGGGGGGGCCCAAAACACACCCTTTAATTACCCTGGGCACGCCCCCCCCTCCGGGGGAAACATGGGGGTTGATATACGGGTTATATTGTTTTGGGGGGGGGGTTTCCACGGGAAACCCCCCCCCCCCCCCCCTTTTCTAAGAAACGTCTCTGGTATCTGCAGTGGTGACTGTTTATGAAGCACTGAGAACACACTCGCCCCAAATGGTGCCATCGGTCTCGGCCTACGTCCATTTCCCCCACCTCCTTCAGGGCTACCTGCCCCTGCTCACTGTCGGCAAGTACCGAGGGCGCCTCTTCTCAACACCTCCACAGCAACAGCACATTCACAGCAAACACACCATCAAATACCGCCAGCAGGTGGCGTAATGGTTAAGGACATTTCACCTAAACAGTTATATCATCGAGGCACGGGTTAGATGCAAGTTTGTCTTTCATGAAACGGCAGGAAGCAAGTTTATGCTTCTGATTATAGTTCTGTATATAAACACCAGGGTGGTAATGCATTACTAAGTGACTGTAAACGTTAAGCAGACATTGTTCTAGCAGAGAGTCTGTCACTCATTGGGATTTCCTGCTCGCTGTTGCTAATTCTATCGCCATGTCCCCCCTACTGCAGGGGCCTGTTTTACCGAATGGCGCCTGCTGAGGCAGCGAAAACAGCAGCTGGAAGCTTGGAGTAAAAGAATGAAAAGGAATTGAAACTTCAGGCCCGCCTCCCTGCTGGGGGGGGTGGGGGCGGGGGCTAGATAACAGTAAGCTGAGGATCACAGCCCACCCGAGACTGGCGGTTTTGGGGAGGAGTTTCCCTGGAAAAGGATTTGCTAGGCAGTACTGAAAGCCTCTTAGGATGAACCCCACCTATCCGTTATTCCGCCCCCGTGCCAAGAACACAGAAATTCCCACACTGCTGGCACAGGACAGATGAGACAGGAGGCTGTTTGTTTATAGCATTAGTTTAATACACAGTCACGGTCTAGGGCACAGAGAGCACCAGGGTGAGGCCACCCCGGCCAGCGCCATTCACCGTGCCCCCCCCGCAGCAACACGGCGCCCCCGTCCTGTTACGCAACCACCGCATGCATATCAATGATGAGCAGCTCGGCAGAATTAAAACACGTCTCATACTGCTAGCTTTGTTCTTTACAGACATGTTGAATTCACGCTACAGCCGCCAGCGACATAATCACAGCCTGTTGGTGCACAAAATGATCATGTGACCCTGTCATGTGACTTGACTCACTCACTGACTTGACTCATCTGGGGAAATAATGATACCATGAAACAGTAACACTTGGCACTGTCACATGACGATCACTGAATGGGAGCTGGGCAGTCTTCAGGACACGTCCGCAGGTTCCTGTGACGTCCACGCTGTCCGTGGTTGGTGCAGTCAAGCTGTCAGGATGCCAGTGTGGACCTACCAGCCATAAGCTCGCGCCCAGACAGCTTTCTTCCGGAATTCGGGGAAGTTCCTCAATGCGGCGATGGCGGCTGTTACCGGAAAGGACGGAAAGGCAGGTTGCTGGGACGCCCCACCCAAACACGAGTCCTCAGCGCAACTCTGAAGCGGAGATATAGGGACTCACCTTTGGCAGCAGAGACAGACGATTCGGATAAGCTCTGGGCCGGGCCCTCAGCGATGCTGAAAAGCCAGTCTAGAAACTGACAGCATGACAGTCCTTGGTTAATTTTAACTGCCCCCAAAACCAGCTACACTCTGTGCTAATTGGCAGCTGGGTTCATGTGAAAATAGGAAATAAACAACTTTTAGGATTTGTTTGTTCAACTGTCAGTAATAAACATTTGTCGTCTTTGCAAGTGAGTTAATGTTTAAACCGACATGAGTGAGGTTCTGGTGTACACTTCTGCAGAAGGTAAGGGCGTCCTGCAGTCCACTCAGACTTCATAAAACTAACATCTGCAGGAAGCCCCCAACCTTCTAGCTGTGGTTTTACTCCATACCCTGCTGGCGGAAAAGCTTTAGTAAACTCTGGATTTAATCGGCCGAAATCAAAGGAAGAGGAGAGTGGAGTCTGCCGCTGCAGTGTGTCCCACAGCGTGTCCTGCAGTGTGTCCCACAGCGTGTCCTGCAGTGTGTCCCACAGCGTGTCCTGCAGCGGCGCATTTCCTGCTATGCCGCTGGCTGCATTTCAAATAAACAAAAGAGTCCCACACAACCAGCTGCGGGTCTGCTGGGGGTGGCCAGCTCACGGTATTCTGCAGAATGACACCAAAAATGGTGGTGGTGGTGGGGGGGGAGTAATATAGCCAGAGCCGATTATGTTGTATAAACAGTACGTGTCATTAACCTTCTGTGGGTCTTTAGAACTGGGTAAGAGGGGAGCTGTAAGTGAAGGGGGGCTTTGTAGGTGGGGGGGACGGGAGCTGGGACGCACTTTTTGAGTCTGGCCATTCCAAGGCTCCTTGGTCAGCAGCAGCTGGAGGCTCTGGGGAAGCACCAGCAGACCCTGGAAGACGTGCCGCCCCGGGCTGGGTAGGACCTGGCAGAGCGAGCTGGCCTCTGGCTCCTTCTGCGGTGCCCAACTGGCCCCGACTCCCTGGAGCAGCGGCATGGCATGGTCTGCCCAGGTCACCACAGCAGCGCTGAAAACTCGCAGCAGGAAGTCTGTGGCCTACACAGGAAGTCGGGGGCCCGGTTACCCAGCAGCATGCACAGAAACTCCGCCCGCTGCCACACATCTCCCAATCAGTGTGGTTTAGCTGATATCAGATGATGACTGACCCCCACTAAGGCCACAGTCACGAGGCTCCCGTTCAGAGGCGCGTTTTTGTGCACTATGCAAATGGATGCCTGCTACTTAAATTTACAGAAAAAGTTTGGTCCATGTGACACCAAGACATTTTCAGCAAAACTTATACACTCGCGTGTGCAAAATGATGGCAGGAGTCACTGCTAGGAACAGTGAGTGAGAAGCAATTACAGACACAGATTACACAGGGCAAAGTTTTTAGAAACACTGATTTGGACGGAGAAGTGGACCAAACCTACTTTCCAGGATCTGGTCAATCACTTTACAGGACTGGATAACATGTCACCTTGATTCCTTAAAGGACATGCATAGACACACGCTTGCACAAGGGAGATTTACTTACACAGAGTAGTACTGAGGGCAGAAGGAAAAATGATTGTTATCTCTCTGAACCAATCACATTGTAGAGGAGATGGGTCCAAGCAACTAGAACCAACTAGTCGGATGTTTTGGTCCCGCCTCCTCTAGTTGCTTGGATCCACCTCCTCTACAATCTGATTAGTTATCTCTCTCAACCAATCATTATTCCTTCTGCCCTCAGAACATTTTTATATAAGTGAAACTCCCATTGGGTCACTCAGCATGCAGCGGCATGAGCCTGGGGCCACTGCACCTGCTTGGGCTCCCCGTACTTCACAGACGTCGTTCCGTAGGCCACGTTGCGGATAAGGCCCATCAGCTCCAGCAGCCATTCCATCCTCCTCAGCACACCTGCGGACGCACGGAGCCAGGAAGGATTCAAAGCAGCACCACCAAGCCCCTCTGTCGAAGTGCCCCGCCCTCGGTACACGCTGGGTACGGTGTTAGGCTTGGCTGTCTATTAAAAAACACCAAGCCCATTCAGGCGTCATACCAACTGACAGTCAGGCAGTTATTAAAAAAGCTCAGACCTGTTAGCTCACATAGAACGGTATAATTTAAGTTGCAATTTAAAATGCCATTCCAGCTGGCATCTCGTTCAGGGCGTAACCAAGCCATGCCCTCTGTGCTAGGCTAGGAGCCTCACCCCCCTGGCCAGGATAAGAGGTTGAACAATAGATGAGGATTCATTCAGTTACTTAAAGTGGCAGTTCATCCAAAAACTGAAAAAATACATGTTTTAGAGGGTCTTTAAAGCACCGCGGGCATCTTCGGCGCGGTGATACGATTCGTGCGTGAAGTTCAGTAGAAGAAAACAGTTCCTACATTAAACTGCTCACTGCAAAGCCTGCGGATTATCTACAATAACTGGGTCATGATTTATGGTAAGAGATGTTCTTGTTGAACTTGCTAGATGTATATTTGTTTATTTTTTTAAATGCCACAGAAAGAATTCCATTCAGTCCCATTATACTAGTGAGAAGACAGACATTTCTATAGCCGAAATCTCCAAAAGTAGGCAACTGAAGTCCCTGTAAAACACGCCTTTTTCAGTTTTGGGGTGAACAGGCCCTTTTACTTAATCAGAATTTTGCTGCAATTTGTCATTACAATTCAAATGAACAACAGTTCTATAAAAACACAGACTGAAGGATGAAACTTTTAAAGTCTTTATTTGCGTACAAACAGCTTATAAAGGGTATGACACGCTAAATCAAGTAAGCAAGAATTCAGTCATCAAAGGAATTGGATCAAATTGATTGAAAAGGCTTAGCTGGGACACAAAAAAAAAAATTAACTGCTGCCCAAAGTGGCTGGATCTTCACATAAACTAACAATCTAAAACTTATCTGGTGTGTTTTATCCTTCCTGCCAAAACGGGAACTTCCAATGCGGTTCATTGAACTGACAGATCGTGTTTACGGTCTATGACACGGCCCTTCGATAAGGTAGGGAGGCCACTTCACTGAGACGCTGTGTGAGGGGGCTTACCAGGGGCTGCCATGCAGGACTGGGATCAATGTTCAAACGGGCTAAAATCACCCCCCCAATGCCCTGTAACCTGTTACTCCGTTTAGCTGCAGTTTGTTTGTGTATTTTCTGTTTATGTTTAATATGTCTCTTGTATTTTATACACAAGCCCCATTTCCAGAAAAGTTTTGGGAGTACACACACTACACTGCTACACTACTAGGCGGAATTGGCGCGCAGGAAAAAAATAAATTGTTGCAGACAGGAAACTGGAGCCCAGTGAACACAATTTGGACTTGCAGTCCTCTTCGTTCGTATACCTGAAAGTTCGTAAAATTCAAAGTTCGTAAGTAGAGGAGTGTCTGTACGAAGAAAAGATAGTTCTGTCCGACTATTTTGGAAATTTTGGAAATACAGTGCCCTCCGTAATGTTTGGGAGAAAGACACATTACGCTCGATTCACTCCTCTGCGCCACAGATTAAAATTTCAAATGCAAACAATTCAGACACGATTAAAGTGCACGTTCCAGGCTGTTAAGTTATTTGCACACACTTAGGGTGCACCATGTAGAAATTACAACACTTTTTAATCCCCTTAACTTTAGGGCAACATAATGCTGGAGACGTTTGGCTTCACAGCTGTTTGCATGTCTGTAGTTGCCATTGTTAAACATGAAGATAAGGGTTCTGCCAATGAAAGTCAAAGAAGCTACTATGAGGCTGAAAAACAAGAATGACACCATTATAGTCATCCGTCAAACTTTAGGATTACAAAAGCAAATGCCTTGGAATATTATTAAGAAGAAAGAATGCACCGGTGAGCTCAGTGGCAGCAAAGGGACTGATAGGCCGAGGAAGACCTGCACTGGTGATGGCAGAATAATCCTCACTATGGTGAAGAAAAATCCCCAAACGCCTGTCCAACAGATCAGAAATGGCAGCTGTGTCTTTGTCGGACACGAATATCTGCAGACTTCATGAATAGACGCGCAGAGGTTACACTGCAAGGTGCAAATCACTAGTTCACCACAAAAACAAGATGGCCAGATTACGGTCTGGAAAGGAGCCTGCAGAGATCGTTTTATGAACGTCTTATGAACGTCTCATGAAGAGGTGAGACCAAGATTAACCTGAGTCTGAGTGACGGCAAGAGGAAAGCGTGGAGATGAAAAGGAACTGCCCACAATTCAAAGGGTACCGGCTGATCTGTTAAACATGGTTGTGGGGGTGTTATGGTTTGGGCGTGTATTGGGCTGCCTCAGCTACTGGCACACTTATCTATACTGATGATGGAGATGTTGATCGCGGTAACACAAAGAATTCTGAGGTCTGTACAAACATCTTATCTGCTGAAGTTCCAGTACATGCCTCCAAAAAGGCATGTATGTATAAAAAGGGTTGTAATTTCTAGATGGCAAAATCAAAATGCATGCAAATAAAAAGTCTGGATTGTGCACTTCAATCATGTCTAAATTGTTTGATTTGAAATTGGAGGAGAGGGTTAAATCAAGAAAAAATATGTCTTTGCATATACAGTGCCCTCCATAATGTTTGGCTGTAATACACTCAACAAAAGTTGGGACTGTGTTCAAATAAGACTGAAAAGTGCGCAAAATATTCCAGTAACACCAGTTTGGAGGACTAGTAATACCAGTTTGGAAGGATAGAGTCATGGCTCACGCCTTTGTGCCAAAATTCATATGAGAATTGTTAGCTCAAAAAGAACATTCCTCAATGCAAGACTGTAGAGAAATTAGCACTTGGAACATCTACAGTACAAAATACTGTGAAAAGATTCAGAGAATGCAGAGACACCAAGGGCAAAGGTGGAAACCACTGCTGAATGCAGGTGATCTTGGGGCCCTCAGGCAGCACTGCCTAAGAAACCATAAGGCTACTGCGAAAAATGCGGCCTCCTGGCCTTGGGAGCACTGCAGAAAACCCCTGTCACTTAACACAGTCTGTCGCCACACCCAGAAATGCAACTTGAAACACTATTATGCAAGGAGAAAGCCCTACATCAGGGCTATTCAACTCAGGCCCTCGACTCAAAATCCAGGCCGTGTTTTCAGTTCTCCCAGGTAGTTAGTTTAATAATTACTGATTCTGATTGGTCAGAGGCTTCACAGCTGGCTCACAGGTGAAGGAAGGCTGGAAAATCAGCAGGGCCCTTGAGGACTGTGGGTTGAATAGCCCTGCCTGCCATACATCAACTCTATGCAGAAACGCCGGCGGGTTCTCTGGGCCCAAGCTCATCTCAGACGGACCGAAAGACTGTGGAACCGTGTGCTGTGGTCAGATGAGCCCACATTTCAGCACATTTCAGACAAACGGGCATTGCGTGCCATGTGCCAAAGATGAAAGCGCCCATGCAGATTTCTATCAGCGAAAGGTGTAAAAGCCAGCATCTCTAATGGTATGGGGGTGTACCAGTGCTCATAGCATGGGTGAGCAGCATCGACTCTGAGACATATATTACCATCAAGGCAACGTCTCTTCCCAGGACATCCATGCTTATTTCAGCAGGCCAATGCCAGACCACATTCTGCACACAACCATGTGCCTTGTAGACACAGAGTGCTGAGCCTGACTGGCCTGCTGTCAGTCCAGATCTATCTCCTACTGAAAATGTATGTGCGTCATGAAGAGGAGAATCAGTGACCGTGGACTGTGGAGCAGCAAGTCTTACATCATGCAAGAATGGACAAAATTTCCAGTTGCAAAATCACTGCAATTAGTATCCTCAGTTCCAATTAAAATGTGTTAGTAAAAGGAAAGGTGATGTAACACAACGGTAAATGTGCCTCTGTCCCAGGTTTTGTTGAATGTGTTGGAGCCATCAAATTCTAACTTTGTGTATACAGACACTCCTCTACTTACGAATGAGATACGTTCTGCATGGGTGTACGTAACTTGAAATGTTCATAAGTTGTTATTTAACCTCATTTTAAGGGTATACGCAAGTACAAAGAGCTAGGATGTTAGGAGTACGCACGCTACACTGCTACGCGGCGGGAGAAGCGGCCGGAAGTCGTACTTGGTGGAATTGGCGCGCAGAAAAAAAAATTATGTTGCGGACAGGAAACGGGAGCCCAATGAATACTTTGGACTTACAGTCCTCTTTGTTCGTATATCTGAAAGTTCGTAAGTTAAAAGTTCATAAGTAGAGGAGCATCTGTATTTACAAAATACAATTATGTTGGGGTCAGTAAAACTGCTGAAAATCTTTTCTTTGTATTTTTGACAGTTCAAAAAGGTTCACATGAATTAACCAATCACAGATAGAGACATTTTAGAAAATATCTCAACTCTTCTGGAAATGGGGTATGTATTTGCACAGTGTTTGCCTGCATGCAATTTATATAGACTGTAGTTTAAAGTCATACACTAGATTTAAAGGGACATTTTATTTAGTCACATTTAATTACATTTCAGACAAACAACCATACATCCTAAGATGGTTATTCAGGTGCAGTAGTTGATATTCTCCTTCTGGCTTCTCATTCATAATGTAATGGGGGTAAGCCCTTAGGCACCCACGTCTGCTTTCTGGGGCTGGCTTGCTACAGATCTTTCCTCTGGAAGGCCACTTGATCCATGATCCCTCCCTGCTTCATTTCTGAAACCTCTCTCCTGAGGGCAGCCAGTCTGGCCTCATTGTGCTCCATAACCCCCACACAGTGCTGAAGAAGAATGACTCATTTAGGGACGTGTTCATACCTCTGTCTGCATCAGGTGGCAGGCGTACGGCTGCAGATCGTAATCTTGCAAAGTAACTAGACTGTCATCATTCTGTCAGGCAAGGGAGTGCTTAAGGGGACCAAGGTATCATGATGAGCTGCTTCATCAGCACCTCCTACAGGGCTGGCAGAGGACTACAAGTTGCTGTTCACATACAGTGAGAGATATCAACCGGTGCTTGTTCTGCTACTTTGATGCAGTGTGAGCTACAGTTAACAAGGATACTGGCATCCTTGGTCAAGGTATATTTCATTACAGTGGATATCTTGCCTTTGCCTCTTGATGAACATAAACAAACCTTCAGCAATGCTGCTCTTTCCAGCCAATCCCTGGCCTCCATATCCTCAGGGGAGTCAGGTGACCCTTCTTTCCGACAGGCCCTTCTCAGCTGCTGAAGTCCAATAACTAGCGCAGTAATCTGAAATGAAGTATGAGGTCTGCATCTTAAAACACCAAGGCAGGGCTCACAATTCGACACACTGGATAAAAGCACAATCCTATAGGCAAGAAGTAAGGAAAAAAAAGCTAACTTCAGAGGAGCCAATGAAAAAAAATCCACATTTTCCATATTCAGGGTTAGTCATTGGACTCCGGCCATGGTTAAGTAACAGAATACATGCAACTGCGTCAACTGGTGGATACTACTGGTGGAGAAAAGTCATGTGACATCCTAGGGCTCACCTTATTGGCCACATCTGGGTATTCCTGCCAGGGGTTCCAGTGACTGGGCCTAGAGCCAGCAGCCTTCTGGCCATTCTGAGCACAGAACTGGGGGTTACATTCAGTGGACAGATGAAATAAGTCAGAGGAGATGGAAGATGGGGAGAGGTTTTTTATGTGTGACTGTAACATGAATGGCATGGATAGCTATTAAGCATTATTAGCTTCCATAACAGAAATTTGCAGAACAATATGATAGCTGAAATGGCAACAGAATCTTTCCAGGTTGTATGTCCAAGTTCTTCCCTCATAGTACTTTCTTTTTGCAAATATCATTTTATTACAATAAATGATTATTCGATTGCTTAGAATCCAACCGCACATTGCAGGACATGTATATGCCTCTGACCTTCAGAGAGGTGCTTTTTGGAGCATGGTGACATAATTTGTCTCTATCTTGGGCTGTCTTACCTTAAAGTGTGACCATGCCTGTCGCTCCTGTCCATATCGTTGAGGACTGTGTGTTCTGGAAGACATTGGGCACGCATGGGCGTTCTCTCCATAGACAAAGTATTTATGCCACGAGAAATCCTGTGCAAAGAAAAGCTGAAGGCGGTCAGCTTCTAATTACACACACTGTGTGACTAGCAAACCAGGGTGTTGGTCCAAGGGCTGATGGAAAGAATTACTTTTGCCAGGGAGAAGGTGATACAGATGGCTATTTATTTTCCCTAAGTGCTGTGACAGATGAATGGTGCCAGAAGAAATCATTTAAATGAAAGAGAAAGAAAGAAAATGAAATACTTGAGCCAAAAAGAAAAATGTACCAAAACTAATCCCATGTTTTGGCAAACAGTGCCCTGAGATTTAGGCTGTACTTATACGCAGTCAACCATCATGCTCCTTAAATAAATGGTTATCCCCCCCAAACCTGACCAAGGGCAGCTTAATACCCTCAATAATTTCAACACTGCAGTACCATACATCATCATTACTTAACTTCAATATTCTCCAGTTACTTCAGCCATTTTCTCCATAAACAAGATAAAATACACAAACTAGAAATGTAACCCCCTCTCCAAACAGCAACAATTCCACTGCTCCAGGATAGTCTGGTGTGACATGGAGACTACAAATCCCATCAACCACCAGTTCTTGGAGCCTTTGACCCGTGAAGGTATCCTTCTGGCATGCCTGACAAAATGAGTAAAACCAAACAAACCCAGTATCCTTTAACAATCATTACCCTTAAGTGCTTCTCATGTAATATAAAAACAATAAATAAAAACCTTCAATATAATCTTCACATCCAGTTGGCCGTCGTATACATTGAAGATAATTACAACAGCCTGCATTTGTATTTTGTTTATGGTGAGGCTATGTGTCTTCCGCACCTGTGGTCATCTGAAATTTGCTGTGCTATGCTGTATTTCATGTATAATGATTTAAACTCAGTGAAGCAGAGATTCTCCCTTAACAGTCCCCCAATAGCTGAGAGTGAGCAGTCACACCAGCGTGCGTACATGTGATAGTCTTGCGTGGCTTACCTGGGGAAGTCGTTTCCTTCGGGGAATTCCCTCATCAGCACCTGCCTCAGATCAAGCTGCCGAAAGGCCTGAGTGAGCAACAACATTTTCCTCACTATTTATGGGAAAAATGTTTTCCTTTGGGTAAACAGCAGCCACAACCGCAGAGAAAAGTGCTTGTGTCATCAGTACAGCAATCCAATATAAACAAATGGCTGGTTCATTTGACTAACCGCAATTATGACTTATCATATCCATATTTTTTTGGGGACACTAGACAAAAACATTAATGCGACAGATCATTGTCCAAACAGACAGGGTGAGAGTTAACAGGACTAACGTCCCCTTCTTGGCTCACCGGCACGGAAACGTTGAATTCAATCTTAATCAGGCTAGAACCAAGGGCCACCAATGCCCTAAAACTTAAAAAAGTACTAATCGGCACAAACTGGCTCGCCGGCCATGACAGGGGAAAAAGTGACCGGTGAGCTCAAACCCCAGGATATAAAAACACATTTTACAATCTTGGCGTCTTTTAATGTCATACAGAGGTTGTGTGACCAGCACACAGTTACAGACTCACTGGGTAACAGCAGGAGTGCAGACAGCATATTATAGCCAGGCGTTCTTGGCCATTTCATAAATACAAAAAACAGAAAGTGTGCCCTGTCATGCAACTAGATTTAATGGCTGAATATTTTTAGCTCTAGCTGGAGTTGTTATTTGTTGTCATATTGAAGTATCATATTTCATAACTGGTCATTCTGGTTTGCCCTGTCCCTATAATCCCCTTTTTTAATTATAAATAATCCCGTCCCCAACCCACCACTCGCCAGGCCTGAAAGAAGCTTGCTCTGATTCTGATCCTTACAGTACTTGTTCCTCCAGGAACCTGTGTCGTTAAGGCAGTGCATTATGGGTTGTGAGCACCCTGCATAAGGAAACATTTTCTGTAGGGAATTTAGCTTTGGAGTTTTTGTTATATTTTTTAATCTGGAAATAGATCACCCTGCTGCATTTTAAAAACAATAAATTCCACAGACATTAAGATTCCACAAGACGCGATCACAAAGTCTGTGGTATCCAAATCGTCTGGAAGTAGTGAACCTTATAATTTGATTTTGATACAGGGCCATGGTTCAGAGAGATAGCCAATCAGATTATAGAGGAGGCTGGATCAAAACATCTGATTGGTTGGTCCTGGCTTCTCTAGTTGCTTGGGCCCACCTCCTCTCCAATCTGATTGGTTATCTCCCTGAACAAATCATCTTTCCATCTGCCCTCAAAACATGGTTCTATAAGTAAAATTCCCATGAGTTTAGAGTTCTTAGAGTGCATCAATGATGGGCAAACTGGCCCAGCTGGAATGGCAAGCAGCTTGAACCCTGCACACCTTGTCTCATTTCCTCACAGAGGAAAAGCAGGAACTTTGTCTGAAGGCAAGCAGACAACAGGCACAGCACTGTCAACATGGGGAAAAAATCAAACATTTCACTTGAATAAATTGCCCAAGGTCATTTGAATGACAGGAAAAGCACCTTCACAGGACAATAAATCATTATGTTGTGGCGCAGAACTGTAATTCATAGCCATTGAATTGTGGGGGCAGTGTGTGGGTCGACAGATTAAACCAGTGATGGAAAGGTTGCTGGTTCTAATCCCGGAGGTAGGGGACCGATGCCAGTGTTGGGCCCTTGATCAAGGCCCTTCAGCCCCAGTCTGGCTGCCCCTGTGCTGTGACCCCCAAGCTTGCCCTGTGTGCCTCATAGGGAGCAAGATGGGAGAGGCGAGGCGATATGAGAACTTCCCCTCAGGGTTAAATAAAGCATCACTATTCTATTCTAGTCTTGACACATATCACCTGCATCCGTGTTTCTCCACCTGGTCCTCCGGACCCCCCCAGACCGTTCATATTTTTGCTGCCTGCCAGACACTGGGCTATATCACCTAGGTCCTGTATGGGGGGAATTACCTCAGGTCCCTGACAGGCGTGACTGAGCCCTGACTGTCCGCGGAGGGAGGAGGGGGGGGCCACAGGGGTAGTGCCCCCCATGTCCTCCAGCAGCACACACACCCTTTGGGGTTCCAGCTTCTGCCGTTCCTCATCCCCTTCTTCCAGCTCCTCCTCTTTTTGCTCTCGGGCACGGTCTCCTGCATCCACTTCCAAGGCCCCCCTAAAGCACAAACAGATGTCCTTTAGCCAATCACACACACCCCTCCCTCCCCCATACAATAAATAAAACATTTAATAAGCTCTCCTTGGCTCCAACAGCTGAAACATTGTGTTCACACGGACTGGAACCCATTAAGGGCAAAACCAAACCAAACTTGGGGGCACTCGAGGTGAAGGGGGGGGTGGGGGGGTCCAGCTTCCTCTCTGTCCTGCCCAGCTATGCACAGCTTTCAGAGAGAACATCTCTACCCAGGGTCTGCAGATATGTGCTTCCCAGTCTTCTCGTCCTGGGGGTCCCACTGTGACCTTGGACCTCTTAGTGGTGTCGCCAGCAAGCTCTGTTCTACACCCATCCGAGCCAGCCTCCCCTGCATCTCCTGAGCCCCCAACAGCTGCTCCCCTTCCAACTGGTGGGGGGTGGGGGCAGGGAACATGACAACAGGGAGTACTGACCTCCAGAGCTACACCACACAGGCAGTTTTACCAACAGTCAAGTTTCAGCTCGAAACAACATAGGCCTTTATACTCTATCCATAGACATGATCACATAACTCATATGATTACATTACTGGTATGATCACATGAATGATGGCACGTTCAATTTCTGTATCCTTTTCCTTTAAGGTACGATGCAGTTAAGCTCCATAAACTATTTCTCCCAGCCTTTGGAGGCTTTACCTAAATTAGGCCTGAAGGGAGGCTGAATACCGGCAACCTGATAACCTAGCAGACGTGCTCAGAAGGTCAGGCCTGTCTGTGGGTCTCCAGCAAGGATTAAGGTCTCCTTGCCATCTGAAAAACAAATGAGCACTGCTAACATCTACATCCAGGCTTTGTCTACCGATTCAGATACATCATAGAATTGTATTCATTTATACTGGGATGTTAAGTTATTGTGTATATGTTATCTTGTATATAGTTTTTGGTAAGATAAAAACCTATGCTAATCTACAAATATTCGATTAGCTCAAATAAATTAATCCAAATTTGACTTCTTTGCACATGCTGTTTCTTTATACAACTACTATTCTTTTGCCGGCCAAGGGCTGTCATTATATGCTAGATTAAATAATTCATTAATCATTCATCCAGTCAGTTGTGTCAAGGTGATGAATTGTGGCCCCGCTGGCTTGAAGCCACTCGAAGCTTTTGTCATGCCGCTTTGCAAACCACACATACTGTACAAATAAGCGGTAGCTTTGTTGTCAAGGGGTGGCCTCAGAGTGAAATACTCCACCTATCAGCTCCGTCTCGCCCTTAAAAGGGAGAGGAAGAGGCCCAGGGAGGTCAGAGCTGCGTTGTCATTTCTTTGTCCTCAGAATCACCCTCGTGGCCTGATACAAGGCCTCTGATTCAGGAGAACGGAAAACAAATCCCAGAGTCTGTGTAGCCACAGTACACGTGCTAAAAGTCACGTGACAAGCTGCAAGATGACATCCGCAACTACTCAGACTCAAAATGGAGTTGGTTTTGTTCCGGTTCAGTGACGAGGCCAGCGATGCGGCCACAAAGACGGCTGGTCTATCTTCAGCCACCCCGTTTCACCAATGGGAGTTTTACTTATCCTCCTGAGACCCAAGAAAAAAAGTGTTCTTCAATTTTAGGTTATTTGTCTTTGGAGGAAATAAGACATCTTACAATTTAGATTTTTTCAAATTTATTTTTAATTTCACAGCATGTCCTCTTTAGTATACAACAGGAATAAATACATTTCCTTACATCAGCAAAAACAACATGTCCACTACAATAGACATAAATGAATGGGTGGGGTCTCAGGAGGTTATAGAAAAATGTTCTGAGGGCAGAAGGAAAAATGATTGGTTCAGGGAGATAACCAATCAGATTGTAGATGAGGTGAAACCAACCAATCAGATGTCTTGGACCCACCTCCTCTGCAATCTGACTGGTTATTTCTCTGAAACAAGCATTGTTTCTTCTGCCCTCAAAACATTTTTGTGTAAGTAAAACTCCCACTGTTTCTCCCTTCTTTGTTTTGGTGTTAACATTTGACACAATCGTGAGATTTTTAAATCTGGGTCACTTGCATGAGCAGGTCATTAGAGAAGGGTCTGGCTGCAGACACTGTGGAGCTCCACACTAAGCGGAAACACGTCACCTCCTCCACAGTAGGCGGAAACACGTGATCTGCATAGATTCAGTGGAAACCGCGTAAGTGGATTGTAAAGGTTGGTACAGAGTCATTCATATATCCGCCTACTGTGGAGGTCCACAGTGTCTGTAGCCAGGCACTCTTGGGTCATTACATCAACCAGGAAGTTCACTCCTGTAACTTGTCCTGCAACCAAGAACAAGTTGGGTTCCTTATGACTGACAGCATGGTCTACTTTGAGAAATATCCCCCTTACATTACACCCTGGGTAACCTGGAGCCAGGGCTGGCAGTGTAGCAGATATAAATGGCTTTATGTTTCACAAAAGTAATGTGGTCCTTTCCCTTTTAGACGAGGAACCAGTTTCACATTGTCCGTTAGGGCCCAGAGTATGGTGTGTTTCCATTGCAGATCTTCCCTCACACCTAGGTCCTCCTGATCATTCATAAATGTAAAGTTTAATGAGCTTTTAGGTCACTTATTTCATGTATCCAGTGGAAAACCAATGAGGAATATAATTGCATAAAATCTATGCATTAAAAAAAATCAGGGCAGATTAACTATGTCATATGATCTGCCTGTTGTGTAAGTAAACTGGTCATAACAAATCAGAGCCAGGTATGACGTTTTACTGCATATCAGGACATGGGAGGTGTAAGTGCCATAAAACGACAAACTGGATTTACACCTCACAAATGATGCCAGAGTCTATACACAAAGACAGACGCACAGAGAGACCTGTACTCATATCTTTGTGGGGATTGTCCATCATTTCTATAGGCAAAACTCTAATCCCAACAATGATGACTTAAATGCTACTGTAACCAAACAATTTTTAGTTTTTTGATTGCAGTCACAGATTTATATAAATCTGTGTTTCTCCTTGTGGGGACTGAAAAAATGGTCCCCACAACATCAAAATAACAGTTTTTTAATCACAATGTGGGGTCCCCTCAATGTAATGTATACCCCACCTCTCCACGCACACATACACACACATTGACAAAAAAAAAGATCTGCGCCTGCCATCCGGACACAGGTATTGGATTCTCTACAACACCCCGAGGCATCCTGCACCGTGTCTCAACAACTGGCGTCAGCTGCACTGCGGGGTTCACCATTCCCTGTATAGGCTGCCGTTAAGACCAGCGCAGAGACGGCTGTGTTTGGAGGGGTGCTGTAACCGGGAGGCTTGGACTGGTGACAAGTGGCGTCGTACCGTGTTTGCTGATAAATCTCGGTTCTGCATTAACACGGTTGACCATCGTGCGTGAATATGGGGACACCAAGGGGAGAGAACCAATCCTGGCATCATGGTGTGGGAGCCATAGGGTAGAACATCAGGTCATCTCTGGTAGTGATTTTTGGGACCCTGACAGC
>JABFEA020000017.1:8940301-8956839 GCA_019775915.2 Cyphomyrus plagiostoma | reverse complement strand
CCCCCCCCCCCCCCCCCCCCCCCCCCCCCCCCCCCCCCCCCCCCCCCCCCCCCCCCCCCCCCCCATCTCCTCCCAGATTTAAACCAGGGCATCACTGAGCTCCTGGACAGTCTGAGGTGCAACCTAGTGGTGTTGGATGGACTGAAACAATGTCCCAGAGGTGTTCCACTGGATTTAGGTCAGGCGAGTATGGGGGCCAGTCAACGGTATCCATTCCTTCATCCTCCAGGAACTGCCTGCATACTCTCACCACACGAGGCCGGGCATTGTCATGCACCAGGAGGAACCCAGGACCCACTGCACCAGCGTAGGGTCTGACAGTTTGTCCAAGGATTTCAACCTGATACCTAATGGCAGTCAAGGAGTCGTTGTCTAGCCTGCAGAGGTCTGTGTGTCCCTCCATGGAAATGCCTCCCCAGACCATCACTGACCCACCACCAAAACGGCCTTGCTGAACAATGTCACAGGCAGCTCTCCGCAGATTCTCCAGACCCTTTCACTTCTGTCACGTGCTCAGGGGGAACCTGCTCTTATCTGTGAAAAGCACAGGGGGTCAGTGGTGGACCTACCAATTCTGGTATTCTGCGGCAAATGCCCATGGAGCTCCAGAGTCCTGGGCAGTGACACAGGGCCCACTAGAGGAGGTCGGGCCCTCAGGCCACCCTCATGAAGTCTGTTTCTGATTGTTTGCTCAGAGACATTCACACCAGTGGCCTGCTGGAGGTCATTCTGTAGGGCTCTGGCAGTGCTCTTCCTGTTCTTCCTTACACAAACAAACAAGCAGATACTGGGCCTACTTATGGGTTAAGGACCTTCTACAGCCCTGTCCATCTCTCCAAGAGTAACTGCCTAACTCCTGGAATGTCCTCCATGGCCTTGAAACTGGGCTGGGAGACACAGTAAGGTTCGAATCCCTGACTAGCAAGACACCACCGAGGTACCCTGAGCAAGTCATCACCCCCAAGCACCGCTCCCCTGGGAACTGAATTAGCGGCCAACTGCTATGTCACAACGTCACATATGGGTTAAATGCAGAGGACACATTTCGTTGTTGTGCACTGTGGTGTGGTGTGTCAACAATAACCACTGATCTCTAATCATAAGGACAGAGACAAGGCTGATCTTCACAAAAGATGGAATGGAGTATGTGACTATCAGCAAGCATATTGGTGTGAGCGCGACAACTCTTGGTGCAATTATTCGCAAGTGGAAGAAAGAAAAAATAACTGTCAATCGCCCTCGGTCTTAAGAACGGTGAGGTGAGGCTAACTCCAGAACGGCACAAGAGGAGCTCGTTAATGACCTCAAAGCAGCAGGGACTACAGTCACCAAGAAAACCGTTATGCTGTTACTAGAGGTGGGCGATAAAATCGATTTTATTGATTAATTCGAATTTACAGTTCAGGATGATGTGTTATGAAAATAGTTTTTTTTTACTATTTTACACGCGAGCGCCAAAAGTGGAACTAATGCGACGCACCGTTCTTCACAGGTACATTAGCACGGCACCCAAACGCTGTAGCTGATTCACAAACATGGCAATGGTTTGGTTTTACGCCGCCGGTCATAGACCAAACAATTCCTCCTTGCATAGTCTGCTTAAAAACTGTTGCAACCAAAGGAAGCAGCACGACAAATTTATTCCAGTACCTAAAGCAGAGGCACACATTGGAGTGGGAGAAGTGCGGCTCCCAGCAAAATGAAAATACATCAGCACAACATCCAAAGTTAAAACATCCAAAGACCATAAACGCTGTCGCAACGTATATTTTGCAAAAGACATGGTGCCCATACATACGGGATTCATTAACATGATAAGTTTTTACAAGTTTCTAAAAACGTTTACAATGACGTGGTCTGCCATCTCACAAGCATATTTTTTGGCTGGTCAGATTATATACTTAAAGTGCAAAGTTAAAACTTGTTTTGAACCATTTGTCATCTGTAGTTTGATTTTGAGTAGGGGAGGGGAAAATCGATTAAAATCGAAAATTGGATTTATTGTAAAAAAAAAAAAAAAAAAAAAAAAAAGATTATATTTTTAGGCCATGTTGCCCAACTCTAGCTGTTACGGTTTGAAATCCTGCAGTTCTGGCAAAGTACCCTTGCTCAAGAGGGGACATGTTCAGGCCCTTCTGAAGTATGCCAGTGAACACCTGAATAATTCTAGTGAGGCTTGGAAAAATGTGGTCAGATGAGATCAAAATTGAGCTGTTTGCCATAAACTCTATTTGCCGTGTTTGGAGGAAAAAGAATGCTGACTAACCCCATCCCTACTAGGCATGTAATGATGAATCGCGAATTGGTTAAAAATCAATGTAAATGTATGATGATTTAAAACAGCTGATGTGGAGAATGAATCGCTACTTTAGGAGTACTTCACGGTACTTAACAGAAACATAGGTGTAATATTACATTTGATTTTATTTCGTCAGTTTGATGTCACGTCACTGCACATTCATGTCGACATCGTACGTTAATTTTTGGTTTTGACCAAACGGTATTTTATCCAATTTCAGTTGTACTGGTAAGGACACGTTTTGCAAGTTTAGAAAAATAAAGGAGTATATTTCCATAAATTTGTCTGCAGCTCATACTGTTAAAAAATCGTGAGAAAAATCATATTGTGAACTCAATTGTGATTTGAGTGTATCGTTACATCCATACTGAGGTGGAAACATTATGCTTTGGGGGCGTTTCTCTGCCAAGGGTACAGGACGGCTGCACTGTATCGAAGGAAAGATGGATGGGGCCATGGAGCGTAAAATCTTGGATGAGAACCACGTTCCTTCAACCAGGGCACCGAAAATGCATTGCGAGTGGGTTTTCCAGCAAGATGACCCTAAGCATAAGGACAAGGCAACAAAGGGGTGGTTCAAGAAGCAGCACATCCAGGTCATGGGCTGCCCTAGCCAGTCTCCAGACCATAATCCCATAGAAATACTATGAAGGGAACTCATGCTTTGTGTATCCAAGTGACAGCCTAAAAAAAAAAAAAAAAAAAAAACAAACTTGGATTTGAAGGAGGTCTGCAAAGAGGGGTGAATAAAAATTCTTGCCGACCTGCATGCAAACCTGGTATCCTACTACAAGAAAGGTCTGACAGCTGTGAACCATTGCAAACAATGGTTATTCCACCAAGTACTAAAGCATGTGTACCAAGGGATCAAATATTTATTTCCGTAGAAAAAAAAAAAATGACAAATTGGTTTGTTATTGTTACATGATGACTTCTTACTTGTTTTGTTGATAATCTAATCTTTTGCTGTTAAAGAAATGAAGTCTATAATTTGTCTGGTAAATTTATTTTATCAATGGGTCAGCTTAAGAATTCAGAGTTGCCTCACTGTGCCCCATCAAGCCAGAGTACCAGGGAGGGTTAGCCAAACGTGGTTTTGGGTTCATACCTTAACTATGACATGGTGGTAAAGCTTGCTTTGTATTTAGTTTCCTGGTTGCAACATCTTTCAACAAAACCAAGCAACACCCCTCAGTATTCCAGATTTTCTCATGGGCAAATTTTAATCAAATATATCAATGGGGACATTCTAAAACACTTAACGTTAAAGAACGTAATGCGGCTACATGTACCAGAACAGCAACCAATAATCACCAAATTTCTCAGACATATCTGGTCATAAAGACCTGGCAAAAAAAAAATGAAAAAAATCGAAACCGAAATTCTAGGAATATCGATTCTAGTTAAGCAGCTTCCTCTTCATTGACACCCATTATAAGGAAACACATTGCATTCTCTTGATTCATATTCGCCCTCTGTAGTTTCGAACAAACTCTGAATATGGCCAGGAAGTGAGCTATTTGCTTACATAACCCAGCCATTGTTTACAGTCACTGAGTGAATGAACCCAATACAAAATACATTAATACATATAAAAACACATTGTTACACGGTGTATATTGTCCCCTGCAGTGTAATACTTAAACCACGCTTAATCACATCCTGTCTATTTGTCAACCACGTTACATGTGACTTCCCTCCTATTAATTCGCGGATTTCTGTCCAAATCATATCAATGATAATTTACTGGGAAAAAACAAACATGAGGTGATATATATCGTTATCGAGATATGAGATTTTGGTCGTATCGCACGGCCTCACTTTGTGAATTTTTCACTTAATAAAAAAAAAAAAAAAAAAAAAAAAAAAAAACCTTTTAATAAAGACACATTTTATCATCAAGCACAGTTGAGATAGAACAAAAATATGTAAGTGTTGCATTGCTCTGTTGATTTAAGTAGTGAGCCTACATTTCGTGCTGGTGCTCCTAAAATTTACAGTAACGAGCGATATGACTGTCAGCTTGTTAGAATTGGGCTTTTTCCGGTTGACTCATTACATCAGACACAAAATAAAATTAATTTCTCCACACATCCATTATTAAGCGACAGGACCTTTAAATTGTGACCTGGTCGAAAGATGCAACAAAATCAGTATAACTGAAGAAAAAGTATTTTGTGCAATATGACAGCACAATATTGCAAATTTTTCAAATATTGCAATGCGATTTTGTTGCAATAAAGGGGGTATTTATGAAACAAATTTCTCAAAACCTGTCTAGGAGTGACACCAAGGATGGAAATGACTACGATTGTGTTGGAGAACGCATGCAGTGCTCATGCAAAAGCAGTGGAGGTAAACTTTAAATTTATTTTAAACATATGCTAGAAAATCTTGAAAAGGAATAATCATTAAAATTGCAAAACTTGCTAGGTTTTTCCCCCCTGTGACAGCGTAAAAATGTTTTAGAAAGACAAATTCCCCACCCTATATCATCTGTACGAGATTTAAAGAAAAAGCCTGATCTTAATCTGACTAGCTATGTAAAATGCGATGTTCATATTAATCTCACATGTTGTCCAGTCCTACTCTAGCCATTTTTCAAATTCAGTCCAAAATACCCCGCCTCGCACTGTGGATGTCATTCGGCATTGGTACCAGTTTTTTACGCCAGTGGAAAACCAACACTTTGAAGCACCGTACTTTCGTTACCTTCATGAAGTACCAAGCGTACAGTACCCGATGTGGTGGACAAGCACCTTTAGTGGAGCGGAGAATTGTACAGCGCTGTACATCCTCTGCTATGCTCCGTGCTTCTTCTGTGTTCTGGCTTCTTCTGTTACTTCAGAGTCAAAGCCAATGGAGAAACTATGGAGCATGCGCAGAGTGGCTAGGCCAGTTTGAGTCTGATTGAATATATACATGCAGAAGTAAATGGATTCCCAATCGCATTATCTGGGTGTGTTTAATTCAATTCTTAGTATGCACGTAAACCTACCGTACAATAGACTCCATTATGAGTTCATGAATGGAGATTACAATCCTTAAGGAGTTTGTCAAGCAGGTTTCTGGTCAGGCAACCAGAAGGTGTCATTCTTCCTGTTGTACTGAGCCTTGCCTTTTCAAAATATTGATTTGCTATCCAAATAAAGAGCACATTTTCTTAAGAATCTTTTTCTACCGTTCTTTATCTTGTCATTTCCATTACAAAAACATTTTATATCTTACTCGTCTCATTTTGCCATCACGGAGCACAGTGTAAAACCATAATGAAGGGAATACAATCCCCAAACAAACAGCTTCATCAGTTATCATTTGAGCCGTAGAGAAAGATGACTGACTGGTTTACTTCCTCACAGCAAGTTAGCGTTGCCAACGTTCAATGACAGTGGTGGAACATCGTTTGAAGGGTTACGTTGAACATAAACAACTCATCATAAAATAACATCAAAACCAGTTGTTGACCCCCTCCCTTTTCAGGGTTCCAGCCAATAAGAATACAGCTCAGCAGAACCACACCAGGTGATCCCTAAAGGTTTTCCTCAGGAAGATAGATACTGCCTAGGCCTGTCACAATAAATTTTGCGGGACAACAAATTGCCCCAAGAAATATTGCAATAAACAATATCATTGCAGTGACGTCATCCGCCAGTGTAAAATACAGCTCACTTGCTTCCGCTTCGAGTAACTATGAGCACAAGAAAGCTTCTGAAACAAGTTTATCCTAAAAAAAAATTTCCTAAGTGCACCACGTCCTCAAAATACAACTGAGTTTTAAGTTTCCACGCAAACCTCTGGGAAATTTCGCAAATCCAACATATTTATATTCAGGTTTCATATAATTTATTGCCAAAATTTACTTTATCGCTTACTGAATACGTCTGCAGTATACAGTACTGTAATGTGAAAAGCGTTCGAAACTGCTGTACTAAATTAAATTACTGAACTGTGTATACACTATAATACAGTATAATACTGTACCTAAATATTCAATTTTATTTACACAGCATATTTTCACGTTCGCTGCAGCATCTCCGTGGCTCATTTTATGGTGCTTTATCATAAGCTTAGATGAGTCTATACAACACAAATCTGAATATTGAACAGGTTTAATTAGAACTCTGACAAAGTACCAGTGCTGCCATACTTTTACATTACGCTGTTTGTCATGCTTTTTCGTGGATCTGAAGCAGCAACCTCTACTGTTCCCATGTTTCGGTTTGACACCAAGAATAGCAAACACAGATTAATGCGAAGTGAACTTCGGCACATATAGACCATATTAAGTTAAACATTCTCCGCTAGAATGACTGCGGAAGTAGTATAGCTAATGCCAGCCAAAGCTGAACGAACAAGACTCCCCTACGTATCTGTGGATGTAAGACAAGGCAAACATCTTAAAGCTCTTCAATTTACTCGTTGGTACTTTGGAGAAGGACTTACAAAAGCGATGTACATCGATGATTTTAAGTTTGGGCAAGTCCTGTAAACGGCTTGTACAAACCAATGCCATTTTTTACAGACTGGAAATGAGCGAGCTGCATTTCCATGAATGCGGAAGCCGACGTGCAAAGAGCCCACTGACACGAGAGTTCACGCCTCATTACTAGTGATGTCGTTCATGAATGGGACTGCTCTTTGAGCAGACTTTACTGAACGATAGGAGCTGGCTCCTGTTCAAGAGCCGTTTTATTAATGTTTATAAAATTGTCCGGGTTTTTGAGCTGCCTAAAAATTAAGGACGACTGTGGCCAGAGCACGTTGTCTTCCGAAAAAGTCCACCCACTGGACAGTTTCTAATTTTTTAACAACCTCAAATCAGGTAAAACTAAAAACCATCTTTAAGCGGGGCAATTTTTTTTTTTTTTTTTTTTTTTTTTTTTAAAGAGCTGGCTCTTCTTGGTGAACTTAGCCAAATGAGCCATTTTGCTAAAAAGAGCAGATATTCCCATTTGGTAGAGAGAGACCCAAGAAAAACAAACAAGCATGCAAATGAAATTTATCGCGGCTGGAAAAATTATCATCCTCATTTTAATTATTGTGCAATTAATTGATTTATCGTTTAATGCGACAGGCCTAATACTGCCACTGAATCAGTGAATAAGCACATTCCTTTCCAAAAGAAAAGAAAAAAAAAAAAAAAGGCATGCAGGGTATGACATTCCCTCAATGAGAGAATTAAAGCAGCCTGAGGAAGAATGTGGGTCAAAGAATAGGGACTATTGTACAGGAAAATAAAACTAATCGGCATCTTAGACAGACAGTAAAGAGAGGTCTCAGGTACCTCACTGCTGTTTAAACACAGAGGGATAGGATTCTCAAGACATTGAATATTAGACTTTCCCACAGACAAGCCTGAATTACTTCAGAAGTCTAACTGAACTCCCATACAGATGACAGACACTGGATGGCAGCTTCTCCTAGCAGGAGTTTCGATGTGGTACAGCGAGATTGCTCAATAGGACTGAAGCGGACATGTAACTAATCCCATCACGTATCCAATACAAAGACTGCCTTAAGTGTTTGTTCCTGCTGCACGCGAACTGATCTGCAGTGTGCAATCACCACATACATAACTGCTTACAAAAACAAGTTCTTTTCACGTTCCTGGCCCAATACAACCTACTGGAACTTGTTCCATTCGTCAGAGGGTGGTGCTAAAAGGACAAAATGCTATCGTACCTGTTGTAGATGTCGTCGTCCTCTCCACCCCAGCCCCAGTAGTTGTTGGGGAAGCCATTGATTTTCAGGAACTGCTCCTTGCTCATGGAGGAGACCCCACCAAAGTACTGATTATACGGCAGCCTGGGGAAAAGGGTTAAGGGTGAAATTCCTGGAAACTGTACAGGTCACGTTGTTCAGTCCTAGATTATTTCTATTCCACTTTATTCAAACACTTTACAGACAGAAAACCAGTAACTACACAATTACACACCTATATCTTTGGAGAACGTTTTGATGTTGGGTATAAAGCATTTCCAACTCAGTTTCTTCTCAAGTCAGCACATATCCATACTGCAAAGCCGTTTCTGGCAGTTCTTTTGCTGATACCACCCCCCCCCCCCATAGGCCTGCCACAGTTATTATATAATCGCCTGAGCAAGATCATTTGACCAGACCACAATTATATTTTGCTTCCATTCATCCATATAAAAACAGCTGGATGAGAAAGAACCAATCACTTTTCTACAACTAATTCCATAACGTTTTCTATCGTGTGATGTTTGACTGGTGCTCGTTTAATGATCTTCTCGTTCCGATTTTGAACCAATCCATACCACCTGTCCTATTTGTACCTTGCACGTCTGTGCGTGCACAGCACAACCTGAACTAGTTCAGGTTTTCACTTTTCTTCAGGTTCATAACGAGCTGCTTGTGAGTGATCTCTACCGGCCCAGAATATTCTGATTTTCTGATTCTTCGTGTTCCCTGTTTAATGAAAGTTCTTCATAGCACCTGCACTTGTGTCCGAGTGTGTGTTTGTGCATCTCGTTATGGTGGGATGAGTGTATATGACCCTGGTGACTACCACTATTATGCTGCAGCAAAGTCAGTAAATTATACCAATCAGGACAAAAAAAAAAAACTAGAGAAATGTACATTATTTCATCCATTTATTTCTGATCCCACTGCTTTGGAGTGATAAAACACAAAAGTGGTATGCAAGAAGGCATTAGCTAGTGATATGTATGGAAATTTCTTTTTGTAGCTGTGAAATGCATATTGTGCATGTGTATTGTATTATATTGGATGTAACACACACACACACACACACACACACACACACACACAGTTATAACAAGAAGTTACCATGCATTTTAACCTTTATGTGGCTAAAACGCACACTGATTTCTTGTCATAGCAGTGCAAACGCACATAAAATGAATATGCATTTGTATATACTACAAATGCGTACTTGTGTAGCAGTGTCATGGGCTACTGGATATAAATATGGCTGAAACAAATACACACCAATCTTCATATTTCAGTTAAGAGTGAACCAAAGCTATACACGTACCAAAATACCATGCCATTGGATAGCAGCAATTTCAACTGACGAAAATATAAACTAAGATTTCAGATATGGGATACTTAGGTAATGTGTTGACCCAAAAACTGAAGATTGATGATCAGAGTGAATACTTAAAATGACAAGCAAAAAATTAAGGGACTGGAATTAAACGCATTAATCCCAGGGATCTGTATCATGATTCACAAAGCAGTTTAAGCAAGACCCATTGAAGGGGGCAACATCAAAGGCCTTCTGGAAATCTAAGCAGATCATGCTTTTTGTGACAATTTCTCTTGTAGCTTTCTCAAAGAAGTCAAGTATATTAGTTAAACAGGACTTACCTCTCCTACATCTATCCCTCAAAACAAAATTGTTTATAAAGCTTAAAAGGGAAATGTAATTTATTTATATATTCCAATATTCGATATTCACTTCTTCAGGAGGTGTACATATAATATTAAACTATGACTATGCTAACTTTATAGTGTTATAAAATGAACAGAAAAAGACAAATCGCAATTATCTGTATGACAATTAATCGTCAACTAAAATGTCATGATTGTGACCTAACACCACACTTACATTTTACGGATATTCAACAACAGACAAACAAAAAACAAGGTCCCAGCTCTACGTGCTTGAACCCCAATAAAGTGTACACTCATTGCTTTCTTCGATTTCCTGGTCTACATCAGAACTGATTGTCTGTAATCATGACTTTTGGGTGCAAAAGCCACCAAAAGGCAAAGGCAGAATGTTCCCTGAGGTTCTCTACCAAGTTAAACCACCTGCACCACACACAAATCACAGTTTCTACCAGAGAGGGCCACCAGACAGCTAGCAGGGAATGTTCCTGTTTAGCCACCAACTGGGATACATCACTAGGAAAATCATTATATTTTGGGAGGAAGCATAACAGGCTTCAGTGGTGCAACATGCTGATCTGTGCTTATCTCCAGACAATCAAAAGGGTGGAGTGTTCATTCAAATTAGCAGGAAGCATCAACCAAAGCAACCATGCATAAGATTAAGAATGGCAGATGAGGCCATACCTGAAGCCAAACTTGTCCATAGACACAGACAGGTGTCTAGGTTGGCTGAAGCACTTGTAGATGTTGCGGTCGTCCAAGGGAATCAGGTCCACATCACTGAAGACAAAACAGTCGTAGTCATACTCCCTCAAGGCCTCGGTGTAGCCAATGTTCAGGAGCTTGGCCCGATTGAACACCTCGTCTCCATCCTGCAGGAGTGGAGGGTAGGAAGTATGCTTTAAGCTCATGAAGCCTCACACAAAGCATCCTTCAACCAGGTGACACCACACGGGGTCCCTCAAAGAACCAAAAGGCATGTATAGGGATGGGCATCATTAAGATTTTAATGGTACTACTAGTACTCTTACTGATACTGCTTAACGATCCGGTACTTTAACAGTACTCTTATTGGTGCCTTTTATGCGATGCCAAGTTCATACTACACAATTTTCAATTCTTCGTGTGTGAGGGTTAGCATGCCACACATTTGTAAATGTTGAGCATGGGTGCCATTAGTGTTTTAACAATTCTAGTCTCAAGACACTACAATTATGATTTCCAGGTGTCATTCATACCAGAGCATGTGAGCGGAGTGGGGCGGTGATAATTTTCGCTCCATGCTCACGAGGCTGCTGGCTCCGCCCACTCCACTCTAATTCACACTAAGCCACTTTTTTCAAAACCGCTCCTCGCTCCACTAAAATTTCCTCCCACTCCAGTCAAATCGCTCCACACTCGCTCCAATTTAAGAGGGACAAATAATCTGCATGTCTAACAATTGTCACCATAAACCGAAGCCTTATATCATATAGAAATGAGCAATGGCAAAACTTTCACTCAGAACAAAAAAATATTTAAACATATAGGCAACAGATAGGTTTAAAAATACAGGAATCAGTGGGCTTAATGGCCTAAAGAATATACAGGCTAAGCATCCACATTTTAAATTCCTCATTTTCTGTTGATGCTGCGTCTCTATAAAATAAGATTTCACTGACAGCGTTACGTGAAATTAAAAAAAAATCCTATTAGACCTACTTTGAATGACAAAATGAATTTGATTACCAATATTTACTTTATATGCTTTTATACTTTACTTTATAGACTTGATATGCTACAACCATGTAAAACTCACGTTTTGCTCTGGCCTCCACGTGTTCACGTAGCACACGCATGCAGTGCGTGCACACAGCCTGTGAAGCCATGTGCATGGCGTGTGGTGCATGTGTAAGACAGACTGGTTTGGCATCGGAAATACATGGGACTATCCGGCCAGTCTCCAGTTCAGGCCAAGCATGCAGAGAATCAGCCGATTCCAAACACTGGCCGGTTGATTGGTGCAATTTCATTACAAAAAACATTGTTTGGAGACTAAACACACACGTCATTGATTCCTCGTGGTGAAAGATCTTGTAGTGTGTGACCATCTGTCACTGATCAGTCGAGTAGTGTGTAAACTGCAACGACTTCAAGATTCCCCATCAACAAGCTGGTATTCTGCTCAAATTATACAATCTGATGAACTTGAAAGTTGTGTGGTGTGCACTTAGCATAAGAGAAAAAAAAACAAACAAATTAAGAGCAGAATTAACATGACTATTTTCTCATACGTACGGTATGCAAATTAATGAGTGACAAACTGCAGCAACATTGTTTTTAATCAAGTCACTATTATAGACTGCAAGCTAATTAATGAAATGCAAAACAAAATTATAGCACAAGAATCAGCAACATTTTGAACAATTCACCATAATAGAATGACTAAGACTATAGAAATATAAATGTAGTAATGTTCACTTTAAGTACAGGTGACAGAGTACAGGACTTCTTTGACAGTAATGTCACTGTGTGGTAACAGTTTGTCCAAATCACTAAATCCATTATCTGAAACTGAAACTTTCACAACATATGATAACCATTTCAGAATTTAACAACGCACCCATAACAATCAGCTGGCTAACGGTTACACATTATCCACATGCGTATAACTAATCCACATTCGTACTATTTAGTTAACTGTGGGCTCCAGGCCGCTAAGCATACGTATCTGTTAATGAACTAGGCAGTGAAAAACTGCACTTATGCCTGCGATGGAATATCACTGCATATTGAAAGATCACTTATGTTTCCAACCTTACTTGCAAAAGATTTGTTGCACTTGCGGCAAAGCACATTGTCGGCACTGACTAATGAAATGTTGGCACACTTTTGAACGTTCAGCTCTCTCCGCCATCATCACTCAAAACAGGATCTCAGTGGGAGCGCGCTGGGCATTGCAGCCCATCAGAGAGAGTGCGAGGGAGGTGTAACGTGCCCCACCACTCGCACATAGGCTGCCCCTAGCCTTGCCCCTCACAGACAGGCTCTGAGAGAGATCCCTCCCTTCTGGATTAAGAATACTGAAATTGCAAGGGGAAACAGAGCTGAGAAGATGAAATGTGTAAGAACTTTTATGTAGAAAAAAAATCTTTGCTACTCGAATTTCTTCAGTACTAAAAATAGAACAGATTACAGCAGGTTATTGACATTGAGCTGTTTAATGTAACTCCTGGGCCTGTTTAATACCAGGATCTCATCCCTGATTCTGAAGAAATCATTCTTTTCCAAGTAGTAATATTGACACATCACACATGACAGAGCAACCTGCATGTTCAATGGGCAAGCAACACACACTAGTGCACACACACAAAAGCAAAAACAAACAGAGGCCAAATGGCTCTTATTTGCAAAGAAAACCAGCATCTTCCTTGCTGGGAACGGGTGCCTGATGATGCATATGTGGAACTCACTCTGTCAACGACATGCTTCCCTCCAAGCATTTTGGCACAGGAGTGCCGGGTCGCCTCGACAAGACAGGGTGTCCTGACCGATTCTGGCAGTTCATTTGCTGATACTGCATGGCCACACAGATACAGTGGTGCAGTAAGAGAGCCAAGCACTGGACACTGACGGACGAGGTTCTCCGACCAACCCCCAACACCACCACCGCACTTATATTCCAAATATTCAACTGGCAGACCTAGTTTAGTTTTCCCAAGAAAATATATATTCTACATTTGTGGATTTTTTGTTTCCTTTTAGACAACACAATTTGCTGCTTGCTTTTTAAAGATTCCAGCAAACACCCAGACTAATGCAGGCTGGGTTCCTACAGACACGGTGGGGTGGGGGGGGGGGGATGGGGAGAAGCCGGCGCGGTTTTGAATTGTAAAGTATGGACTGGACAGGTCCTTCCAGACTGGGGAGGGGGAGAATTTGGCAGGACTCTGCTCACAAGCGCTTATGTCTTTATGCCCTCTGCACATGGGCGATTACTAGAAAGAGCCTTTTGGTGCACAGCAGATGGTCGTCATCTGGAAGGCTGCCGTGGCCCATAAAATCCCGTCTTTGGCGGTGCTTGCTCAGATACCTTCCTGGATGGTAACGGCAGTCTGGGCCTCTTCCTTGTTGGTCCCGTTTCCCTCCCACCCACCCCCTCACTGTGAAAAACACCCCCCCCCTCAAAGTACCCAAAAGCTCCCCCACAACCTCCAGCTACTTTTCTGCAAGTAGAGTGCAAATCCATAGTCTGCGTTTCCTCTTAAAGGGGAGACATGGGCAGCCGTGATTTCCTCTGCGGAACGCCAGCCAGGCACTCTGGCAGCGGCCCTGAACCATCTTCTGTTGCTTGGCAATGCTATTAGTTTCTATTTTCTATATTAACTGGGGGGAAATGCATTTTGAGAGGGACAAAATGGGCTGGGCAGGCATTTCCTGGTATGTAGCAAATACAACTGAAAGTATGGCAAATGTACTGATAGAAAAAAAGCTCAATATAACATCTGCCTATATGATTGTACTTTCTAAATGCTACACAATTAAAAAAAATAAAGCGACGATGATCCATTCCGTCTTTTAGTAGAGAATTGGTTTTCACCAAATCTAACGCAGGAATGTTCGTTTGTGCTATGCCAGCTGTCACTGTACTGACAAATACACGTCTGTGATAACGTATAGTAAGGGACCACATTTTAAATAACGTGGGGTGGAACAAGGAGAAAATAAAATAAAGGGTTTGAAGCACATCAGATGGCCAGCACTTTAATGAAGCAGTGAAAGAAGACTTCAACAAGTTGCCCCAAAAGAAGAGGAAGGAAAGAAGAAAGCCACATTACCGGTTGTGCACCAAAGCTCACGGGTCACCAAATGGCCCATGGAGAAACCCGCTGGTTTCACCTCTTCCTGCAGCAAGACAAGCCTGACATACATGGGAAGGGAGGGCAGGGTGTGACTGTGGTAGAGGTTTACAAAGAGGAGGGAAAAAAAAAAAAAAAAAAAAAACAGCATGAAAACAAGGGGAAGACCAGGGAACGGAAGAGAAAGAGAAAAAGTTGAGCAGATTGACAACAAGGACACAGAAAGCAATGTATAGCCACAGCCAGTAGACAGGGAACAGGGCTGCCTTTACTGACACCAAGTCTTTCACATGCCGAACTCATTCACCAAGAAGTGCAGTGTCATCGTGCAAAACGAACAGCGGGGTTCTGCTCCAGGCTAAGCCATAAACTAAGAAGCCTGATTCAAACTAAACACCTAACACCTCATTTCTTGGCACCACAGACCATGTCAGTAGTGGTGGAAAAATCAGCAGGACACTGCAGTACCACCCTCTCTGTTCGGGGTTCAGCACCAGGAGGTATTACTCTCATCATTATAACTGACAGAAATACACCATTATAAAAAGCTGAAGCATATTACTGTATAAAACATCAACCCCGCTAGAAAAACTACATTTGTAAAATGAAGCCAGATATGGAATCTTAGCAAGGGACAAGCTCTGCTTCTTGATCTCTGGAAATATAAAGCCAAAATAAGGACAAGTGACAATAACACTACCCGCCCCCCCGTGCTCAACAGCAATGAGGCAAGGATTTACCAACCCTAGGGTCCTGGTAACCAGGAAACTTCCATATAATGTTAGTGGCTCCATGACACCAGAGCAGATTAGTTTACCATGTGCCTCTAACATCATCTGTGCTCATATCCCATGATGCATCAGTTTCCTACAGAACATCCCCTCACAACATAAAGCCATAATTCATACAGTTAGAGGGAACTATAGCTGAATTTAAACTTCCTGCTTATTTCCTGTGCTAGTTTGGTTCTCACATTCCCTCTGAGACCAGTGATGCAGTAACAGACAAGACAGCTAGTATCAGCCAAAGTGAGAATTCAGCTGTCACACAAGAGTATCCTACAACCTCACATTCTACCCAATCACTTAAAACCAGTTTATTTACACCAAGACAAAGGGGAGAGAAAAAAAACAATTTGGTATCCATAACTGCAAACAGAGGACAATAGTCATTTTACGTCAACCATAAAAAAACTGTTGCTTTCCCCCTATGAAGCACAGGATAACACTAAATGTGCATTATAAGGACCTCAGCAGGGATTAAAAATTATATTCATCAGCCAAGTCTTTAACCTGAACAGCAGGTCTAAGGTCAATCTGTGTAATTATGTACAGATATATAATACAGCTTCAGATATGTTTTCACTAGGTAAACAATTAAAATATCACAAACACTCAGGGTAGAAATCGTTGCACCACAATCACCATCACCGTAAAGGTGGCGTGGTTGGTGTAGGGCTCCCGACGAGCGCTGAGGCTAATTGGTCTGATATTGTATGTTTTGCGAATAGAATAGAATATTGCAGAGGTGCACTATTGTTAAAGCCCTTGGAATTCCCAGATTTCATCGTGCAGCTGAAAAATAAGAGCGGAGTTGCATCACAACAAACAAACAAACAAAAAAAAAAAAACATTAAAGAATTACCAGAACGCTTCCAGCAAACACACCTCACTAGCAAAACCTGACCATTGTGTATGAAGCGGGAAACTTAGAGGTGAGCGCACGGATGAGAAAGGTCTCGCGTTACCCCCGGCGACACACGGCAGAGGGACTTGCCTGATTGATGATGTAGACACCATAGTCCAGCTGCTGTCGCTGTAGGATGGGGTGCAGGTAGTACAGCCAGAACTTGAGGTGATCTTCACGTTTGCGAAAGGGTATAATTATTGCCACCTTTTGGAGCGCAATGCACTCACTAGGCTTGTATCGACCACCCTCGGAAAGCTTTTGATTCTCAGCCCTTATAAGATCCAGGGTAATGGGGTCGGAGAATTCGATTCTCAGGGGGCCCACTGTATGAT
>JABFEA020000017.1:8921236-8940201 GCA_019775915.2 Cyphomyrus plagiostoma | reverse complement strand
GCCCCCCCCGGCGCCGCCCCCCCCGTCGGCGGGGCCCCCCCCCCCCACAGACCGACACCGTGGTCTCAATACACAAATCATCTGTATGAATGCTTCTCTTGTGTTTCAACCATAATTCCTAGTACAATTAAATCTCAGACTACACAATTTACAAGTCAATCAGCTCAGCACAAGAGCACAAAATATAAAGTTCCTCAAAAGCTCTCTACTGTAGCTTTCTGAAAGGTCATGCTCATTCAGCTTGTTTCAGATGTTGCTGTTATGCGAAATGTAAATCTTACATGATTAAGGGAGGTCATCCAAACAGGGTGTTCAGCCGCGACATCAAAACAGAAGGGGATTCCAAGAATAACCATCATAAAGAACTCCCGGAGGAAGCGACAACATACCAGAGGTACTGCGATCTCAACTAAACTCCATTTAAATATAGTAAAAGAAAGTATCACTAACATCAAAAAAAAAATGACACACGAAAGCTGTTCATTGGAATTCTCGCATAACCTCAGAGTCGTTTTTTTCCAAGATCAAACAGTGACGTGGCAATTATACGCGCAGATAAAACACTTCTGTTGTCAAAGTTAGGCCTACCCCCCTCAGACAACGCCACAAAATGTATTGCTTTTGGATAGACTATGAATTAAACATGAAGCTGAAGAATCATACAGATAAAAGATTTACAGGGGAAAAATTCCGATTCCATTAGATGTGTTGCCCAATTAAAGTACATGCAAAGTCTAGTCCTCAGTAATTAGTCAGACCGAAACTTTAAGCTTAAAGACGATTAAGGACCCCCCATACTCCCATCAGCTGCCGAAAACACACAACTCCTCATCTAATAAAAGCAAGTACAAACCAACATGACAGCAACAATATGGAAATTTAAATGCATTCTTAAATACAGCTTGGCAAAAAAGCAGGTTTTTTTTAATGATTTAACCGTCCAAAAAAAAAAAAAAAACTGTACTTACCTAGAAGAGGTGGATCGTCAGGACATTGTGTAAGTGCTTCTGCCTCCACGGTAACCAAATTAGCATCAGCGTTTTCCCGTTTCACTGGCGCTGCTTTCGTGACTGGGTGCAACCTATTATAGTTCTGACCAGGCTTTGTTTGCTGATTTTGTAGGAATGTACCTCGCACATCGAGAGACCTAACATAGTAAACTACAGTAACAGATATATGGACAAAGCACAAAAGCACAACCAGTGTGCAGATTCTATGTAACACGCCGAAATTTACAGCGGATTCACGCATTATTAAAACTGCAAGTTAAAAAAAAAAAAAAAGCATAAAACGGTCCCGGAAAAAAAACTCTTAAGATCAACGTATCACACAAATACAAAGAAATAATTACATATTTGAGACACGTATCTAGATAACGTATTTTCTGTATCAGGCAAACACAGCTGTTCTCAAGTTTACCGACAGTTTTAAAATTTCCTAAAACTAGTAAAAGTAAATTTCCCCTCTATCCGCTTAGCACGTGAACTAACAAATCGCCTAGCAAGATCAACTCAGACATCTCTGTTAGAAACACCAGCGATCAAACATCTATTTATGTTATTTGAAAATTACTTAATTAGCTACAAATAAGCTTAGCAGTTTGCATCCGAGGTTAAGATCCTAACGGGAAGAGGCTACCACTGAAGGACGGAAAAAGATTAAAAAAAAATAAAAAAAATACCAAGATCATTCGACTGTCGACGCCACAGATATTACGACACCGAAGTAAGTCGAGCGAGTTAATCATCGATACTGAGATTTACAAGCGATTAAAATTAAATACAACTACCATTAGTTAGCACTAATCCGTCTCGAGGCGCTCGCCCATCTTCCTTCCGAGCCGCAGTTAAACTAGCTGTCGCGTGACGTTTCCGGGTCCGCGTGGCCAATAGTCACGGGGGCCGATCTAACGACGTGCGCCGACGGTATCAGATTCCAAGAAACAGCTCCTACTGGCCACGTTATATGCGACAAGAGACGCGTATGAAAAAAAACGCGATCTATATTGTTCGTGAAGTAATTTACCTGCGCATTGGAAGCAATTAGGAAAAAAAATACTAATTTATTTACAAAAAAAGTATTTGCAACGAAGTGAATGAAAGAGCAAATACATAATTGTACGTGTATTGTATGTGTTTTAAGGACGTGGATTATTTTGGTTTGTTGGTCACATAGACCTACTTGTTTATTCTAATATTGTACTGGGATTGTGCCATACACATTACACACCTTCATGCCTTGCTCTGCCCCCACCCTTGTCGCTACTTCCGAGATTAGCGCCGGATAGTTGTTGTATTCAGCCAAACCTAGGCAAGAGCACACCCAAGTGGAATTAAGTGAACAGTAACGATGATCGTAAGGCGAGATTTCAACGTGAGTTGGTTCATAGCGATCATTGCACAATCTAATTCATCCACTTGTAGTATCATAGTTGTGATACTGCTATACTAAGCACGGACCTTTAGACAAAGGGATTTGATTGCTACCATGCTTGACATATTTCAGTCAGGTAGTTCACATACTGATGATGCAAATAAAATGAAATAGTGGAACTTATTAATCACTGTGGGGAAACTCACGTTTCCTGTCCCTCATCTTGCTCCCTGTGAGACACCAAGCTTGGAGGCTAATAGCACAGTCAGCATGCAGCACCCCTGGAGGTGGGGGTTAAAGGCCTTGCTCAAGGGCCCATGGACATGTGACTTCTGTAGATGCTTGAGCTAGTGACCTTCTGATCAAAGGCACAGAGGCTCAGCTCTCTGAGCCACACACTGCCCCCATTAAAACTGAGGGTTTAGAGTTTGGAAGGCCAAGGGTTTCATAAAACTTATGAACTGTGCCTAATGGTTGTTAATTCAAGATTAAAGGGAGCAAAAGAATAGGAAACAAATGTTTACCAAATAGTTCTTGAGAAAACATTAACTTTGTTGTACTAAACATGACTTGCATCTACCTGGGAATTTCAGCAACAGGTATGAACTCATCTGTAAAGAAAGATGGCTTTAAGGCCAATCTATTAATATACTTGAAGGTTATTGTGCAGGGTTGGTTCTGTATTTTTCATGTCTATGGATCTATTATTTGCTACCAGAGACTGAAACATGTTATGATAGTACTCATTCATGTAGATGCTTTTAATTTACATTTTACTCTTGGTGACAATCAATGTCATGACCTCAAAATATCCCCATGGCAAGTGGATTCAGTCAAGCCAACACCAGCATTAAGGAGACATTCTCTTCAATCAGTTTTTGATTGCTGAAGCATGAATGACCCTAACCCTACCTAAAATCAAATATCAGCAAGCAGATGATCTCAACTTGGACCAGACCACTACTATACTTCGTTTTTAGAAGTTTCCCTAATCATCCCACCTCAAGCCTGCATATCTGTTAGAACATTGCTCAAAATTATTTATGAATCTCATGAAGTCTGCAGTGACTGAACACAAGATCATTCAAAGAAAACATTACTTTCAATACCTTTGTCTTGTGCTAAAATTATGGATGATCCTTATAAAATGTAAAATATAAAATATAAATTCAATTATCAATTATTATGTGTACTAAATCTTTCCTTTATAAATGTGTTTATAACTTCTGAATTCCCTTTAGGAATGTTATGATCTGTTAAAACTTATTATCTTTCAACTCATGCTCTCAGATCAGCACTATTTCATGACTGGCTGGCTAATTTAGAACTACACCTCAACTACATCAAACTCTCATCTGATGCCCCACAGATTCAAGTTTTGCTGATCCTGTCAAAGTAAACTGCTAGTAAACAACAGAAAAACTTCCTCGTGGCAGAACCAACAGCTATGCTAGGGTGTATCAGGTCCGAGTGAACATATTCAATTTTGTATATAAAGTATAACACTTACTATAACATCACCATTCTCCACCAAAAAAAAAAAAAAAAAAAACATTTAGGAGTATGTAAAAATCCAAATCAGTTGCATAATCTAGAATTATCACCCTTTCATGTATTTTCTGTATTTATTAATACATCAAATACATTAGTTTTTCATAATGCACTTGAACATTAATAAATATATGATAAGTTTAGAACTACAAAGTTATTCTATCACTTTTACAGAGAATGTTCTTGCAATTCCTCACATGAGTAACAAAACTACAGCCAAAGTGAGTGTTCACAAATGAATAATTATTGCTGATCTAAAGAACAGTTGTAGGGCCCGAAATGCTTCTTCTCTACTAAACCAAATGAAAATCAGTTACCTTCGTATGATATCAGCTTTCTTAAATAGCTTGACAAGTCAGTGATCTTTTAATTAAAATAAATAAAAATAAAAGAACAGTTGTAGGGCCCGAAATGCTTCTTCTCTACTAAACCAAATGAAAATCAGTTACCTTCGTATGATATCAGCTTTCTTAAATAGCTTGACAAGTCAGTGATCTTTTAATTAAAATAAATAAAAATGTCAACTGCATGAATAATATTTTCACCGAAGGGTTGCTGGAACATTCACAGAAAATAGGGCGCAGGGCAGGGCTACATGCGGGATGTGATGCTAGCCCATCACGATGCACACACACGTACACACAGTGGACAATTTTAGAAACACTAGTTCAACTAAATGGACGCCCTTGGAGGAAGAAAATTGGTGTACTCAGAGGAGCATGTGAACTCATTCAAACCGCCAAAACATAAAAGAAGTGTCAATGTTTTGTTCTGTTTATAAATAGTTGTTGTAACGGTAATATAAGTACATAAAATGTGACAAATGCCTACTTTTCAAGCTACCCACACTTAAGATGATAGCAAAAGACTATGTTCTTTAACATTTAAATATTTCTAATAGTCTTGACCGACATGTTCGCCTTCTTTTTAAAGATCGCACATGTGGGTACGTTTTGACCACAACACAAAGACGAGACTTCTACTTCAATATAAAGAACGAGTTTACGTCCCTTTTACTTCCCAAAATGGTAGCTGAACGCAACGTCAAGAGATGCCGTCGCTCAAACGTACTCAACGCCGGCATAAGGAAGGGCCGCCGAGCGCTTGAGCAATCTGCGGTGGCACATACACTGGCGCAGCTGGACCGCACTCGTCGCTCGAGAAAGGCAGGCAGGCAGGCAGACAGACAGACAGACAGACAGACAGACAGGCGCGGCTCGGAGCTCCTCGGAAAAGCCCGAGACGTCGCAGAACTCGCACGCCGTGCAGGGGCGGCCGCGGGAAGAAACACGAGCCGCCGGTGACGTCAGCCATCCCTGCGAACGCGGCCGTGTGCTGGAATGTGAGGGGGACCTGCGCGTGCCGGAGCAAACTGTTGAGGGGGGAAAAACTTTGGAAACGTTTCGACTCGCAAGTTTCCAGTTTTCGTTTTAATCTCTCGAAGGACTGGCGGTGAGTCTAACGAGGGGGCGAAAGGGGGATTCGGACTTTCCGACCTAGCGGCAGAGGGCAGAGAGGAAAAAGTTGTTGAAAAACTGTTTCAAACATGGAGGGGATGGTTGCTTTCTGAAAAGGGGAGAGGCGCTGTCCAGGGCTGATTCCGCACGGCGCAAAGCTCGTATTTCAGCACAGAGATCAGGACCACGGCTAACACACATACGGCTACACGTTCGCATCGAAGTAGAGGTATGAAGCCAGTAAACCGATTTTTTTCCGTATTAATCGTCGGATTTGTGCACGCTGAGGACTTAATAAAAACACAGGCGCTGTCCGCTGAAGTTGAACATTGCTCAAAGCGTGTCTTGTCTTCTGTTTCCGGAAAGGGGATGTTTACTTTGTAAGTTTTCTAGCTAGCTTTGTAGCTTCGCGAGGGCCCTGGACAGCGATTTTTTTTCCTACTCTCCGACTTTCTGCACAGCCAGTACTAGTAGTAAACACTTTATTCCGACTTTCTTGGGCACATTATTACAAGTATTGGCATGTTAATTGAACTACTGAAGTCTCGAGGGTAACTTTTTTAGTTGTGAAAAAGTTTTCACTGGCGTGTAAAGCACGACCAGTGAACTTTGAAGAAGTTGTGAGGTTTAGAAGTCAGTTTAAATTGAGATATATATATATATATTTTTAACTGAGCCCACACTGACGTTGGCGAAAACGCTGACTTTACTTGTATAAATGTAAGCTTGTTGGTTACCACGAAAGCTTGGTAACCGAGACGATTACGGTTTGTGGAGTCAAAGAGCATAAGTCGGAGTTATTTATTGATATTGTAACCATAGGTAGCCGCTTAATGTGTTTTGCACTTCATAGCCAAGCATGCAGCGGGTGCCATCACTTTTATGTGTGCCCTACTCCGCAACAGCGACGTCCCAGTAAACATCGAGTTGCTGTAGTGTCGGTAGTGCTGTGGCTGTAAAATGGCCGAACACAAATTCTTCATCCATGTAGCTGGCTAGGCCCATGTTCACTCGGTTTGCAGCTGCAAGGGGGTGCTGCGCCTTTTATCACATGTTTCACCTGGGTTAAGTATATATGTATGTGTTTTTTTTCTGTCACGTTATATTGTTGGAACGGCATGACAAACTATTTTCCTGGGACCAGCCAATAGTTGAAAACTTGGTGGCTGAGAAAAGATTTAAAACTTTCTGTCCATAGTTTAGTTCTTATGGGAAAATAGCTTCGACCCTGTTCAGGAAATCTGTTCAGTGATATACTCTCTCTCTCTCTCTCTCTCTCTCTCACTCTCTGTATCATACTATATAGTATATGCGGTCAAATTTTTAATCGAAAGTTTATTTAATAATAATTATTTGAAGTTGGTGTACTCTTTTAACGTTTAACTCCATTTTTAAGCTTTGCTGCATTAAAATGTTTTATGATCATATAATAAAAATAATATAATTATATTATTTTTTCAGTAGCACCCTTTCTGCTTTTTTTTACCCTGAGTCAAAAGGATGATCCTTGACCATCACAGATTCAACATTCATTCTCATTTTCCCATGGTTACCTTCCTCTACCTTAAATGGCAGTGGATTTAATGCAGCATCGAAAATAAATGGTTTTTGTAACTTTTTTTGTTTGTTCCTACATTGTTTAAATGGGAGATGGGCTGTTAATAGAAACTCCAGCTTCCACTAATTACTGTTGAAGCAACAATCTAGTTAAATGCTTTAAACCTTGATTCAGCGTGTTTTGTATATAAGGACAACACAGTAACATGAACATTGTATGGTATTTCTTTTCCTCCTACTGTGAGAGGAAAGAGAGAGACTGAAGTATGGTAACTTGTTTATCCCTTTGGTCACATGACTGGGATATTACTGACATTCCTTATGCACCAATAACTAGACACAGGCCTTTCTCTGTAAATGCTTGTGAGATCATCTGTGCTAGCCTTTGTCCTACGAATACCTGCCCCCCCCTCCAGTATTCACATCATTTTCAGATGCTGAGGCGCAGTATTCCAATATCTCAAATGTCACATTTCAATGATTTTATTGAGCTTTCATGTTGCTTTAGTGTGAATGTAGTATGGACAGCTGTCACATGAGATGTGGGGGTGGGGTTTAGAAAGCAGTAGTTAAATGAAGGCCCCCCCATTGTAGTAGGACATACTGCCAACAAGAAGTTCCATTTAAATGCTGTCCATCAGGCATAAACTGTCTGTGTTTACTGGTCTTAACAGTATTAAAATGTTATTTTTGGTGGAGAATTAGCGAAATTCACTGCATAGCACTAGGTAAATGTTGCACTATTTCTATAGCATCTATGTCTGTCTGTCTTTATAAAGTCTTGGACAAACACTGTTTCGTTTCATTTTGTGTATTGACTTCACTTGAGAAGGACTGCAAATTCAATAATGAAATGCTTCATGAATTAAATTATGCTGTAGTCTAAATGCTAATGGTATAATTGTAGGCTATATATATTTATTAATGCTTTAGTTGTATTGATATAGATTTTGCCTCAGGGTCATCTGGATGATGACCTTTACTCATGGTTGTTCATTCTTTGTAGATCCAGCATGGCTGCCCAGCCTGTTTATCCCATCGGAGTGGGCATGTTTACTCCTATGGTGTCTGTGCCCATGGCAGGTGAGGGCCAGGGAGTGACGGACATGGCTGCTCCGCAGCTGGTCATGCTGGCCAATGTAGCCCTCACTTCCGAGGGCACCAATTGTGAGAGCCTCACGGAGGAGAAACAGATGGTGGAACTGAAGACGGTGGGCAGTGGCAGCTACTCTGACAGCGAGGATGAGGCCCTGGCGCGATTCAGCGGGTTCGACGGCCAAGCGGAGGCGCCTGTGGTCGCGTACGACGTGGCCCGGCCGGACCCACCGTGCCAGACCGCCGCAGAGCCGGAGCCAGAGGAGACGAGAAATGATCAGGAAGGGGTGGCTGAACCTCCAGAGCAGGATCTGTCTCCTGCAGGAGCAGGCAAGCGGAAGCGCGTACAGCGGCCCGTGGAGCCGCCCAAGAAGAAGAAGCCATTCCACTGCAAGCCCTGTCAGTATCAGGCGGAGTGCGAGGAGGACTTTGTCCATCACATCCGCAGGCACAGTGCCAAGAAGCTAATCGTGGTTAATGGGGCGGAGGCTGAGGCGGAGGGGGCGGCCAAGGACTCGGCATCCAGTGCTGAGGGTGGGGAAGGGCTGGTCTACACCAAGGGAGTGATTCGCTGCGAACGCTGCGGCTATAACACAAACCGCTACGACCACTACGTGGCCCACCTCAAGCATCACACGAAGGAGGGGGACAGCCAGAGGGTTTATAAATGCAGCATCTGCACGTACACCACCATCAGTCAGTACCACTGGAAGAAGCACCTGCGCAACCACTTCCCCAGCAAGCTGTACACCTGTGCGCAATGCTGCTATTTCTCCGATCGCAAGAACAACTACGTGCAGCACATTCGCACCCACACAGGTAGGCGTTGCCGCCCCGCGCGTCCAGCTGCGCAGATGACGACACGGGGTCTCTGGGTGCACCAGAAACCACGGTCGTGTCCTTCCGTGGCTCTGACGTGCTTGTTCTGTGACAGGGGAGCGTCCGTTCCGGTGTCCATACTGCAAGTATTCGAGCTCCCAGAAAACACACTTGACCCGGCACATGAGAACGCATTCAGGTGAGTCTCAGCCCTGGAACCTTCGCCAGCTAGAGGGTCGAGAAGTATTCGTTGGAGTTTGACATGGTGTATAAAAAAAAATCGGTGGTGGTCAGCTTTCAGTTATTTTACAGCCTTAGAACACTGTTCAGACAGTCTCCTTGCTGTGTTCTTTTGAAAGACAAATGAAAAATAAAACTAATATTATTATTTTGTTGTACTCAATGCATTCGGTGGAGCAGTTGATTTTGGATTAGCAAAAACGGTAAATTGGTATGTATCGTTTGTTTGTCCCAGTGTGTGGTAATTGGCAGTGCTTGTGTCCCTTTCATTGCATGAAATTTTCCTTGGTAATGATTCTTGTAAATATTACTTGAAAAGATATAGGTATATATTTCATTATATATATTTTTAAACAATTGTTTGTTTTTGTTCAGGTGAGAGGCCATTTAAATGTGAGACCTGTAGCTACCTAGCTGCCAACCAGCATGAGGTGACTCGCCATGCCAGGCAGGTTCACAATGGCCCCAAACCTCTGAGTTGCCCACATTGCCAGTACAAGACAGCGGATCGCAGCAATTACAAAAAGCACGTAGAGCTTCATATCAACCCTCGGCAGTTCCTTTGCCCTGTCTGCAGCTATGCGGCCTCCAAGAAGTGTAACTTGCAATATCACATCAAGTCCCGGCACCCAGACTGCTCTGAGATCACCATGGATGTATCTAAAGTCAAGTTGCGTGTCAAGAAACCTGATTCCAACTCCACTTACTACAATGTGGACGGGAACACCCAGTATGTGTTGACAGGAATCAAGGAACGGAAAGGGCAGCCGGAGAAAAAATCCATCAAGCAAGCAAATGCTTCTGCAGATGAACAGCAGAACCTAACCCCGATGAACCTTTCTATGCGGAAATCTACTAGGCCAGTTTCAGCACCTGCTGCCGAGAAAGAGCGCAAGGACAAGAGCTCCAAGAAAGGGGAGCAAAACTCAGAGAAAGTTGGCACAGGAAAAGCAGAGAAGGGTTTGGCAGAGGAGAAGGGGATGGAGAAGCGGAAAGCAGAAAAATGTGAACGACGGGAGAGAAGTAGTGGAAGAATAACAAGAATGGAGAAGGCTGACTGTGATGGGAAACAAGCTGAGAGTGGCCTGGAAAAAGTGGAGAAGAAAAAAGAAGCCAAGAAGACCACCAAAGCTTCCCGGCTCTCGGATGGTACAGTAGTCAAGACACCAAACAGAAGGGGAAGGAAATCTGCAAAGATGACAACAGGTTCAGAAGAGAAGGATAAGATGGAGAAGGTAGAGAAGAAGAAGGAGAAAGCTGAAAAGGAAAGGATGGAGAAGGAGAGGGCTGAAAAGGAAAGGATGGAGAAGGAGAGGGCTGAAAAGGAAAGGATGGAGAAGGAGAGGGCTGAAAAGGCCAGAGTGGAGAAAGAGAGGCTTGAAAAGAAGAGGTTGGAGAAGGAGAGGGTTGAAAAGGAAAAGGTGGAGAAAGAGCGTACGGAGAGGGCGGAGAGGGAGAGGGAGGAGAAGGAGCGGGCCGAGAGGGAGAGGGAGGAGAAGGAGCGGAGGGAGAGGGAGGAGAAGGAGCGGGCCGAGAGGGAGGAGAAGGAGCGGGCCGAGAGGGAGGAGAAGGAGCGGGCCGAGAGGGAGGAGAAGGAGCGGGCGGAGAAAGAGACGGCCGAGAGGGAGCGGGCGGAGAGGGAGAAGCTGGAGAAGGAGCGGGTAGCAAGGGAGAAGCTGGAGAAGGAGCGGGTGGAGAGGGAGAAGCTGGAGAAGGAGCGGGTGGAGAGGGAGAAGCTGGAGAAGGAGCGGGTGGAGAGGGAGAGGGTGGAGAGGGAGAGGGTGGAGTCAAAGAACAAAAAGACAGTGAAGTCTGATAAAAGTGCTTGCCAGAGTTCACCTAAAGTGATGAAGGATGTAGAGAATAAAGGTCAAGGAAGGGATTTTGAATATTGGGAACTTCCAAGAAAATGTGAAAGCAGGGAAGTGGCAAATACTTATGGTAAGAGAAAGGCAGATGAATTGGAGCAGTCTTCACACTGCCAAGGGGCTTCTGAGCCCTCTGTCTCCAGGAAAAGCAGAAGGAAGAAAGCTGAGGACATGCCCCTTCAGGCTTCCAGCATCCTGCGTAGCAAGCGGAAGGTACTGCAAACTTGCCAGGCCACCAGGGGCAAAGACAAACCGGCTAAGGGGCTTGGCCTGCCTGTTGGAGTTCAGCTGCAGACAAAAACCAAAAGGGTACAAAGCAAGAAGAAGCAGAGCCTGAGCTTGGTAGAGCCAAGCATGGTGGACAAGAACATTGTGGAGCAAGTGCTGGAAGGGGAGAATCCCACAGCTGAGACCGATACATCAGCCATGGAGGCAGAACACCAAGTACTCATTCAGACACCTCAGGAGACCACTGTAAACAAGGACCAATGTAATGCTGAGGCTCTCCTTGGTCATCTCAGGAATCCTGTAGACGGTGTAAATGAGGAAGAAAGGACTGAGATGGAGCATGGACGGGTGAACAGTGCACCAAATGAGGTTCCTGGGGCAAGGGGAGAAGCCTTGCAGCCCCAAAAGGAAGAGCAAAGTCAGCCAAGTTCTACTCTGGTGCTTCCTCGGACGGGTCACAAGCCCGCCGAAACTGAAGAAGATGAGGGTATACACAGCCACGACGGCAGTGACATCAGTGACAACATCTCCGAGGGCAGCGATGACTCAGGCCTCAGCGGCTCAGGAAAGCTTGCAGGACCAGAGACCCCCACGGAGGAGGTGCCCCCTGTCCCCACAGCCACTGCGCTCCCGAGTCACACCTGCATTTTTTGCGACCGCACGTTCCCCATGGAGGTGGAGTACCGGAGGCATTTAAATCGGCACCTGGTGAACGTATATTACTTGGAGAGCGCTGCCTCTGAGGAGCAGTGAGCGTCCACTAGGGTCTTTGATCGAATTGCCTGATATTTCTATTTAATTTTTCTTCCTCAAACTGTATACTTTATATAGCAGCTACAAGCAAGGTATCAAATGTTCAGCCTTTAGCAGCTGTAAAATGACTTTTTTTTACAGTTATTTAATACTGATTCATTTTCATAATGCTTTACTGTAACCATGAGAAACTGAGATGTTAGCTTTATGGAGTGTGTCTGCACTGGATATAGCTTCTTTATGTTTAGATAAAGCGTACTCACTGGATCCAGCTCCGGATTTTAATTTCATTTTGGCCTTTATGTCCATAGCATTAGATGATGTGTCAGGTATGTAACTGATCAAAAGTGTGTTTAGAGAGGCAATCTGATGGTGATCATGAGTTCTGTGTGGGAACCACTCATTCAGTCCTGATCATTGAGCTAAAGGGTGTATAGAGCATGGTGAGACCTCTGAGAGCTAGATTGTGCCCTTAGGGAGAACAGCGATTTGCATGTTGCATTTTTTTTATGTGTACTAGAAACCAAGTGCCGAAGGAATCAGGAATTTTGACAATGTGTTCTAACAAGAACCCTGTTACGTTTTTATATGGAGTAAGTAAAGAGTAAGTAGAGTGGCCCACAACCCCCAGCTCATAAGTTCCCCCCATTTATCACTCTGTCTGCGGTCCACAATGACAGTGCATTGTGAGCAGACGCGTGACGCTTCTACATGAGGGGCCAAAGATGGCCCCTTCTGCCACCCCTGTGGTGAGACGAGATTGGGCGGACCCAGGTGGTCCAACGCCAGCAGGGTTGAGAAGAATGGGCCTCTGGCTTCTTTTGTGATGGATTCTTCAGTGGAGCGTTCTGTGTCTGGTGAGTGAACATGGGGGGTGGAGCAGCGTGCTCTCAATTGACAGCCAGTAAAGAGTCATTGTTCCTCCATCCTTTTGGTGAGCACTTTGCAGCCAATGAAACTGCATTTGTTTCTTTTGTTTACAGGCCTGCCTTACCGTTGTATTGAATCACTGTAGAACATGTTGTCTCAATATGGTGGCACACATATTTTAAAGTTCTGTTGATTCGGTCATAATGGAAGGTAAAGCCTGGTGGCCTTTTGATGTCCCAAAATGTGCAGCTAGAGGATGAAGTGAGTGGTCCTTCATAATTATTCTCTGTGAACGAGTTTGTGATCAGGTATCTGGCGCATGTTGGACGTTGCTCCCCAAAAACACAATTATTAGAAATGATTTCTTAGACTGTATGGTGAAGATGCATCTCCATGGTGGTGAATGCCAGGCAAAACTCTCAGCACTTTCACTTCTAGATGGGAGACCAAGGAACGAACTGTTGAGCTCTGCATTGGGAAGAAGGATTTGTAAAGTCATCAGCCTGGCGTTCATGCAGAGTATAAACCCTGGCCACTGGTGTTTGAAAGCATCAGTTTCCAGTAATATTCATCCCCTTAAGTTTTGCGTTAACTACGCAACTGTAGAATTGTGTACATAAAGAATTCAAAGCTTCATTTGTTGTAAGAAAAGTTAGTAATAGTTTTTTTTTAATTTTGCTATCTTTGTCCAAAGATTTTTTTACGTTGAGCACACTTTTTTTTTATTGCATGCTACACTTGTTGCTTTTTTGGTGCTTCTGACAATCATTCTTTGGTTTTTCATTTTTAAACCTCTCCTCCTATCATTTCTATTAAATGGTGATGAGACAGTATTTTAAACAAACACCCTTTTGTTGAAATTAATCCGTTACAGAGTTCCTTTTTGGTTGGTGGTGACTTGCGAGTTTGAACCATTCCTTGATGTGAAGTCGAAGCATTGCTTTGCTTCGACCAAGGTCAAATGCCGGTTTCCTTAACCGGTAATTGTCCTAAATGTGATTTTTGCCTTTAAACCATGTGTTGACCCCAGTTTCAGGGGAAGAAAGGTAATCAAAGGAGCATTCTGTTAGATATTCTTTGAGAGGTCATTGCAAGATTTACACCATTAAATCAGTATGCTACCACCACTGTGAATGCAGGTTCTTTTGCTGTTGGTGTAAAGTCTCTTCTTTTCATTTAGCCGGTAGATACCACCCTGACCTCTCCCCCCCTTATCAAACTAGAGAATGGATTTCAGTTCCCGAAGTCCTGATCTGATTCGCTGATCTTGTCTCTCAGTACAAAACAAATCCTCCAGCATGCACCACACACGTTTCTGACGGTTCTGTGCAATAGTGTCTCAGTTATGATACCAAAGTAAGAAGTGAATGAGCGTAAGGACTGCTGATCATTGTGGATCTGTCCATGGACTGTACACAACAGTGATAGTCTTGGCACCATGTACCTTGATCCCATTGAAAATGCACTCTTGGTTAGACTCCTTTGTCATGTAAATGTTGCCCCCTCTTTTATCTTTGTGTAAATGGAAAATGTTTGCTTATCTATATTATGTACACATTTGCCTTAGTGACTGTAGGCCATTTTTATTTTATCACACAAGCACTGTTAACAATGTTTAAGCATGTCTTTTTGCCATTATGTCTAACAAAATCATATCCCATTTCTTGTATGTAATGGTAAATATAACAAGCTACACTGATGTACGGTTTAAGCATTTACAGCTGCTGTGAATGACAGGAATTGTTTCGATATATTTGGTCTGACACATTGTGTTCAAGAAAGGGATGCAGAGTGGCCTCTTTGATTATGCTAGGTTGTTATAATAAACTTAGGTTTTTTGCATATAAATTAGGTTTCTTTTTTCTCAAGCCAAAATTGTAATTGACAGAGAAAAGATATAAAATGCAATCTCAAAAAAATAAAACGTTTTGGCTTAAAAAAAATCTTGTTACATTCTTGACCATTTGGAAAAGTAAACTGAGCATTAATTTTGGTATCAGTACAAAGATTCCTTCCTCCAGGTATACATTCCATATACAATGGCCATATACAATGAAACAATGAACAACATTAGGAGTAGTAAAATTATCCCCCCCCCCCCCCCATTTAGAGTACCAGCCATATGTATTACCTGTCATTTCTGGTACATGAACTACAATGCGTGGAGAAATAAGCCTCTGAAATGTTCCACATTCATATCACCTAGTGATGGACTGGTGTCCCATCCATGACATCCCAATGCCTTGTACCCTGTGCCTCCTGGGATGAGCTATAGGCTTCCCCTGACCTTGTACTACAGAGGCGGATATAGAATATGGATGGATGCAAACACCATAATTGAAAGACCCAGTTAAATTCCAGAATGTTATATGAACACGTAAGAAATCATGTCCCCTACTTCTTTCTAAACTTCAAACGCTCCGCCCCTTCTGCTGATAGGCTGTTGTCCACCAGGGGTCGGGGCTTCTTGGGTTTGTAGGCAGGGGTCTTGCGGACGCGCTCCCCCTTAATGTTGACAATGTGTGGGAGTAGGGGGGGTGCCCTCAGAGACAGTCCAACCCCCTCCGGTGCATGAACCCGGACGTGGAGCTGGTCACCATCTTGGCCTGTCACAGCCACCCAACCTGATGGAGGGAGAGATATGTACATCTTTAATGTGGAGACACTGATAAGACTCTGCGCTGACACCTTTCCTTATGGCTATTGTTAATGATTGGCTGTGAGAATCTGGCCTCATCTCTCCTTCCAGGGAGTGAAGCTTGTTTTTACATGTTCTACTCCAGCTCTTCCAACTGGGCAGTTACCTGCAGAGGAGACCTTGATGTCAGCTGTGGCCTCCTGATTGCCCCGCCCTCTCATCTCAAAGTCATGTGGAATGAGTGGTGGAAACGCCTTCATCCGTTCCTCTCCTCCAGTTGGTACCTGGTCAGAACACATTAGCCATTACGAATAAATATGTAAACCGAAACATGAATAGAAAATGGGTTTCACCACCGTGATTTTTTAATTATAACATTCTCATATGTTATTATCCAACAGGTAGGTAACGGGTAATCATATCTCGAAAGATATAGACGGAGAGCAGAGTCACATTTTGCCGCTGTACTGTAACATCACCAAAACACAGGAACAACCAGCACCGTGTGTCCCCTCCTAATCTGTCCCCAGTGCAACATCAATAACACAATTATATCCTTTACAGAACATCATACAAAAACACCTCACCCAAAAAATGCTCCCTGTCTATAAGAAATCAAGTCCTTAATTACATCCATTGTTGGCCACACAATGTGTCCAGTTGTCACAATCGCTGTGCAAAGCAATGAATGGAACATGATAAACAAAGTAAATTCCTTCAGGCTATGCTGTAGTCCAACAGCAATATATGGCATGAAATCTCTCTCTGGTGCTCTGGAAAGGTAATAACCTATGGGAATCTCACAGAGATATTTTAGATATCTAAAATAGATATATTTTTAGATATATTTTTATTTGCATGATACAGCCAGGAAGGTCTGTTCAATGTCACTGAGGATAATTTGCATGGTGACTATGCAGTTGTGCAAAAGGTTTATGCGAAAAACATTTGCTTTCGCTTTCACTGCATTACTTCCTTCAGTTATGCCACTTGTATGACAAACACAAGGCACCACAAAAACTATATGTTCTATTCTGGTCAGGTCTCGGAAATCTTCTTTGTAAAGTGTTATCTTACTCTGAGTAGTGTTTTCCCAGCATGCTTGTGGTAGATGTCGTCTGCTTTCTCCAAACTGGTGATGTGGACTGGGATCAGATTGGAAACAATGACTGAGAACCAACAGGATGTTTCACCCTAAAAAAGGGGGACATCCACGTAAATACCAAATATATTGCAGTAATCAATGGAAAACAAGTATATATACACACAGGCACATACACGCATATATTATAATGTCCATGTTTGTTTCATTGTCTGAAAGCAAAAAAAAAAACAAAAAACCAAAGGCTCTACTATTGCTCCCACTTGAAAAACACACATTCAACTTCGGTTCCGCTTGGAGCACGTCAGCTGAGCCGGAGCGCGGAGCGGGGAGCGGGAGCGGCATATTTCAAAAACACTGCAGCCTTATCTAGTCCCCTTATCTCTCACTGAGTCTCACTCCACTTTCACCAGGTTCCCAACTCTTACTCATCTGGTGTGACGCCCAAGAAATCTTACAGAAAATCTATATTATTCCATTACAAACCTACAATGACCTACATGAAAAGCACTGGGATAGTTCGCAAACCCTACTGACTATTTACAAGGTAATCAAACTATTACATACATGTAAATGCGTTTGCAGACATGTCTGGAATTGAAAATCGCACGCCAGCTAGTTGGCCAAAGTCGGTAACCCGCTCACATCTTGAAACATATAATTTCTGCTTGAATGTGGATTTGGCTGCTCAATTAGTTTGACGCCAGGCTACAGTTTAAGCTTAAAATACTAATCAATGTAGGCTTTTTTGGAGCGAGTGGTGAGTGATCTCATTGAGGCGGAGTGAAAATTGACCTTTAGCGGGGAACAACAATGAGCGGAGTAGTCGGCAGCGGCTGTGAGCAAGGGGGGCATACCACTCCGCGGGCGAAGAGCGGAAATCCTCATCACTCCATTCCGCTCACATGTTCCAGTTCCGCTACCCATTTTAACACACACTCAACCTGGCATTTGTTATGCTTAGCGCCCCCCCCTGCAGTGCCACGACATCCCCTGAGGGGGGGAGGTAGGGTGTGTGTGCGTCACACACTTTGAGAATCACTGCTTTAGAGAGACTCAAAATGTAAGTTATGTAAAATATGCACAGAAAATACTTACATTTGATGAGCCCTACAGTGTACTGACCTCTAGATAATCAATCCGTGCCAGTGCTCCCAGAAACAGCACCGTGCCAGGCTTCAAGACAAAGGTCCTTGGCACAATGGCATGAGTGGCCACTACCATCTTCAGCTCCTGTTCATTTAGCAGGCTGAGAATCTGGATGGCAAAAGAAGAAAATAGCATGTAAAGAACACTGGCAATGTCACATGACACACAGCCTACGCACTTTGTAAATCTAACACAATTCAGAAATTACATACTTTGCCCAATGGAGACAAAATTCTTCACTATATAATCATACTCTGACTATGCCATCAGAATGAAGTGCTAATATTCTGCTTATACTGCTGTGCAAAGGCAAATAAAAGTAACTACATATTAACAGAATTATGGCCAAAACTGGGTCTTTTTAGGCTCCGTTTTATCTCATAAAATATTGTAGTTCAACTATGAAAACATTTACCTACCTACTACACATACAGGTGGATGGTCAGAAAACTATGAAGCCCTCTCTCAGTTTTAGTTGCAGTATAGTTAGTTTTTTGCCTTTGTCGAGCTATACAACACTTCTGTTAAGACATTTCTATTCAACCAACAAGAAGGCCAAGCCGCTTAGCTATGCTATGATCCTATGGCTCCCATTTGCCGGACCTACGGCTTATGATGTCCGGTTCGGGGGACTTACATCACACTCTTTCATGATGCCTGGTGTGTCATACAGCCAATGGGCATCTTTCAGCTCGTTGTGGGTGAACTGCACTGGGTCACAGGATCGTGGTCTGATCGCCTTCCCCTCAAAGTCCCCTTCGGCTCCTCCGCAGCTGAGTTCCTCAGGATCGAATTCCACGATGCCGGCACGTAGTCGCTTCTGCGTGTCTTGCCGGAAGGTTCTGCCCACATGGCCTGACACGACATTTCAAATGGAGCGTGACGGGGCGGAAAGGCAGAGTTGCAACTGAGTTGGTCATATACCCAAACAATTGGTTGGATCGTGAAATAATGTCATGTACTACTCACTGCCAAAATGTGAACTGATCACACCTGATAGGAGTATGAGCAATGAAGATGTGTCTTTCATTCATTTATTTATTCACTGATTTGCCCTCACCTACTAAGTACCCTTGCTTGCTGAGCTGCTGCAGTTTCTGCATCTCCTGCGCCTCCCCTATGGCGGCTCTACTCCTCAGCCTCTCATGCCGTCTGAACATGCGGTACGGAGTGGGATTTATGATGGGAAACTTCAACAGGTTCAATGTTGTTCCTGAACAGGAAATGATTTTTTTCTGTTAATGTCATTCTTCAATAATGTTTAT
>JABFEA020000017.1:8905254-8921136 GCA_019775915.2 Cyphomyrus plagiostoma | reverse complement strand
CACACACACATATATATATATACACACACATATACATATATACACACACACACATAAACAAAATCCTAACACGCTGCTGTTACCATTTGTACTTTCTTTTCAACAGCGAAGTGTCAACAGTTAAATTCTCTGGCTAAGTGTTTTTGACAGAAAGTAAGTGACTGATCGTTTGATGGTAAAAACGGAATAACTGCATGACATTATGTTTTTAACCGCACACCTGCTGAAATCTTAACTTACTGCAGGAAGCCTCATCTTTTTCACGGCAAACCTCGTCGATGACTCACCTGGCCAAGGAGATATCGTGGCTTTGTGAATCACATCCGACCCCTTAGTTTTGCAATAGTCAGATTCCAGCAACGTGTTGAACAGCGTAGACTTCCCAGCGTTGGCGGTCCCCACCAAATAAACATCTCCTTTATACTTCCAAGACGACTGAAGGCTTGATATAAGATTCTCAACGCCATAGCCTGTTTTGGCACTTATGAGATGGACATCTTTTATGCCGTTGCCGGGGGAAATGCCGAAGTCTGTGCAATACTGCAAAAGCTGAGCCTTGATTCGTTTTAAGTAGTTATCAGAGTCCCCCGGCAGCAAGTCAATTTTATTTCCTAGCACCACAATATGTTTTCTTTCCCCTACCAAATCAATCAAATCCGGTATAATAGAATCTGGGACATCCAGGAGATCCACAATCAACAATACTAAAGCCTTCTCATTTCGTATACGGCTAACAATACTACGATACTCCTCCTTTTTCATTTGCACACTTAACGCCTTTTGGTGGTGCACCAGTAAGAAACAGCGCTGACAAATCGCTTTGTCCAGTGTATTTTCCTCGGATAAGCGTTTGTATTTTTCACTGGGCAGATAACCAGGAAAATCTGGGACCGTGCAGTGCATCACAGCACCGCACCCAGAGCAGCATGTACTACTCACGGGTACTTCTGGATCTGGTGTGCCGTACACTCGGTGCTTGCTGGGGTTGGTCCTTGTTGACTTTACATGAGAGTAACCAGCATCATGAAACTCAATGTCTGGATCTTCTCTAATTACGTCCTTAATTGACTGCAACTGTAGTTCCAGTGCCCTGTGACTCACCTCGGTACTGCTTATCTTTCGCATCTTTTTATCAATGGCCATTGCAGTATCCACTTGCGCAGATATCTCCAAAGGAAGCTCAAGTTCTCTGGGTTCTTCTGGTTCCGAGTAGTCCAGAAAAACGAATTCTTCCTCAGTTTCTGGTTCTACGGAGGTGTATTTCTTTGACTTTCTGTTATTCTTCGTACCTCTATTAGGTGCACCACGTACTCCTGGGTCAGCATAGTAGAATCTGTGTGTTATTGTCCACGGAGCATTAGATATCGTCAGGTGGAATGGATTTATTTCACATTTTAACGAAATGCTACACTCGCTCTGTAACTTATTCGACTTGATTCCGTTAGGTAGTCGGAGACACGATATGGATAGGTGTCGTGAGCATTTGCAATTTAAAAATCGTTTCAAAGTAACTTGAACGTATCTTTGCATTATGACAAACAGTGATACGATATGTAACAATAAATATGAAGTTCATCACACAAATAGCGCATAACTTTGAATGTTCACGTTTCACATGTGGGAAAACTCGGCAAATAACCCTTGAACCTCGCTGTCACTAAATAACAGGAAGTTGCGTATGTACATAGCCTCATTTTGAGCTTTTTACGTTTGATAAAACACATTTATCTAAACCCCGCTATAAATTGACAATACGCCCAATTAATAGCTAATTAAAATTTATAAGAAAATAGTAACTTTTATTTAGATAACTAGTAAGTATTTACAAGACATGAGACTGCCGGATGTGACGTATGGCATATAGCGACCATCGATATTCTAGCATTTGGTTTTTGCTGTTACCGCTGTTAACTACGCAAGGGGAAGAATATAATAAAAGACAAGAGAGGGAGAGCCATATAATTTAAGCACGTTAGTTTTGTCTCTGAAGGAAAATCTTAATCCATAAACATGTATGATCAAGATGAGGGTAAGTGTTAATGTGTTGTTTTTGTTAGCACTTTTTTGTTAGTTGCCGTTAACATGGCGCCAGGATACTTTTCAGGTTAGCCTATTTCAGTCATCGTGGTCTTGCATTTCTGTAATGTTATATCCTTAACGAAGTTTATATGTTTTACTTAACTGCAAGCTTATCCTTTCATATGGAAATGTGGATGATAATGGATCCGTTATTCTCACAAAACCCCGAGCATCACTCTGTCTTTAATACTAGGTTATCTGCTGAAATTTAAAATAGTTAAATACTTATTCGTACCAAAAATTACCAAATGGACATGCCGCAGAAAAAACAGCCAACGGCATGAACACATCCTGTTAAATGTTGCTTATATGCGTGATGATTTGCTGAAACCTTTCTTAGTTAATTTTGATATCTGAACGAAAGCTGCCTATACCAGTTAAAATAATAAAGAATCCGTGGGAAAAACGGCGTGATATTGTAAAATGCAACGAGGAATTTCAGATTTCATGTGCATTCTGTAAGCAGTAATTTTGTAACAAATTTATTCTTTAGATATCCAGTATGATGAAGACGATGATGAAATTACCCCCGATTTGTGGCAGGAAGCCTGCTGGATTGTCATCAGGTGATGGCACCCCCTTTGTCTATACTCTACCTAATAACTGTTTTCTTGTACAAGCTTAATTACCTGGAGTTTGCTAATCATTGCTAATTATTGTATTTCTGTGATTGAAAACATTTCACCTGTATGTGTGTGTTTGCGTCCCATATAAGAACAAAATATGCAAAAAATCAAAATTCTTATGTGTCTGTTTTTAGGTGACTGTACAACTTTTTTCTCATTTATGAACTTTTCTCATCACACGTGTGGAAAATGTTACATAAAAGTATTGAGATTTCATACATGTAAAAAAGTGACTTTGAGGCTTTCACTGATGCCGCACCCAAGCAAGCACACGTTCCCTGTCCCTCAGCTCTTACTTTGATGAGAAGGGCCTCGTGCGACAGCAGCTGGACTCCTTTGACGAGTTCATTCAGATGTCGGTGCAGAGGATCGTGGAGGACGCGCCGCCCATTGACCTGCAGGCGGAGGCTCAGCACACGTCTGGGGAGGTGGAGGAGCCGGTCAGTATGGGCTACATGGAGGGCTACATGGAGGGCTACATGGAGGGCTACATGGAGGGCTACATGGAGGGCTACATGGCTTCTGCTGTGTTCGTGTATACTGACTAAACGGTGACTTACCTTTTTTTTTTTTTTGTTTCTCCACAGCCAAGATATCTTCTTAAGTTTGAACAGATTTACCTTTCTAAACCCACACACTGGGAGAGAGATGGAGCACCTTCACCCATGATGCCCAATGAGGCCAGGCTGCGGAATCTCACGTAAATTTACATTAGTGTGCCACATTTTCTGGCCTTTCTGTGTCAGTACTATTTATGGTGACGGATGCTTTCAAGATTCTTTGTTTCTTCCTTACTTTTGTGGCACAACTTGCAGCAACAGGCACCAACTCATTTGACAAATATTGGTAGTTAAGTTCTATTTGGCTATACAGATGCTTCTCTACTTATGAACTTTCAGACATATGAACAAAGAGGACTGTTAGTCCAAATTTTGTTCATTGGGCTCCCTTTTCCTGTATGCGCCATCGATTTCCCCCCGCGTTGCAGTTCCGCCCAGTACCACTTCTGGCCGTATTCTCGCCTAGAGCTGGGCGATTTGGTCTAAAAATAAAATCTGATTCTTTTCACAATAATTCCGATTTTCGATTTTAATCGATTTCCCCCTCCTCTACTCAAAATCAAACTACAGATGACAAATAAATGGTTCAAAACAAGTTTTAACTTTATTTTGCTTTGTTTTTTTTTACTTTATAGTTAAAGTGCAATCTGACAAGCCAAAAATGATGCTTGTTGGATGGCAGACCACGCCAATGTAAACACTTTTAGAAACTTCCACTGTGCCCCATTCTTATCATACGGCACACAGTTCAGTCAAGGACGCTTGCTTGCTTAACTTTGGATGTTGTGCTGGTGTATTTTAATTTCGCTGGGAGCTGCACTTCTCCCACTCCACTGTGTGCCTCCGCTTTAGGTGCCGGAATAAATTTATTGTGCTGCTCTTTTTGTCTGCAACAGTCTTTAAACAGATTTTGCGACGCAGACTTGTTTGGTCTGTGTCCTTTTTAAAAATAAATATTGCATAAATATTCTCCGTGTGAATGTTTCCCAATATTGCTCAGCCCTAATTTAGATTCATTTTTTTGACTTTCCCCTAAGCCCACGGTGGGGGGGGGACGTCAGCTGTCAATTGAACACTGTACATGAACGCTCGCACGCAGGTACTCGGCGCCCCTCTACGTGGACATCACCAAGACCATCATAAAGGAGGGGGAGGACCAGCTGCAGACGCAGCACCAGAAGACTTTCATCGGGAAGATTCCCATAATGCTTCGCTCCACGTACTGCCTTCTGAGTGGCCTGACAGACCGCGACCTCTGCGAGCTGAATGAGTGTCCGCTGGATCCCGGCGGCTACTTCATCATCAACGGCTCCGAGAAGGTGGCTAACCGTAATTACGAGCCGTGCGCGCGCGCGCGCTTTACCGGGGCTGCGCGGCAGATACCATCAAGGCCCCCCGAATCGGAGTTCTGGGCTAACCTTATGGGACAGTTTAGGGTGAATTTACTGATGACAAACTTTCAGCCAAATCAGCCCAAGTATTGAAAATAGACAAAAGTTAACTTCAAAAATTGTTTGGAGCAGGTCTTCTGTACAGTGTTTCACACAGGGCGTTCCAGGCTGACCCGAACGTTGTTGTTCACAAGTGAAGATCCACCTGTATGTCCCACGTGCAAAACTGCTTTATGTGTTAAACATCTTTTATTGTGTCGTCTTTCTTTTAACACCCTTGGGTGAAAAATACCATTTTACTGACTCTCTAAAAGTGGGTTTTGGCAAATTCAAGCCAGGGTTTCATTTATTTATAATCCAAAGCTAATCTTATGCATCTCCTTTCGTTTTTTTTTTTTAGCTGTTTTTAAATATTGTATAATTATTTATGAAGTTTGTATCTCTTGAGTTACTTGTCCTGTTTTATTATCCATACACTCACGGCATGAATATAGCCTTACTTTCTTGCATGCCGTTAAAGGTCAACATAAAGCAGTATGGAGCTGATGTATATTGCACATTGTATTTTGATTCTGTATTTCTGCACTATGCATATAACTGTGCAGTATTATAAGCTTTGCCTGTTCCCTTTATAGGTTCTCATTGCCCAAGAGAAGATGGCCACAAACACAGTGTATGTATTTGCCAAGAAGGACTCCAAGTACGCCTACACGGCGGAGTGTCGCTCCTGCCTGGAGAACTCTTCCCGCCCTACCAGCTCCATCTGGGTCAGCATGATGGCCCGTGGTGGCCAGGTGAGGCTTGTGGGCCCTGTTGGAGTGTTTTGGCTTCTGCAGGCAGGAACAGATCATTTAAGCTGCAAAGTTCTTTGGGACACCATAGCAGTGTTTCCAAATCCAGTCCTCAGGGCCCCATCAACGGTCCATGTTTTTGCACCCTCCTAGCTCTGTGCTAGACAGTGCATGCTGGGAGGGAGCAAAAATGTGGAGCCTGAGGACCGGATTGGGAAACACTGCTCTGTAGAGATTGTGACCAGTATCTCTCATTATGCCAATAGGCAAGTTCAGAGGGTAATTGCATGCCACAAACATTTTACTTCACCATGCTCAGGGATGGTTGCTGATTATTAGGAAATCATGACCTTTCAGAGTATCCCTATTGTAACAACTGTTCTTCCTGATACCCAGGGTGTGAAGAAGAGCGCCATAGGTCAAAGGATCGTCTCCACACTCCCCTACATCAGGCAGGAAGTTCCTATCATCATAGTCTTTCGTGCTCTGGGCTTCGTGTCTGACAGAGACATTCTGGAGCACATCATCTATGACTTTGATGATCCTGAGATGATGGAGATGGTATGCAGAGAACGGCAGCCGAGACGACGGTCGCTTTGCGCGGCAGCACGGATGTTTCACACGCCCCGTCCCCTCCGTACCAGGTGAAGCCCTCCCTAGACGAGGCCTTCGTGATCCAGGAGCAGAACGTGGCCCTGAACTTCATCGGGTCCAGAGGCGCCAAGCCCGGTGTCACCAAGGAGAAGAGAATCAAGTACGCCAAGGAGGTGCTGCAGAAGGAGGTGCTGCCCCACGTCGGCGTCAGCGACTTCTGCGAGACGAAGAAGGCCTACTTCTTAGGGTGAGCCGGCGAACACGGCCTCGCCTTCCTTCTGTGTCAGGGTGTGAACAGGCTGTGTCTGCCGGAGGAAGATGTGATGCTAATAATTACCCTTAGTCGATGGACAAAATGTCACTTCATGAAGCATTTGCAGACTCACCAAACACCAGTAGATGCTTTGCTCTTAGGCATGCTTTTTGCCCATTTTTGGAACAGACAGCGCACTCTAATGGAGTAAAGAAATACAGCAGATGGTTCATGGACCTCATTCGTCATTTTGTCCATCACTAGTTCACACTAATTTGTGTTTGAAGAAAAACCGCAATCCGAAATGGTGTTGTAGAGGACGATTAGTTGGGAATTGGAATGGACATTTCATTTTTTTTTTTTAACGTTCAAGCAATTTGATCAATGTCTTCGTTTAGCAGTAAATAATGCAAGTTCATATACTGTCGGGAGATTGATGAAGCTGTTGTCTTCTGTTTAGTTACATGGTGCACAGACTCCTATTGGCTGCACTGGGCCGCCGCGAGCTCGATGACCGAGATCACTACGGCAACAAGAGGCTGGATCTCGCTGGCCCCCTGCTTGCATTCCTCTTTCGCGGGTATTTGCCTGAAACGGTCGGCCTCGTCTCCGGTTTGACTGGCGAGGCGCATGCTGCTGATGGTGAAAATGTCCGAAATCGCGCTGTAATTAATGCGTCTTCATTTCAGAATGTTTAAGAATCTACTAAAAGAAATCCGGATCTATGCCCAGAAGTTCATTGACAGAGGGAAAGATTTTAATCTGGAGCTGGCCATCAAGACGCGCATCATTTCTGACGGGCTGAAGTACTCGCTCGCCACCGGTAACTGGGGAGACGTCAAAAAGGCCCACCAGACGAGGGCTGGGGTGTCTCAGGTACTGCCACAGAGCTCTGTGTTGGGCTGCCGGTACTGAGTGTGCATTCCAGTGTACTTTTCTACATCAGTCCTTTTGACTTTAATTTTTTTTTTTCCCCCCATCTGCTCAAGCCCCACTAGTCCAGCCCGACCCTGTCCTGAGCAAGAGGCTCAGTCACACTGATTATTTGAGTAGATTAAGCTCAGTAAAATTAACTTTATCAAACCCGGGGGGGGGGGGGCATTCTGGTGCATAGAACACCAAAAACATGGTGCACAGCCAAACATACATATACTGCTAGACAGACGAGGCACAAAGACAGTTTGCAGACAAAGTAAACGCTGTGCAAACGGATGTAAATAGTACATAAATGACCACCAGACCTGCACAGTGACTGAAGGATCTCTGTATTGTAAAGTTATATTTAAATATGTGGCTTAAAGTCACATCAATATTTAATGATAATTTGTGGTAAATGTATGTACTGGGTTTTTTTTTTTTTTTTTACATGTGGCTCAGATTAGCGAGGCCTGTAATGAAAGCCTGGCTGGCTGACTTGCCTTACACTCCCCGGCAGAAAAGCCTAGAGTCGACTACGCTTATTGGAATAATTTCTCTCAAGCAAGTCTGCTGTAAAGGTGTTCAGCGGCCAGTACACTAGATCCATTTTTGTTTAGCTACCTTCCAGAAGACAATGTTTGCTTGTGAAAATCTTCCACCTTTTCCAATCTCTCTCTCTGTGAATTTGCAGGTGTTGAACCGGTTGACATTCGCCTCCACCCTGTCTCATCTACGGAGAGTCAACTCCCCCATCGGCCGCGATGGCAAGCTGGCCAAGCCCAGACAGCTACACAACACACTGTGGGGCATGGTGTGTCCCGCAGAGACCCCTGAGGTAGGCTAGGGGGCGCCAAAAGAGCTCCATCCTGACTACTGGCTCTCTAAAAGGTCTGTTTAGGGCTAACGCCGATTATGCAATTATTTTATCTTAATTTTCTATTTGTCTCCTCCTCCGTCCCCTCCCTGCATTGGCCACGCACCAGGGTCACGCTGTGGGACTGGTGAAGAACCTAGCACTCATGGCTTACATCTCTGTGGGCTCCCAGCCATCCCCCATCCTTGAGTTCTTGGAAGAGTGGAGCATGGAGAATCTGGAAGAAATCTCTCCAGCTGCCATTGCAGAGTGAGTTTAGGCATGTCCAGCAGGGGGCAGCATCCTCAAGTAGCATTCAGTAGCAGAGTAACAGGAATACTGAGTATAGTCAGAATGGAATATCTAACTCCTTTACTCTGGAGTTATGCTTTTGGATTAAAGTTCTGCTTTTGAAAGCTGTGAATGACCTTTTCTCCCCTAACAGTGCCACTAAGATCTTTGTGAATGGATGTTGGGTGGGCATTCACAAAGACCCTGAGCAGCTGATGAACACGCTGAGGAAACTCAGGCGACAGATGGACATCATCGTCTCAGAGGTAGAACAGTCATACTAGGTTGTCCTTCCCAGTTTGTCCTCTTGGAAATGCCCAAAACATACGTTTCTGAGTAAGTTAAGCTCTAACCTTTGTGGATTAGAGGTGACCCTACTTGCTTTAAATTCACTGGCTTTGATTGGGCGGCGTATACAGGAGGTGGACATGGACGTAGCTTGCCCAGGACGCACTCGTCTCTCTAAACTCAGCTGCCTCTTTTTCTTCCTGTCCGCCATCCCAGGTGTCGATGATCCGAGACATCCGGGAGAGAGAGATCCGGATCTACACGGATGCTGGAAGGATCTGCCGCCCGCTTCTGATCGTGGAGAAGCAGAAGCTGCTCCTGAAGAAGCGACACATCGACCAGCTGAAGGAAAGGGAGTACAACAACTACAGGTGTGCTGCCGCTGCGTGCCCAGGGACACTAGATGGCGCCGTTTGTCAAGTGTACTTTACAGACCGGCACGCGTTACTGTCAAAATGTCAACACGTCAGGGGTGAAACCATAAGCCAAAGTGAGATTTGCATCATGCAGAAATCTTTCTGCTATATGCCAAATCATGTTTTTGAATCATGAAACTTGCATAGTAACAGAATTATGTATACTTGTATCTGGAGTGATTTGTATGTACTTAGGCTTGGAAATATTAGGACACCTAGATATGGTATTTTGAGAGGTGAAAATGAAACAAAAATCCCTTTAAGGGATGTAGCTCTTCAATTGCTGTACTTAAGCTCTTTGGCTGCTTGATGCTTCTGCCACTTTTGGTAACGTGGGGATTGATTGACCCCCTAACCGCAGCTGGCAGGACCTGGTAGCCAGCGGCGTGGTGGAATACATCGACACACTTGAAGAGGAGACAGTGATGCTGGCTATGACCCCTGATGACCTTCAGGAGAAGGGAGTGGCTTACTGTTCCACCTATACCCACTGCGAGATCCACCCCTCCATGATCCTGGGCGTTTGTGCCTCCATCATTCCTTTCCCTGATCACAATCAGGTAGTCACCTGCAGTTCTTCAGGTTGTTTCCATTGCAACCCTGTCCCAATTCGTCTGTTCTGGCTGATCGCAAGGAAGAAGGACCGTCGAAATGCATGCATTAATAGTCGCGCGAGGATAGGTTTACAAAAAAGTACGCTGATCGATTTTGTGTTTCTGTGAGGAATAACAACACTTGACACATTCAGACTGGACATCGTACAGGTTGTAAGACTGTTCTGCTTGTTCCTGCCCTCATGTAGTCGCCCAGGAACACGTACCAGTCTGCCATGGGTAAGCAGGCCATGGGAGTCTACATCACAAACTTCCACGTGCGGATGGACACCCTGGCACACGTACTGTACTACCCACAGAAGCCCCTGGTGACCACAAGGTCCATGGAGTACCTACGTTTCAGGGAGCTCCCAGCGGGTAAGCATTTGCCACCAGGAAGGGCTGAAAGTCCAGCCTTGCTGATTGACGCAGCATTTGTTATACGATGTGATGGCATGTGATTAAGTGGAACCGTGGTTTGCCTTTTTCTTACAGGTCGACTTTGGGCCAGAAACCCAGTCGTGTGACCATTTCAATTTTCAGTGCTTATTCCGCGTCTTTCAAAGACAACTTCTGAGATGTTTTCTTAACCCTTATAGGTATCAACTCTATTGTGGCGATTGCGTCGTATACTGGGTACAATCAGGAAGACTCTGTCATCATGAACCGCTCCGCTGTGGATCGTGGATTTTTCCGGTGAGTTCCCTGTGCTCCCTGTGCATACATGGCTTTGCACGTGGAGTGTGTGTGTTTCTTCTTTTTGTTCAAAGTTAAGGCTCGATGACTTGTGCATGCCCCACAAGACAAGAGCACGATCTAAAAACGGCAAACCTTTCACGAGGCCTTATTTTGTCCAATACTGTCAGGTCTGTGTTCTACCGATCCTACAAAGAACAGGAGTCGAAGAAGGGGTTCGACCAGGAAGAAGTGTTCGAGAAGCCTACACGTGAAACCTGCCAAGGTGAGCTCAACCAAGAACTGAAGGGCAGAGAGAACTTTCTGAAGGTGCATTTTCCAGGGTCAGAAATACCCATTGGACTAGTCATTGAACTACTAAGTCTATTTAACACCAATGTGATGTGAATCACAACATAAACACTGCAAAAATATGTAGCTGTACACTCTGCATCTTGCTTTAAAATCGAGTATCTAAGGTGACCGAATTGCAGATTATCTCGCCGGGAAGTTTATCTACCGGAACCCCATCCCCCTGACGTGCAGGCATGCGACACGCCATCTACGACAAGCTAGACGACGACGGGCTGATCGCGCCTGGCGTCCGCGTCTCCGGCGAGGACGTCATCATCGGCAAGACCGTAACGCTGCCGGAGAACGACGACGAGCTGGACAGCACCAATCGCCGCTACACCAAGCGGGACTGCAGCACCTTCCTGCGCACCAGCGAGACCGGGATTGTGGACCAGGTCATGGTCACGCTCAACCAGGAGGGCTACAAGTTCTGCAAAATCAGGGTGAGGAGGGCTGTGTCCTGTACGAAATGCCGGAGTCATTCCAGACACGCACATCTACTTTGTCACCTCTTGTGTGCAGATGAGTTCTTTGTTTGGCTTTTTACTTCTTCTAGAATAGGCTTTGGAAAAAAGGAAAAAAAAAAAAAACATAATAGCATTATCTGAGATGCATCCATCCAAACTGAGAAAAGCGTTAATCTGAGTCACAGGGGTGTTAGGTCGTATTTCATTTCTCTCTATAGTATATCCTTTTGCTCTGAAAGGCAAAGACGCTTTCGGTTACAACCTGCAATTCCATACATTCCTGGACAAATCCCTACTTGTAACGCTTGTTTCTGTAACACTTTTGTACTTTTTGGAACTGACATGCCTCTGCTGTTTTGTGATTAGATTTTAGACCCCGAGTGAAAAATGTGTGTTTATGGTAAAGAGAGGAAGAACAGGCCTTGCCTGGGACCGAGAGGCAGAATGAGTGTGTGGGTATGAGGGTGTGAAGACCCGGAAGCTGTGTGTGGTGAAAGGCAGAGGTCGCTGTCCTCTGTGGGGGGCAGGGCTACCGTGGGCTCCCCCACTTGAGGTCACGTGTGCCTCATCCTTAGCTATGGATGCACACAGCAGCAGGTCAGCCAGTCATGTGGTCAGACAAACTGATGGATGATTGGCCATCACTTCAACAGTGACAGTGCCTTCTGTTAACAACACACCCCCTACTGTCTGGTTACGTAACTGTCCGTAAAATTTCTCCTAAATGTCTTGAATAATTTTGTACTAAAGTACAGTTCTCCATGATGGAAGCTGTGCCAATTCCTTGTGGTGGTTATTTTTGCAGGTGCGGTCTGTTCGTATCCCTCAGATCGGAGACAAGTTTGCCAGTCGACACGGACAGAAGGGTACCTGTGGTATCCAGTACAGGCAAGAGGTGAGTGGCCTCAAAAGCATGATGTTCCATAGGCTGTGAAAGTCCATGAAGTATGTATACAAAGAGGATAAAGGATAGGTAGTTCATAGTGTGGATATCAGGCTAGGCTAATGAAGAGCAGCCTCTGATGGGGAAGGAAATGGTTTAAAATGATCTAGTGCAAACTCAAAAGATCCTGACAGGCTTCTTTGTTTCACTCTCTGTCCCCTTACTAGGATATGCCATTCACATGTGAAGGAATCACCCCCGACATCATAATCAACCCCCACGCCATCCCCTCTCGAATGACAGTCGGCCATTTGATCGAATGTCTGCAGGGCAAGGTGCCGTCTCCCGACTGACGGTTTAAACGATCTGCGTGAAAATCACCGTTCCAATTCCCACACCATCTCTACCGTTCCCGAGCACGACTTTTTCCCTCCTTGACCAGGTGTCGGCAAACAAGGGGGAGATCGGTGACGCCACGCCTTTCAACGATGCCGTTAACGTGCAGAAGGTCTCCAACCTGCTGTCCGAGTACGGCTATCACCTGAGAGGCAACGAGGCAAGCGCCCCCCCCCGTGTTTTTGAGTAACATCTCCACCGGTAGTGGGTTGCCTGAGTAACATCTCCACCGGTAGTGGGTTGCCTGTCGTCCTCACTTGGATATGTTGGCCTCCCCCCTGACGTCACAGGTGCTCTACAACGGTTTCACGGGTCGCAAGCTCACCTCTCAGATCTTCATCGGACCCACGTACTACCAGCGCCTGAAGCACATGGTGGACGACAAGATTCACTCACGTGCCCGCGGCCCAGTCCAGATCCTCAACAGGCAGCCCATGGAGGGTCGTTCCCGGTCAGTCCCACATTCTTTGGGACAGTTACCCTCATTTTAAGGAACATAAACCGCCTTTTCCAGGGGCAGTTATCTTCACATATTGTTTTTTTTTATGGCTGTCATGCAGTGTTGTTCACGCACAGCAAGTCTGTGTTGCTCGGCAGCGTACGTCAATGTCACGACCCACCCAGGTGCCCCTGCTGAAGCCTCTGCCCATTTTGCACACAGTGACGGCGGCCTGCGTTTCGGCGAGATGGAACGTGACTGTCAGATCGCCCACGGCGCCGCGCAGTTCCTCAGGGAGCGTCTGTTCGAGGCGTCCGACCCCTACCAGGTCCACGTGTGCAACCTCTGTGGCCTGATGGCCATCGCCAACACGCGCACGCACACCTACGAGTGCCGAGGCTGCCGCAACAAAACTCAGGTTGGCGCCAGACGTTCGGCTTTACGTGTAGAGTAGTTTCGGTAAAGATGGCGCGGGTGGACGCTAATGTCGCTAACCGGGCTACCCTCTCTTTCCAGATTTCTTTGGTTAGGATGCCTTACGCTTGCAAGCTGCTCTTTCAGGAGCTGATGTCCATGAGCATTGCACCACGAATGATGACCACCTAGAGCACTCGCCGTTCCCAGGCTGTGGAAAATAAATCGCTGTAAAGGAGAAACGGCAGATATTGCTGTATATAGCACAGCACTGGTGGACTGAAAATGGAAAGCGAAAGCAGCAGCTACATGTTCTTGTTCTCAACTGTGTTGTTTGTCATTGTTGTAGTGAACAAGAAGAATGTTATTTTGTAATATGTGGGAAAACTAATAAAATTTCATTTTTAAATTTTTCTTTATTAGGACAGGCTAACAGTACTTTTACTCAGTACACCTTGTCTTTCTTCTCTCAATCATTAATCGCTCCAAAGTGATCACTCCTCCTCAGGTTCATTTGTCCATTTTATTAGTTAAGCAATATACAGTGTGCTACTATTCGTATTTATTCAAGTGTTGCAAATATAACTAGTAATTTAAGTGGTTTTAATGAAGAAAAAGGTAACTAAAACTTAAAGGTAGCGTGTAAAATAGGATCTGCTTTCCACAATACCCATGCAGGCCGTTATAAAAACCATAATAGCACCATTAACATTTTCTGAGCTACATCCACACAAACTGACAAAAGCATCCATTTCATGCCTCCATTACATCATACAGTGAGTGCGGAGAGAATTAAATGGACAGAGAGGCAAAGGGGGATTCATCACCCTGAAAACCTGCTCTCCTTCCAAACCTGGACTCCTGCACATTCCAACACAAATCCCTGCTTGCAGAAGCCCTTATTTTTGGTGCGGACATTCCTCTGCCTTATCTAGCTAGATGGTCATCTCTCCAGCATACATATGTGCATTAACATAACTACTAAGTAAATGATACAAATGTGTGTGTGGCTGAGAAGAAGCGGGACTCGCACTGGACTGAGGTGCAGACAGTGTGAGGTGGCAACCAAGAAGCTGTGCGTGAGTAGAGATGAGGGTCGCTGTCCTCGGCGTGAGGCGCAGGGCTGCCGTTTGTCCCCAGCCATGGTCACGTGTTCCTGGCCGCTTCACAGTTCGTCATCCTTAGCTGTGGAGGCACACGGGAGTGGGTCAGCAGGCCGCCAGTCATGTGGTCAAGCAAACTGATGGATGATTGGCCATTGTGAGCAGCACCCCCTACTGTCTGACCATGCAAATGTCTGTAAAATTTCTCTAATGTGCATTCATACCTGATTTTTACCAGGACTATAACATCATGTGATTTACTGATCAAATAATTGCATATAAATAATTCAAAATTCAAGAAATACTGTTGAAGTCCTCTCCTGTACAGTGTTGGTTTATCGTCGTCTAGAGAAGGCATGAAGCCGACGCTTATGTTCTCCATTAAGGCTGGGGGGGTATGCTGTCTTTCAGCTGAGCTCTGCGTACGTCGGCATGCGCAGCAATAAAAACATGCTCCTTGTCACGGCAGCCATTTCCATGATTGATAAGGGTCTGGCTCCCGTCCGCCACCATCTGGCAGGCCTAGGCATGCAGGAGCATGCGGGGGGGGGGGCGACTGTGTCACGCTCACCTTTCTCGGTGGGGATGTCCTCCAACGACTTCACCACATGGATGGCACCAACAGCCGAGGCCTGGCCTTTGGGATTGGTGGCATGGCACTCGTATGAGCCGGCATCCGCCAGCGTGAGCGGGGAAACCTGAAAGGGCACGCGCGTACTTGAAGGACTGCGAACGGACGCTATGCGTCCGGTCGACCCGCCGTGCCAAGGTCCCAGGCAAACAGCAGCAAGCCACAGAGAGTCGCTCAGGCTGATGCTGCTTTTTTGTGGACGCCTGGTGTTTACATTCCTACCGAAACACTAGCAAAGCCGTACAAGGCCTGCTATGAGCATGCAACTCATCTTGGCAAACCCAATGCTCACAACTGTCAGCTGAGAGAGTTCACATTAGAACCTCATTTTGTGGTTCCCATTCCGGTCCTCTTTACTTATCCACTCCAACCACCAGCTATTGGCCCTTCCTGGGTGTCAGCTGACCAGTAACACTTACCAGTACCCATCCGGTGACCTCATGCTTTTCGGGGCCCCCCCTGGTCTGAACAGCCAGGTTCTCCCGGTCATCTGGAAGCATCTCTACCTTCCCGTCACTGACAGACACCTGGGGAAAAAAAAGCGGTTCTTCCCCAAACAAAACAGGATGACCTCTGGAACACAAACTGTTTTACTGAGGACAATCTGTCCTTCTGAGGAATGGGTGGTTATCAACCTCTCAAGTTTGTATCCTCGTGTTGGACCAGACAAGAGCACAGAGAGTTCAAAGGAGATCGTGGGTGTGATATGTGGTGATTTTGCTTCTTTCCAGCTTTTTTGAGAACATCTAAGTCAGGGATCTCCAACTCTGGTCCTGGAGAGCTACTATCCAGTAGGTTTTCTCTCCCACCTGGCTTCTGATGAGCCACACCTGTTCCTGGTATTTACCTGAGAACAGGTGTGGCTCA